>CM054058.1:424926672-425291632 GCA_028641055.1 Alopecurus myosuroides
ATTTCCATCTAAAGCTGAGCTTGATCGGCTTAAGGTTTTTGGTGCTTTCCGTGTGCCTAGGAGCAATTGTGAGATGCTTTTCGATGCTTGGACTCATAAGATTGAGCCTATTGATACGTTACCTGAATATTGGGTCCGTGTTTCCGGTATACCAGAAGATAGAATGGGAGATTTTCTAGCACTTTGGTCTGTGGGTTTTATGCTTGGTAGAACCTCAAAGGTGGATATGGTGTACACGAGGCAGCATGGAGTTCTTCGTATTCGTGTAGGGTGTCTTGATTACACGAAAATACCACACACTTATCCTATGTTTATCCACGATGGCATCTATGAACTCACTTTTGAAGTGGAGGGAGAAGATACTTCGGTGGAGGAGGACGTGGAGATGACCGATCCTACTGTTGACAAAGATGATGATGATGGGATTCTTGATGATTTCACGGATGCGTTGGCCAATGCCTCTATTGGTAACACAGATACTAATGGTGCTCAAACTGATGAGTCTATGATGGATACACAGAATGCTAATTCTAATGGACCTAGTGGGAATTCGGCAAGGAAGACTGGTGTTGCGTTCTCGCCTTTAGTAATGAGTTCCATACAGCGGGCTCGTGATGAGATCAGGGCTAAATTTATCTCAGAAGTTGGTGTTGTACCAACGATGGACCATCTGGAGCATGATGCTTTACACGATGGCAATACACCTAGGGCGAGGTCTGCTTCGGTACCCAGCTCAACGAGGTCACGACCAGAAAATTTCGCGGAAGGGGTAGCTGTTTCTCTGCCAGCAGCAGTTCCTGCCGTGCGGCAGCAGAAGAGGAAGGTTTTTCTGCCGTGGCGATCGGCGGCAGAGATTTCGGCTGCTGCCGTGGATACAAATGGCTCCAATTCTCTGCCCTCGCTGCCGGTTCTGCCGTCGCGGCCTGCTGTGGCTTCGGTACGGTTAAACAGCGAGGAGGGTTCACCGGAGGATATCTTGGGCTCGGATACAGATGGTCTTCGACTGGGATCAGACGCAATTTTGATGCGTGCACCTACTCTGTCTGTGCTTACACCTATATTAACGGGAGCTGCTGCAAGTGCGGATATACTGGACGTTTCGGGAGGACTAGCTGATCCAATGACGCAGAACATTGGCGGGAATTCTTCTACTGCTGCTAGCAAGGATGGATCGATGGAGATGGATGAAGCTGAACGGTGCAACAGTATGTGTTCACCGAAAATCCACAAGGGCTATTCAAGAGAGGAGCTGGTGAATTTCGGAGGAATTCCAGAACCGGAGAGCGCGGGACTACGTTCGAGTGCACGTCTGCGTGCACAACCTGATGCTGACACTCCTATTTCGGAGAGGGCTTCCAAATTAGCAGCTCAACGAGATATCGACTATTCAGGTAACCTACCGCGTTCATTTACACATTTATCGAATAAGCATATTGTTAGCTTTGCAACTACATTAGGTGTTTCTTTGGGGGATGATGTTTCGGAGATAGACAACGCAGTTAACACAATTAAAAAACTAGAAATATCGCGGCAGTTGGTGTTTTTGGAAAGTGATAAAAAGAAAGATTCACACGGGTTAGTGGAACCAATGGCATCATCGCTGGATGATGAGGTCCAAACACCAGAGGAAGAGGGGTTGGGAGATTCATTGAATTCATCACTTACGGTGAAGATCTCACGACCACGGAAGAAAAAGAGTAGTACATCTTCTAAGCCCAAAAGGAGGAGCAGTAGACTAAAAAATATTATTCTAAAAGATTAAATGCGGGGGGTTTTTTGGAATACAGATGGGTTTGGAGATAGTGCGAAACATTTAGCAGTTAATGAGATTGTTCGTGATTTTAAATTAGATTTCGTTGCTATTCTGGAAACTGGGAGGTCTAGTTTCGAGCAACGTTTACTCTCACATTTGGATGGTGGTCGTAACTTTGATTGGTACTGTTTGCCACCTCAAGGACGATCGGGAGGTATTCTAGTTGGTTTTAACTCTGCTATTTTGACGGTTCAGACGGTTATTGCGGGAGATTTTTCGGTTAAATTTCACCTCCGCACAAAGGACGATGGTTTTCTTTGGGCATTGGTGGTAGTGTATGGGGCGGCACAGGAGGATAAAAAACCTGTTTTCTTATCTGAGCTAGTTCGTATATGTGAGAGTGAGTCTCGGCCTATGTTGGTAGGTGGAGATTTTAACATTATGCGTAGGCCAAATGATAAGAGTAATGATAATTTTAATACACGATGGCCTTCAATCTTCAATGCTATTATTGATAGTCTGGATCTCAAGGAATTGGAGATGTCCGGAAGACAATACACTTGGGTTAGTAGACGAGAGATAGCTACTTATGAGAAGCTAGATCGTATATTAGCAAGTGTAGAGTGGGAACAGAAATTCCCCCTCGTTACTGTTCAAGCTTTGGCAAGAACAGGATCTGATCATGTGCCTTTGTTTATGGACTCGGGCTGTTCGGTCCATAAAGGTAACAAATCAACTTTCTCCTTTGAACTATCCTGGTTGAAACAAGAAAAATTTTGTGATATGGTAAGGAACGAGTGGAGGACCCAGCTGATGGGAGACTCTCCTGTTGAGAGATGGCAAAACAAAATTAGACATTTGCGGAGTTTTTTACGAGGATGGGCTAAGAATATGAGTGGAGAGTATAAAATTAAGAGAGATAAACTCATTCTACTTATTAATGAATTAGATATTAAAGCCGAGACTATGACTCTTTCTGCTGAGGAAAGAAAGTCTAAGCAGGAAGCTGAACACTTTCTGGCTAAACTTAGACGGGATGAAGAGTCCAAGTGGGCTCAACGTGCTAAGATGAGACATATCAAAGAGGGAGGAGATAACACAAAATATTTTCACTTGATGGCTAATGGCAAACATCGAAAGAAAAAAATATTTCAGCTAGAACAAAACGAAGGAACTATTATTGGCCAACAGAATTTGATGGGTTTTATTTCTGAATATTACAAAAAACTGTTTGGGCCTTCCGAAATAATTAATGTATCCCTTGATGAGGGGAGGATAAATGATTTACCTCAGGTTTCGATAGAGGAAAACAACCTTTTGACTGCTCCTTTTACTGAAGAGGAAGTACTCATCGCAGTAACACAAATGGAACTTAATAAAGCACCGGGGCCAGATGGGTTTCCGGCAGAGTTCTATAAGAAGTTCTGGGAGGTGATTAAGTTTGATTTGATGGCCATGTTTGCTCAACTACATTCAACGGAGCTAGAATTATTCAAACTGAATTTTGGTGTTATTACATTGTTACCTAAGAAGGAAGACGCATCTAGGATAGAACAATACAGGCCTATTTGCTTGCTGAATGTCAGCTTTAAAATTTTCACGAAAGTTGGAACTAATAGGGTTACTGCGATTGCGCAGAGAATTATTAAACCTACTCAATCTGCATTTCTACCTGGTAGAAATATTTTAGAAGGGGTAGTAGTTCTACATGAAACAATACATGAACTCCATTCCAAGAAATTGGATGGAGTTATATTTAAAATAGACTTTGAAAAGGCTTATGACAAGGTTAGTTGGTCGTTTTTGCAACAAACGTTAAGAATGAAAGGTTTCTCACCACTGTGGTGTGACTGGGTTGCGAGATTTGTTCAAGGAGGGAGTGTTGGTATCAAGGTGAATGATGATATTGGTCATTATTTCCAGACACTAAAAGGATTAAGACAGGGGGACCCGTTATCTCCCATTCTTTTCAATTTAATAGCTGACATGTTGGCAGTTCTTATTGCAAGAGCCAAAGAAGAAGGTAGTATTGGGGGAATTGTACCACACTTAGTTGAAGGGGGGGTCTCAATATTACAATACGCAGATGACACAATTCTTTTCCTTGAACATGATCTCGACAAAGCAGTTAATATGAAACCTATCCTTTCCTTGTTTGAACAATTATCGGGTCTTAAAATCAATTATCATAAGAGTGAGATTTTCTGCTTTGGGGCTGCGGCTGAGGCAGAGGATGATTATCGCCACATCTTTGGGTGTGAGGTAGGACAATTACCATTTAAATATTTGGGTATCCCGATTCATTATCGACAATTGTTGAATAAAGAATGGTTTCCGATTGAGGACCGTTTTGAAAACAAGTTGAGTACATGGATTGGTAAACTACTATCATATGGTGATAGGTTGATACTCATAAATTCAGTTCTATCGAGTTTGCCTATGTTCTTTTTATCATTTTTTGAGCTACCTGTTGGGGTACGGAAAAAATTAGATTTCTTCAGATCTCGCTTCTTTTGGCAAAGCGATAGGAAGAAGAAAAAATATAGGCTAACCAGATGGAATATAATCTGTAGACCAAAGGATCAAGGAGGATTGGGGATCGAGGTTTTAGAAATTAAGAACAAGTGTCTCTTAAGCAAGTGGCTCTATAAACTTCTTAATGAAGAAGGGGTCTGGAGTGAGATACTACATAATAAATATATTAGAGATTTACCACTCCAACAAGTGGAAGCAAAACCGACTGATTCCCCTTTTTGGAAGGGTTTGATGAAGGTCAAAGGAGAGTTTTTTCGAAGGGTTAAATTTCGGTTGGGAAATGGTGAAACTATTCGTTTTTGGGAGGACATTTGGTTAGGAGATGCTACTCTCGCTGATCAATATCCCAATTTATATAATGTGGTGAGGCATAAGAATGTTTTTGTCTCCCAAGTGTTATGGATGGATCACCCAAACTTACAGTTCAGAAGAGCCGTTAACTGGAGATAAATGGGACGCATGGTTGCATTTAGTTGAACGCTTAATGAACATTCAGAACTCTAATTTACCAGATACCTTCAAATGGACGTTGTCTAATTCTGGCATATTTTCGGTAAAATCCTATTATGAGGATTTAATGAATGAAGGGACTAAATGCTTAAGGAGATATATATGGAAAATAAAAGTACCACTTAAGATTAAGATCTTTATGTGGTTTCTTTATCGAAAAGAGTTATTAACTAAAGATAATCTGGCTAAACGGAGTTGGACGGGATGCCCAAAGTGTGTGTTTTGTGGTAATCAAGAGACTATTGAACATCTTTTTATCTCGTGTGAATTTGCTAAAAAAATATGGAGACTGATTCATTTTACCTTTAGTATTTCTCCACCATCAAATATTGACGATCTGTTTGGGGGTTGGTTAGATGGGGTAGACAAAAATACTAAGGCTAGGATTCGGATTGGTATTTGTGCTTTTCTTTGGGCAATCTGGAATTGCAGAAACGATGTTATTTTTAACAAAATGGAAGCTGGTCATTTTTTGCAGGTCACACACAGAGCCACCCACTGGATCAAAATGTGGTCGCTCCTTTCACCGGAAGACCAACGTGGAAGCTTGGATACAGGATGTGCACGCTTGCTGGCGGTCGTGCGGGCTATCTTCAGCCAGGGTGGGTGGTTGCACACTAGGAGGATACAATATGTGTAGTCTCCGTATGTTTTGGTGGCTCGTGCTTGTAGTCACGTTGCACTGCCGTTGAGTTCTTTTCCACTTGTAATAAGTACGAAGACTTTCACACTCTCGCTACTATTCAATAAATAAGCTGTGTGTATCCACTGGATGCAGAGGCTGGGTTTTTCCGTTTCAAAAAAAAAGTTATTTTGAGACTGAGGAAGTACTACCTGTGCTACTTATTTCTTCAGCACTCCGGCTTAAAATTATTTATTTATCTCAATTGACATTCATACTCATTCCTGTCACCATGAGTCTCATGAGAAATAGCAACACCGATATGTACCAGTATGCACGTACCGAAATGGCAAAAGAGCTAGGGTGACCAATATGTCATATGCACGTACTGTATTTTGTTTGACCGGGACTAAATTACTCCCTCCTTATTAAAATGTAAGATGTTTTATCTTTTCCTACACAACATGTATCTAAATATGTTTTAGTGTCTACATTCATGTGTATCTTGCATAAAACATGTCTACGTATTTTGTCTAGAAAACGCTAAAACATCTTACATTTTAATACGGAGGGCATACACCGGAAATGCGGCAAGGGGTAACTGTTTACTGGTTACAAGACTGAATGAGCAGTAGCATAGCAGACTGGCAGAAGGGCGAAATCTTTATTCCTATTACAACAGTGACATGACTGATTATATATATAAGCACTCCATTTGCATGTTCCATGTATATATGTAGCATGACAAGAATTTATTTGCATGTTCGATATTTAGAGCACCTTCGAGGATATACATGAATTTGAACAGCCCATTTAATTCCTCTGAAAGAAATCAAATTGAGTGGCAGGCAAAAAGAACGAACTGGATATCCCGACCTGAAGTGAGTCCGACTTACCAAATGAGAAACGAACTTGGTCGGAGCAATGTCGAGCCTCCGATGATGATTGATTAAGCCACTGCATGGTGCATCAAACTGATACTGTTCAGTTCATCAGTCGCGAGCTAGCCAGCTGATTGCCAGGTTGACTACTACGTACTTCGCTAGCCGTGCCATGGCTCGGCGCCGCTCTGGTGGCCTTGCTGATCGTATGCCGACGCGGAGGCCGACGTTGGCATGCAGGGATCGAACCCTGACATGCTGAGTATGTCGCCGTGGGAGAAGGCCCGCAGCCCCAAGAAGTCCCTCGTGAGGGCGTCGTTGCCACCACCAGCACTGCCACTACCTCCGGCGACGCCGGCATTGCGACTGGCGCTGGACCTCTGGTGCACTCCGAAGTGAGCCGGCGCCTCGAACGCGTGCCCGAATCCGGCGCCGATGCAGTGCTTGTCGTCGCGCTGTTAGTACTAACGGCGGCAGGCGCATTATTGGTGACGTTGGTGGTTGCGGCGCCGCTGCTGCTGCTGAGGGTGCTCGCCGCCATCTGGCCTTGGCCCGACGGCCGGCTGAGCGTCGCACCCATCTGCGCCGCCTTCTGGAGCAGGGCGGTGGCCGACATGTGCGCCGAGGGCGTCGACCCGGAGGCGGAAGGCCCCACCGCGGGCGACGAGAAGGAGGCGTAGCTCATGCCCGCCGGCTGTGTGCTGCTCTCCGGCCCATTGAACTCCTGGTCCGTCGTCTTGGCCGACCCAAACATTGACGGTGCGCCCTCGCCGGCCATCTGTATCTGCTGCTGCTGCTGCTGCTCCGCTAGCCACGGCTGCGCAAACTGTTGTTGCTGCTGCTGCTGCTCCCTCTTGAGGCACATTTCTTGGATCAGCCCGTGGCCGGCACCCAGCGGGTGCGCCGCGTCCATCACGGACGGCATCTGAAACCCCGCGCTGCCGCCGCCGTGCGAGTAGAGCAGCCCCGGATCCACCGCCACCACCCTGGCGCTCTCCTCCGCCAGCGCGTCGCAGAAGGCCCTGTGCGTGATGAAGCTGTCCCGCCTGCAAACAACCAACACATGCACACATCATCATGACATGCATGGCCATGGCAGTATGGCACGCGCCCGCAAGAGGAAGAGGAAGGACAAGGTCGGGTCGGAGAAGACGTGCCGTGAGAAGAGCGTGCCGCAGTCGCATCGGTACTCGCGCGTCCCGCAGACCTTGGAGTGTGCCTTCCAGTCGGACTGCACGGCGTAGCGCTTGGCGCACTTGTCGCACTTCCACTTCTTCTCGCCGTGCTTGCGGCTGAAGTGCTTCTTGATGCCGGTGAGGTCGCCGAGGGCGCGGGAGCGGTCGTGGTGGACGCAGCCGGGCTCCGGGCAGATGTAGACCTTCTTCCGGACCACCTCGTTGGGGTTCCGCTGCTTGAGCTTCCACGGCAGGTTGTGGCCTCGCCGGTGCAGCTGCAGGTTCTGGTCCCGCTGGAACCCCTTGCCGCAGATCTCGCACACGTACCGGTTCGTCGCCATCAGCGCCCGCGGCGACAGCGCGATCACCTCCGCGTCGGGGTCTGGCAATCAGCCAAGCAGCGGATCCATCATCAATCAATCGTCATATCGATGAGAAGGAGAATTCTTTGGTGCCGTGCGTACCTGGATTTCCCGGGAGGCTGCGCTTCCTCTTGGAGGGAGGCGGGAGAGGGTGCGAGGAGACGCTGGTCTGGTCGCCGGAGGCGGAGGTGAGGTTGGACATGTTCTCGTCGGCCAGGGCCAGCTGCTGCTGCTGAATTGCCGCCAGATCCTTGAGCATCATCACGATCGGCCCCTGATCGACTACAAGCTAGCTGCTGCTGAATTTGTAGCCGCCGAATTCACAGAGCTAGCTACCTCGCGAGACGGACGGATGAATCAGATCTCGCGGGCGGGGCGATCCGCTGATGATGTGCATGTGCACGGCCTGCATGCGGTGGTGGTACTTGCAGATTTGCGGCAGTCGGTTGCACTAGCCACGCGCAGTTGCGTCGTGCCGCTGTGGGGACGGCAGCCAGCGCCCCTCTCTCTCTCTCCGTGATGAATCCTGACTAGTATGTATGCTGACTGAACTAGATAGGCGAGCTGATGTGGAGCCGTGGAGATGACTATTGCGAGCAAGAACCGAGGTCTCCTCCCGATCGAGTGGTCGGATTATTAAGCTGGTTGACGAGCTGGTGTAGTATAGCTAAAGTGGGGCTGAAGGATGAAGCTAAGCTAAGCCAGGCCAGGTGGTCAGCCTAAGCTAGGGGGAGACTAGCTAGGGTTGATTGCTAGAGAGAGAGAGAGGGAGGGGAACGTGGAGGAGAGAGATGTGGGATGCGGATGAGGGAGGCAACCGTCCGTCCACCCATTTCCACACCCGCGATCACACTGACTGTACTCTCGCTAAAACAGGAGCCGGCCGCACGGAGCGCTGCGGCTCGCTGTCTTTTCCTTTGGTCTTCTAAATTCTGGTGCACTGGACTCAAGAAATCTCCTGTACTGCTCACTAATTAAATCCCATTCCCGTTCCCTGCTCTTCCCAGGGGATTACGAACAATGCTCTGCCCCCATGCCTTGGTGCTGGTGGGTTATCCACTGCTGTTGCACAGTACCGCAGGCCGAGAATTGTGGATCTTGAAATCCTTTTGCGAGGCTTTCTCTCGATGGAGTATATCGATGCTATCCGTTTTGCACCAAGAAATGAATGCCATCATATAACAGAATAAAATGTACTGTATTAAAACAAGGGGGCAAGTTTTCATACCGTTAGGACGGATTGTAGGAATTTCATAGGGATTTTGTAGGATTCCAAATCTTGGGATTTTTTTCCTATGGTTTGCCTTTGGATTAAAGGAATGGTGCCAACCAAATTTGTATGGAATAGATTCCTATGCCTTAATTCCATACGAATTTCAACATCCACTCAAACCTATTTTTTTAGACTCAAGCGTGTAGGATCGGGGCACTTTACTTTGTTTTTCCTGCATTTCATCCAAATGACTATTCATGTGATTTTCCTGTGTTTTACAATCCTCAGTTTTGCATAGGTAAACATTCCTATGTTTTTCAGACTATTGTGTTCACAATCCGACAGTACAAAGAGGCCCTTAGTTGTGAGGATGTATGCTATGCATCACAAGTGTGGGTGCACAACATAATTTAAGAAGTAAATGTAACATATATCTACCATGTTACAAAAATTTCTATGTCAAAACTGTGATCCAAGTCAAGATAAAAAAAAATACAACAAATTCACCATTGATATTATAGATGGGCCATTTAAAAAAAATACTCTTTTCGTAACATGCATGAGCTGACATTATTGTTTCTAGAGTTGTAAATCGAATTGAGAATACGATATTTTGCAACATGGCAAATATATATTGTATCTACGTGCTAAATTACTTTCGGCTCTTTTGGCAACTTTTAAATTGTGTTTCGAACTTTTAAAATGTGAGTGCATTAGATATGGCATAGGGTGGCTGTGAGCAAGTCACCAATACTAGGGTAGGGTTCTTTCGTGCCTATTTTTTATGTTAACATTAAATCAAGCATGTGTTATATTTTCTTGTCGGCTTTTTTGTGTTATATGTCAAATGTTTCATTCATAAGTTATTGACATAGAATGGTCTTCTTCGTCACTTGATCACAATTAACTTATTACGAGAGCAAGGTTAATTTGGCTCAAACTTGCACTACTTGAACGAATACTTCTCTATGTTCTATGCCATTGTATGCACCGACTCATGAACATACAACTCCAAAACTGAATTTCCCCTAAAATTTAAGAAACTCCTTGGTACTAGAGAAAAAGTTGCAATCCTAGCTACAAATTGCATTTTAAGTGGAATTTGTAATGTAGTGAAATATGTTGTTTTTCATGTTAATTAGATTGTTAAGTCTTTATTTTCGGTAGCTAGTTTGTGTGGTCTATATGGATTGTCATACATGTGGTGTCTAATTTGTATGCACCTCATGATGTTTTCAATTTTTTTACAATTCATTGCATCTTGTTGATACGTTATTGAGGTCCCGGATCCTTGTCACTTGTTAGGGTAGAATAATGTGGTCTTCGATAAGAGAAAAAAATCAATTCTCTCTTATAAGAATGATCCAGAGATGGTAGTAATGTGCATGTCGAGTTAGCGGGTGACCCAAAAAGTGTTCACTCGTCATGGATGGTGATCTAATCTACGGATTGACATACCATCAGATCGGTGCATTTCGTATTTGTTGAGACTGCTTTTATGTGCACCGTCCTTAAATGTTATGTACGTTTTTGGTTGTGTGTATCTTTGTATGCAAATGTTAGATATCTGATTTTATGCGGTAGTATTGGCTTGATGAGATGATAAGAAATGGATAGAAGTTTTTTCCCTAGTATTTTTTATGGTTAAATATAGCCGAATATGCTTTGAGCCTCTTTGTTTCCATGACTTGGAAAATAAAAGAATATAAAAATGCAAGATTACTATGTCGTGGTCACTTACCTTTGATCTAAGTTTAACTCTTTCTCCTTAAGATTGTTGGGACTTCGAGTGTGCAGTTTTGTAGATAGTGGCAGCTCTTCTCTTAAGTGGGTGACTCGAGATTTATCAACTAATGGGAGGTATGTAGAGACATTATATGCTTTAAGAAATCTACAAGTAAAGCTAAAAGCGGTCTTTATGTTACTAATGGTCCCGACGTAGTTATCAAATATACCTGGAAGGTGGGTTAAAAGATGAGGGAAATAACAAGATAAAAATAGTGTTTTCTTTTCAAAATTAAATTAAAACAACAAATAAGAGGGCATGAAAAGAAAATTGAGAACGATTATTTTGGAGGAAACCGGACCAGGTTCCTTATGTTCAGTTGATGTATCTCTCATAGACAAGGTGTCATATGAGACAAAGCACATATGTAAGCATGATCTATTCAAACCTGCAAACAATCTAGTCGAGAAATGTGTCAAGATCTATATAGGCATCACTTCCATAAATCCACACAATCTACATGCATGTCTCCGTGGGCTAATAATCCTCCCTAAACATGTGCATCTATGTCACATCGGGGATTTAAGTATGAAGTACAGAGCATTGTTTTAGCATATTATGACAAGAAGTTGGAAATAAGTCGTATTTACCTCCCTAACTAGTTTTGGTGTTTCATGATAACATAATTGTGACCTAACCATGTGCTTGAGCATAATAGGAAATATTTGAAGATGACATATGGTGGTTGGGATCTAGGAAGCGGTTCCCACACTCTTCGATTATGTTTTGAATAGCATGGATACCATACTACCAAGGGGGTCCATCTAGGAAGTGTGATGGAAATAAGATCATGTACACATCCACATATGCACCCTACCCTTCCTATAGCACGAGAGAGTTCACCCACATAATCTGCCATTTTTTTATATGTTGCTTCACCTTCTATTGTACCTAGGTTATAGCCCGGTTGTACCGATCCCTGATAGGGCAGGCGTACTGGTGTACGTTGCAAAATTTTAAAAAAATCGCCCAATATAACCGCCAAGATCACTATGGAGATAAAATGCATCCACATACATGTAGTCGTAGTAGATTACGAACAATCGGAAATCCTCACAACTAGACCTAGTTGTAAGGATGTTGCCAAGTTTCCCATGTCATGGACCACACGTGTAATACCTCTTATGGTGTGCACGCGTACGCTCGTGTCAACCCGCCAATGCTCCACCGTCTATGACTCAACACGGACGAAGAGAGACAGCCTTTCGGCGTAGCTAATTGGCAGATCTAATCAACTGTGATTAGAGCTATATGAATCTGAAAGTTCTCAACACGTGAGAGAAAATAGAGATTAGAGATAGATCTAATCAGGAGATGACACCTACAAACCCTGATTAGAAGAAGCTCCAACTCAATTAGAGGGGCTCTAATTAGAGACTCTAATTTTACTAGTGAGAGAGAGGCACGAAGGCCAATTATTGTTCTGATGTTCTCCCAATGAGAGGAGGGGGTGAGATTATATAGGTGGATAGAAGAGGTGTCTGCCATAGGGAGAGGTCAGTTTGGGGCCTCCCTCCCTTGGCCAACAGGCCCTTCCTAGGGGAATTTGGATTGGACTCCCTTTGGGAGTCCAACTCCCCCAAACTTGCCAGTTTCCTTTTCCTTTTGGGTTTTCTTTTTTCTCTCTTCAACCAAACATGGAAAATGCAGGAAGGTGTAATGCACCATTAATATTGGCCATTGGGCCCACCTGATAGCCACCAAATAATGTGTCTGGCCATGGGGGCAGATTGCCCCCCTCCGGCATTTCCCCCTTCTTGGTTTTTGCCCGAAACTCTTACGGAACCATATAATCACTATAGATAAAATCATTGACCTTATCTATTGATGTTAGAATATTTCTAACATCTCGGAACATATCATGTTCTCCTAATCTCTTCGATAAAAATTTGCCTCTCCCGACATAATTTCTCTCGCATAGTAACTTCCCTGAAACACCTCCGATTGACACCGGACTTATTTCGGTGACATTGTATTGAAATCGTACATTCATAGAACTATTAGAAACATATTTATTCTCTCATCTAAAGGTAGGCACGACTTAAGCATGTGATATGTAAAGGCTTGGTAACACATAGACATGTTCGAGAACTTACCGAATAATAACCAACAACATGGCCATGGATGGTCATGATGGTTCCTATGTGTCCATGAAGAACGAGGAAACATTCAAGTTACTCATTGAACTTATTCTCTTAACTTCATGATACCAATGTTATCACGAGGTGAGACAATGTGCTCTAGTATGATCAAACCATTTGATCATAACATAGAACGAGGGAACCTTCAAGTTACTCATTGCACTTATTCGCTTAACTTCATGATACCAACGTTATCACGAGGCGAGATAATGTGCTCTAGTCTGATCAAACCATTTGATCATAACACATATAAAACTCGTACCGATAACATTCTCTTTTCTCGTCCATATCTCCGATGTTCTTGTGATAAATCACACTGTGTCTGGCTAGATGATTGGTTGACAACAGTGATACTGAGAGGGCCTAGAGGATGTATCTATCCATAGTCTAGATGAGTTAATTACTATTCTTGAACGATCTTAGTTACATTACACACTCTAGGTTATACTTAGACGTCAACGTTATAATCTCCTGTTACGGTGGACGTTTGAAGACATCCAAAGCATGACTTTTGATTGTGCGGTCAATAGCCATTCTCATACTATAGTAATGCTAGTCAATGACAACTCCATATTCTCTTTGTGAAATATATGACGATTTTCAGTCTCTTAGCATGATCATATACTTGGGTCGATTCAGTACTATTGTTACCCTAACAATATATTTGTATGTTTTCTAGATTTATCAATGTCCATGATCAGGAAAACATGATCATCTCACAAACCATAAGCTATTCTTAGAGACAATATTAAGAACTCTTGTTTGTTTATTTCTTCACACCTGCACAAAGGTTTTCCTTTGAAAACTCAATTTTCAAGTACTATAGCGGTTATAGCATGATTCTATAAATTTAATATTGTATTTGGAGATAGAATAATAACTGAATATTATTGTCTCTAGTGCATAGCTCCAACAGTCTCCCACTTGCACTAAAGTCAATAATACTCTAGTTAGTATGATGCCAGAACACCTATGGAAATCCGGTGTTACTCACACTATGTATGTGGTTCTTTATACCATTGTCTTTCACCTTTTGATCCAATCAAATTGTGATAAATTTGCATTGGATTTATTAGGAATTGGAATTGTGCGAATATGGTTCCTTAGTAGCATTAATAATTCAAACGTCTCTGAATGAATTATCATACCGTCTTTTGAAACTTCACTAAGTCGAAAGATTTTATCCAATAACTTGCAATCCACAATGTCTCACATTGTGTTGAAATTATCCTTAGAAATATTGTAGAGTCCACTCATAATACACTAATATTGGTAATTATGCAACATACATTATTATCAATTGAAGAATCGTATTATGAATTTAAAATCAATAAAGATTTTATTTCATAATTCCACTACAAATACATATGTGAGCAAACATCTCACAATATTAATTGAAGCTTTAAAAAATCCTTCTGGGTCATTTTATACTTTGTAATAACACCGTAAATATTTATGGGAGAAGCATCTGACCATAGTATTCTAGTTTTAATTACAAACAATTAACTTCCTTTATGGGAATACTTTTACTTAAGTTTCCCCCTTTATAACGGTTGGCTAAACAATTTAGCACATTAGAAACATAACGGTTCTTATGTGCCTATTCATAACCGCGAGATTGGTCAAATCACAAACTTGTGTCTTGAAATCAACCCTTTCTATTTTACCAAGAAAGACTACAAAGGTCATGTTTATTGTATAATATCATGTCATGCTTATGTTTGAAACAAATTTCTTTCTCTTATTTCTATTCGACTTTTCTTTCAGAATCGCACTTAGCACATCATCATAGTCATGTTTATTAAACTCCTTAGTCTATCTCATAGATTCTGAATTTAATAAGACACCCTCTGACAATTAATTTAGAACTCTTTTAAATCATTTCATGAGGTAATTTTCTTCAAATTAGGCCTAGCCGAATTAAAATATCATATCTAGCTCCCACTCATTTTTAAGTCCCTTCCCTTTATATAATGAAAAAGAATAACTTCTTGTTTCATTAACGTAATATTTCAGATTACTTTAGGAATCTAAAAATTAATTACTCTTAGCAACTATTTTTGCTAATTGATCCATCAACAGACCAAGCAATTGATATGATAAGGTTTTATTTCATCATTATCATTTATTCGTCCTTGATAAAATAATTTTAATCAAGACTAGCTTTCTGAATATTATATATATCATATCTATTTTTATTTTATGAAATATTCATGTTCCCGTGATTTAATATCACTTCAACCACTCTCAAGATGAAATCTTGGAGTTAATATGAACGTCTTCTTTTCCTTGGATCTCTATGACAATCCAATGCCATTTATGAGCATCACTATCTTGTTTCTTTTGTTTCTCATTTCATAGTCATTGTCTTGGAATTTCAATAACTACGTCACAAAGTGAATATTACATTAAATTCCTCCTATGACCTTTAATAATACTAAGTTTGAACTTTATGTATCTCATACATAAATTCCTAGATAGGGTGATGAATTGAAAACATGTTCATGTTACCCCTTTCATTCTAACTTTACTCCAAAGATTCACAATTTTAACTTAATATAATTTACACCTATCTATCATGGGAAGACATGTTTCTCCATTACCCAACGTGTTGGACACTTGGAGTTAGAGTGGAAATTTACTACCAAAAATTATATTGGTTTTATCCAAAAACCTCTTAATCAATTATGCATCATACTTGAGCAAGATTGATTACGTGGAACTTTCATTAAAATAACTCGAAGTTAATTAATTGTAATGCTCCAACCTTTACAAACTAAATAATTTTACTAAGTGGGTTGAGAATTATTCTGTTTCACACTTCACACAACACACCAAGATATTTTGACAATCTTATAATAACATTGCTCAAATCCTTGTCTCACGCAGATTTCATTACCATGATAATTTTGAGTCTCCCAAAATTAATCATGAGTAACTTGACTAAGAACACTTTCTTTCATCAACATGTTATAATTTTATTAAGTACTTTATTTCTTCAGCTGACATGAGCATCTGGAAGACATTTTTCAACTGTCTTCTCCACTTTCATCAGATTGTAGCAAGCCACAAATTCGTAGAAATATAATGGAAGTGATATGAGAAGTGTGTCAACTGCATGATGCTCTAGAATTGGAAAACGGATGTCCTTTAGCTTATGCACTATCACTATGAACTTGTCCATATGCTCCCTCATAGAACCACCGTTCTTTAGTTTGGAAGATAATAGTTCAAGATTCAGTTTGTGTCGACCAAGACAGACTTACATGGAGAACTGGGCCTTTAAAGCTTCCATGAGATGGAAGGTGCGAAAGTGTGGATAAGAATCACCAAGCTCAGAACTCATTATGTCTAGCGTGAACATATAAACTTGATACTCCTCATCCCTTAATGGAGAATACTCTCCATCGGGTGCTGGGACTTCTTCATCCAGTACATGCTCTACCTAAAGACTACTGAGAACAACTCTCAAATCGTAAACACAATCACAGAAGTTCACGCATTCCTTAGTTAATTTCTTTATCCCCAACAACTCATTCAGATGTATGTTTTGCCGCGACCCTGGACCGAGAGGTATACATACTGTTATGCGCTCCTAGTCATGGACCCAAAAGGCTTTGGAGTTACCAGCCCCGACCGCAACAAACAACAGCAGGTAGACTGGATTCATCAACACGCAGGTCGGATAATTTCGGTACTACTACTCCTTGTGTCCATGCTAGTCATAACCAACTATACAAATCAAAGCGTCCACGAGTCGTATGAAACTGAAGGAACGGGACCAAACCTATATAGAGATTCTATGTGTCCAGGAAGTGCAACAACAATCAAGGGTTACTGGGGTTACCAAGCTCCAGGCCGAATCACATCGGCAGGCGTGCTCGGAAATAAATCATCGACTCCACAACCCCTCGACTGCAACAACAACGTAGGCATAGCCAAAACTGTATAACAATGAGCTCAAAAACAACAACCGATCAAAGCAGCACTCTAGACATGGAGTTGTACAAAGAAAGCATTACTAGAGTATACCTTTACAAACAGAGGTCACACGACCCAACATTACATCACACAACGGAAGGAAAATTAAGTTGCTAGTCAACAAGATACCAAAAAGGCCTAAGAGGCCACAACATAAGGCGACGTCCCAGCCCTTAGATTCCAGGCTGCTACCTGGGAACCCCAAACTACTCGTCAATGTCCATGTTGGAATCACCACTGGAGAACTTCACCTGAACCAAATTAAAGAAAACCTGAGTATGGGAGGTACTCAACAAGACTTAGTTAACCTATTATATATCTGTTGTTTTCATAAAGGGTTTTATGAAGACTAATTTGCGTAAAGCAATGTTTGTTTTCCAAATCGAGGAAGAATAGCACGTCTCAAGGAGTGTTTTCAAAACAGAGGAGAAAACGCAACTACTATAATCATCATCTTTTCATTCCACCACTACCATTTCCCAGCATCTCAAATGTTACAAGGATCACCCCTCTCGGCATCTCCGAGGAGGCACCCTTCATTCCTTGTCAACATATTTTACGTCACGTTCATGTTATCTATGGCCCAGTACTTTCACCAAGTCGTCCTTAACCACGACACGGCTTCTCGAAAAGATTTATCACTACAGGGGGTACACTTTACCCACACGTACCAACCGACTCTTAGTGCCACATGATTAGCACTAATCCGGAAAGTGCCGGTAGAGGGTGGTTTAGCCACGACCTTTACCTTGATCAACCCTATCCATGAGTCAACCCAAGACCGGGCCACCCCGTCAACAGGGAGTTGGCCATCCTCCTGACGGCACTTGTCTCTGTGAGGCGGGGAAAGATTCGTGTACGCCCATCACCTTGACCCCGGTCATGCCCTAGGCGAACGTTTAAAATGTTTTATTTGCGTCGCCGAATGGAAATCTCGAACTATGTGACTCATGGATAAGGCCAACTAAGTTAGTTGGTCGGCGAGGCTCATGGCCATCGCGCGTGGTTGTACACTCAGTTTTGCCTTCTGCGCCCGACCTTACTCCTAGGGTTGGCAAGTACGGGACAAACAACCACTTCCCAAGTGGTCTCCCATCCAAGCCTTAGCCAAGTTAACCATACAATGCTCATCTTACCACGTCATGATATCATAATAGACTCTCGCAGCTCTCATTCATCAACCGGATGGAGCAGAGTAAACAAACATGTATGGCTAAGCGAAGCAGATATGAGGCTCTGGCAATGCGCACAAGCATATCTATGGAGGCTAGGAGGAGTGGATCCGGATATTGAGACGATACAGTATATAGGAGAACTATATCTACTGACATCAAATAATTTGGAATCGAATGCAAAGTACGAGACTCAAATATCGTTAGAAAACATATATGAGCAGATAAGAGGTTATGCTTGTCTTTCTTAAAAGAAATCAGTAGTTATATCTTCTAGAATAAGTGCTTGACTTGTCGGTTAAGATCAAGTATTCATCAATGACATTGTTGCCTTTCTCTTCAGAGTCGCATTCTACCGAGGAGGAATAACACAGAAAAGAAGAACAACAATCAAACATGGCATCGATGCAATACGCAATATGTATGCATGGACAAGTTGATGCACTAAAACAAATCCCTAAACATGAAGATAGGGTTGCTAGGGTTCGTATGGTAATTTTTCAATTTTACTGAAATTAGCCCCGGAATAGACCTTAGAGGGCACTTCGAGCAATTCTGAAAGTGTTTCCAATTTTATTTACTTAAATGGGTTATGTTGCATTTGTTATTTTGAGCATTTTGGTATATAACTTGTAATTTTCTGATTTTATTGAATAAAAACTTATTTTTTCTATTTTTAAATGAATTAAACAATTCAAAATAATACTTTATTTATGAAGTTTCTCAAAGCTGTATGGAAGTGGCATATTTGGGTTGGAAATAATTTTCTCAACAATTCCATATATTTTTCTGATTAATAAATTAGAAGATATTAAATTTACATTTTTAATTAGTTTTCTGGAATTATTTAAAAGGGAGGGCCCACGTGTCGGGATTTAATCTTTTTACAAAATAAAACGGAAATGTTTAAGATGCTGATAGAGGGTCCCACGTGACATCATGCTGACGTCAGCACGGGATGGATCTCCCCCTGTGATCGATCAATCCCGATAATGGCTCCGAATTCGTTGGAACGAAGAGGAGCATCGCGTAGACGAGCTCATGGCGAGCTAATAGGTGGTAGCTCCACCACTTTTGTGTCGCTGGAATGACCACGACGTTCATCAGAGCGGCAGCAGGCGGCAACGCATGGCGTCGGGACGATACAAGGGACAGGGAGAAGGGGAAGTGGTCCTGGAGGACCGAGGGCTCACTAGGAGTGCAGGGGCGGGCTGGTCGAGGCCGAAGAATGGCCGGACGGCGGTGAGTCGTTCGCGGCGGCTGTCGGCCGGAGCAAAGGGGAACGCTGGAATCCGGCATCGTTGGGCCCTTCCCGCGCCCATGCGTGCTCGTGGAGGACAAGGGGACGACGGTGAAGCTCCCCATGGGTTCATCACGGCCAGGCGGGGCTCCAGTCGCCGGCGGCGTCCAATCTCGGCGGCGGCTATGGTTTCGTCTTCGGGAGAGCCACAGAGAGAGAGAGAGAGATTGGAAGGGGGTGAGTGAGCATGAGGAGGAGATGCGGACGCCTCCTGGGCTCCTATCCACGCAAGGAGAGAGGCAGGGAGGAGATGGAGTCGACGGCTGCGGCAAGGACAAGCACCTCCTCCTTTTGTCAAGAGGAAGAAGAAAAAGAAGAATTTTCAAAAAACCCCTAGAGTTCCAGGAAATTGCAGAATAGCTCTTCTGGCTCTGAAAACTGCACTGGTTTTAAAATTTTGAGGGCCTTTTTGCAAGATTAAAATTTGGCAGAAATAGTTTTTGGAATCCTTAGGAAATTTCCAAATTCAACTTATTTTGTTTGCGAAAATTGAAAATGTTTTGAATTCAAATTTGAAGTGCTCACTTTAAGTGATTTTTGGGGAAGTTTTAATAAAATTTCAACTTCAAACTTGGTTAAAAAAATTCATGCATGAATGCCAAGAACACAACACCACAAACCCTACTTTAGCAAAAGTTGGGGTGTTACAAATCTACCCCCTTACAAGAATCTCATCCCGAGATTCCTGAAGAAGATAGAAATAAGGAACACTAATTTGAATGATGTTCTCGAACCTTATGGTTCTTTTCTCGAAGAGGTTGATCCGTATCATCATGCAGTGTTGATTATCTACACCTTAGGTAAGAGGGAAAACTCTTAGGAATTGATCTTCACGAAGATCGAGTACCTCATGGATAACTCATGACTGGAATGTTCATAAAGAACCTTTTTGAGTTAACATGCATGAAACACATCAAGATAACAGAGGTAATAGGAGAAGGTTTCAAGTTTGTGGACGATCGGTCTTGAAAGGATTTAGAATATGAACTTTGCACAAGACCTTAAATCCTTTTGGAAAGGAAAGGTTGAACAACTTGTAATATTGAGGTTTCAATCTTTACCTAAAACAGTTTACCAAGTTAAGAAGGGTTGTCTTGGACAACACAACATAGTATCCATAGACAAGGGAGAACACAAGAACACAATGTAATCATGTGTCCAAGATAGAGGTTTTATACGGAATCATGTTCACTCTTCGGAGTGGGCACAGAATATGAAGGAACTTTTATTCCATCAACTCTTGTCAAAATCCTTGTCAAGGATCGGGATGTTACTTCATGGTAGAAGATGAGTAACCAAAGGATGTTGGAACACCGTAACTAAGGAGGAATTCTTGGTCATACCATAAAGATGGGTAACCAATGGGGATTGAAACACCGTAAGGAATAGGGAATCTCTTTGCTATTGTGGATTTGACATAGCAATATGTTTACCACATGGTTAAGACTTCATGGCTGAAGTGATTGACAAAAATCACCCAACGTGTGAGATGAACAGAACCTTAAGTACCATTAACGGGATAAAGGGGATTGAACAATGACGGTTAAAATATCACCACAAGATGTTTATCATGATGAACTTGTTTCCACTGAAAGAAAGGTTTTGGAGGTTCAACAGAGAGACATTACAAAGATCAACTTCCAAGCTATCCTGGACGTTCTAGATAGCGATATCAAGCTTAAAATAAGCCTTCAATAGGTCATCAAGTGAAAGTCAAACTTTGATTATAAGAATGGTGAGGCAACTTATAAAATAAGTCACACAAGAATCCTCACGGAGAGTGGTTGTTCTTATCGATTCAAAGGATTACAACGGTAGGCCTTCCGGTTAATTGTGTCAACCACAACATCAACCATGCCAGATTTTTGAAAGGACCTAAGTCGTAACCCTTGAGGAAACACCAACCATCGTTGCTGCTTGAGATTCAACTCTGGTTAGTGGGTTGATAACTCAATATGTGTGATCGAAGAGGTTGCATCGGTTACCAATGATATACATTTACTAGATTCTCAACATATGGACTACGGTGTCAAGCTCGAAAGGATGAGCGACATTGCAGAACTGATGTATTGGCAACTTGTGAAAGACGGTTGCACCTACATTGTTTATTTGCGACGAAACACATCAGAGTCATTTTTGGGAAGACGGTTACAAAGATAAATAAGTTCTTGAACTTCTTCTCTTTCACGAACAATTAGTCAGTGGCTTGGGTGTGGATAAAACTTCTTCAAGAAATGGAGGTAACGACCTACCATCTTAAAATGGTCCACGCATTCATGACCGACTAGGGATTATTCCCGAGGGAATAAGAAAACTCTACTCAGATCCACGGCGACAACTTTCACCATAAGCACATGAACCAGAGTAAATCACTTCAAACATCCAGATCACAAACTTCATGATGACACAAAGATGGTTCTCAAAAGTCTCCAACATTAATGCCAGTTGTTCATAAGAACCTCATTAAACATGGAGAGAACAAGGATGTCATCGTTGGGTTCAACAACACCCTTATCAAAACACTCCAAGGAGAGGGATTTATATGATACAAGAACAAGGCAAAGTATTGGTCAGACTAAAGGACAAGAAGGTATACTTGGAAAAAACACCATCAAGATAGTCCTTGGATGTGATCTTGATTTGATGATAGCCCAAACCAAATCAAAGGTAGGATCATAGCATGTCCACGAAGGAGATACTATCCTTCTTCAACACGAACGGAACTAGACACCCCTTAACGAAGAATCAAGTTAGGCGGATCGTTTGTCTTTCAACTCTCCAAGTTGTTGTTTAAGTTCAACCAACTAGTCCGGGGTATCTAGCATAGTTTTCTTGGAGAAAGGAGTAGTTCAATTCACCCCTTTTTTAGACATCATGGTCACGTCACAAACCTGGTGACACTTCTAGAAAGACAACTAGAATATCACAACACATCGGTATGTCTTGGAGTTCGAAAGGAGGCATGCTATTCAAAGCAACCGATATGGTCTTGAGAGCTTGGTACGAACCTAACTGTTTGACCGAGAATGTGCACCGGAATGAATGGATTTGGTAACACGGTCAACTTTATAGAGACCAAGTGACCAATAGTGCTAATAAGGATACATATGTTTCTTAGATTTTTCAAAGCAATAAGGATTGCTAAGAATATATGATGCACACATCGATACACACACCCAACATTCTCGAGCATTTCAGCTTGGAGGAAGGTGGAGTGAAGACGTGTAGGATCATGAATTCATCAATAAGGCCACAAAACTGAGCACGACCTCTTGATATCTAAGAGTGTGATACTCGAAGGTAGAACAAAAGCTGATGAAACTTCTTTAATCTGCGGATTACAAAACTTTGACCTGGTCCTAGAGATGAACGAGGTACTGGAGTTTGTTTCTCATGACATTCCAAGGTGGAATGTTCTGACGGAACACAACAGCAAATGCATTGGAAAACTCCAACGCACTTATGCAACTTGGTTTCCAAACAACGGACAAAGGTAGGAAAGTAACTAAAGATTAGGAACATGCTTCGGAGAATCCTGAGATCATGGTGTATGCACAGGGTGATACTCTTTTGTAAAACGCATGCTAAAGGATTGGTATAGCTGAAATAAAAATAAAGGTGTGGAGGCCATGATGAGCACACTTGTTGTGATCCCTTTTGGTTCCAAAAGAAAACCTATGGCTATGAGAGTTGGAATTGCATAGCCATCCTGGTAGAAGATGTTCCTCGGGGTCACCAGAACAAAACTTAGGTTAAAGGTCAGCATCCTGTACTGATGGCATGAGCATCATCATGGTTATAGACCACATGATTCAACCCACCGCAATTCAGCACATTCCGGGACCTTCAGTTCAAGTCCAAGGTTAAAAACCTAGAGAAAGGAGAAACTACTATTCGAGTGCCTTAGGACACTACGAGTAGCAATCACGAAGTATCTTTCCAAAACCAAGCATAGCTTCGGAAGAATTTGAGAAAGGATAAAGGATACATTCAAGATGAAAGGAATCTCGATGTTTTGGATCTGAAACTCTAGAACATGAAAGAATGTGGAATTCACACAAATATGAGAGATTATGATGGAAATGAAATCTACCAGTTGAATCGAAAGATAACAGAATATGGAACACACACGACTCTAGAAACTCAACACTAGGTCAACTTGGGTAAAAGACGTCCTGCCAAAGAAGGCACCCAGATTTTGAATGACTAGCAGAGATAGCAAAACCTTTTCAAATCAAAATAGGTAAGGTGACATAGAGTTAGAGAGCTACCAGATAAGGAGTAAAACGAATCCTGAGAAGGTTTTCACAATTCATCTGTGGTTTCAAAATAGTTTTCACAAACACTAGACTCAACATAGACTAAGCAGTAAGGTTTTCCTACAGGCAGTCCTGCTCTGATACCATGACTTGTCGCGATCCCAGGCCCAGAGGTATACATACTCTTATGCGCTCCTAGTCATGGACCCACAAGGGCTTCGGGGTTACCAGCCCCGGCCGCAAGAAACAATATCAGGTAGACTGGATTCATCGGCATGCAGGCTGGATAACTTTGGTACTACTGCTCCTTGTGTCCATGCTAGTCATAACAAACTATGCATATCAAAACATCCACGAGTCGTATGAAACTGAAGGAACGGGACCAAAGCTATACAAAGATGCTATGTGTCCAGTAAGTGCAACAACAATCGAGGGTTACTAGTGTTACCAAGCCCCAGACCGAATCACATTGGCAGGCATGCTCGAAAATGGATCATCGGCTCCACAACCCCTCGAATGCGCCGATCAAAGCAGCACTCTAGACATGGAGCTGTACAAAGAAAGTATTAATAGATTATAGCTTTACAAACAGAGGTCACATGAACATTACATGAGACAACGGAAGGCAAATTATGTTGCTATTCAACAAGATACCAAAAAGGCCTAAGAGGCCGCAACATAAGGCGACGTCCCAACCCTTAGATTCCAGGCTGCTGTGCGCTCCTAGTCATGGACCCAAAAGGGCTTTGGGGTTACCAGCCCCGACCGCAACAAACAACAGCAGGTAGACTGGATTCATTGACACGCATGTAAGATAACTTCGGTACTACTACTCCTTGTGTCCATGCTAGTCATAACCAACTATGCAAATCAAAGCGTCCACGAGTCGTATGAAACTAAAGGAACGAGACCAAACCTATATAGAGATTCTATGTGTCCAGAAAGTGCAACAACAATCAAGGGTTACTAGGGTTACCAAGCTCCAGGCCGAATCACATCGGCAGGCGTGCTCGGAAATGGATCATCGGCTCCACAACCCCTCGACTGCAACAACAACGTAGGCATAGCCAAAACTATATAACAATAAGCTCGAAACCAACAACCGAGCAAAACAGCACTCTAGACATGGAGTTGTACAAAGAAAGTATTACTAGAGTATACCTTTACAAACAGAGGTCACATGACCCAACATTACATCACACAACGGAAGGAAAATTATGTTGCTAGTCAACAAGATACCAAAAAGGCCTAAGAGGCCACAACATAAGGCGACGTCCCAGCCCTTAGATTCCAGGCTTCTACTTGGGAACCCCAAACTACTCGTCGATGTCCACGTTGGATTCACCACTGGAGAACTTCACCTGAACCGAATTAAAGAAAACCTGAGTACGGGAGGTACTCAACAATACTTAGTTAACCTATTATATATCTGTTGTTTTCATAAAGGGTTTTATGAAGACTAATTTGCGTAAAGCAATGTTTTTTTTCCAAATCGAGGAAGAATAGCACGTCTCAAGGAGTGTTTTCAAAACAGAGGAGAAAACTCAACTACTATAATCATCGTCTTTTCATTCCACCACTACCATTTCCCAGCATCTCACATGTTACAAGGATCACCCCTTTCAGCATCTCCGAGGAGGCACCCTTCATTCCTTGTCAACATCTTTTATGTCACGTTCATGCTATCTATGGCCCAGTACTTTCACCAAGTCGTCCTTAACCACGGACACGGCTTCTCGAAAATATTTATCCCTGCAGGGGGTACACTTTATCCACACGTACCGACCGACTCTTAGTGCCACATGATTAGCACTAATCCGGGAAGTGCCGACAGAGATGGTTTAGACACGACCTTTAACTTGCTGAACCCTATCCATGAGTCAACCCAAGACAGGGCCACCCCGTCAACAGGGAGTTCGCCATCCTTCTGACGGCACTTGTCTCTGTGAGGCGGGGCAAGATTCGTGTACGTCCATCACTTGACCCCGGTCACGCGCTAGGCGGAGCATTTTTCCAAAATGTTTAAAATGTTTTATTTGCGTCGCCAAATCGAAATCTCGAACTATGTGACTCATGGATAAGGCCAACTAAGTTAGTTGGCGGCGAGGCTCATGGCCATCGCGCGTGGTTGTACGCTCAGTTTTGCCTTCTGCGTCCGACCTTACTCCTAGGGTTGGCAAGTACGGGACAAACAACCACTTCCCAAGTGGTCTCCCATCCAAGCCTTGGCCAAGTTAACCACACAATGCTCATCTTACCACGTCATGATATCATACTAGATTCTCGCAACTCTCATTCATCAACCAGATGGAGCAGAGTAAACAAACATGTATGGCTAAGCGAAGAAGATATGAGGCTCTGACGATGCGCACAAGCAAATCTATGGAGGCTAGGAGCAGTGGATCAGGATATTGAGACGATACAGTATATAGGAGAACTATATCTACTGACATAAAATAATTTGGAATCGAATGCAAAGTACGAGACTCAAATGTCGTTAGAAAATATATATGAGAAGATAAGAGGTTACGCTTGCCTTGCTTAAAAGAAACCAGTAGTTATATCTTCTAGAATAAGTGCTTGATTTGTCGGTTAAGATCAAGTATTCATCAATGGCATTGTTGGCTTTCTCTTTGGAGTCGCATTTTACCAAGGAGGAATAACACCAAAAATAAGAACAACAATCAAACATGGCATCGATGCAATACGCAATATGTATGCATGGATAAGTTAATGCACTGAAACAAAGCCCTAACCATGAAGATAGGGTTGCTCGGGTTCGTATGGCACTTATTCAATTTTACTGAAATTAGCCCCGGAATAAACCTTAGAGGGCACTTCGGGCAATTCTGAAAGTGTGTCCAATTTTATTTACTCAAATGGGTCTTAAAACATCATAACTTGGTTGCATTTATCATTTTGAGCATTTTGGTATATAACTTGTAATTTTCTAATTTTATTGAATTAAAACTTATTTTCTGTATTTTTAAATGAATTAAACAATTCAAAATAATACTTTATTTACGAAGTTTCTCAAACATGTATGGAAGTGACATATTTGGGTTGGAAATAATTTTCTGAACAATTTCGTATATTTTTCATATTTTTCTGATTAATAAATTAGGAGATATTAAATTTACAATTTTAATTAGTTTTCTCGAATTATTTAAAAGGGAGGGCCCACGTGTTAGGATTTAATATTTTTACAAAATAAAACGTAAAATTTTAAAATGCTGACACATGGTCCCACGTGATGTCAGCACGAGATGGATCTCCCCCTATGATCGATCAATCCCGAGAACGGCTCTGAATTCGTCGAAATGGAGAGGAGCATTGCGTAGACGAGCTCATGGCGAGCTAATAGGTGGTAGCGCCGCCACTTTTGGGTCACCGGAACGAGTAGTTTGGCATTCATCGGAGCGGCAACAGGCAGCGGCGCATGGCGCCGGGGCGATACAAGGTATAGGGAAGAGGGGGAAGTGGTCCTGGAGGACCGAGGGCTCACCAGGAGTGCAGGGGAAGGGTCGTCGAGGCCGGAGATGGCGGACGGCGGCGAATCGGCCGTGGCGGCTGTCGGCTGGAGCAAAGGGGAACGCCGGAATCCGGTGTCGTGGGGCCCTTCCTGCGCCCACGCGTGCTCGTGGAGGACAAGGGGACGACGGCGAAGCTCCACAGGGGTTCATCACGGCGAGGCGGGGCTCCAGTCGCCGGCGGCGTCCAATCACGGCGGCGGCTAGGGTTTTGTCTTTGGCACAACCACACACACACACAGAGAGAGAGAGAGAGTGAGAGCGAGAGAGAGAGAGAGATTGAGAGGAGGCGAGTGAGCGGGAGGAGGAGATGCGGACGCCTCCTGGGCTCCTATCCATGCAAGGAGAGAGGCAGGGAGGAGGTGGCGTCGACGGCGGCGGTGAGGACACACACCTGCTCCTTCTGTGAAGGGGAAGAAGACAAAGAAGATTTTTCAAAAAAAACCTGGAGTTCCAGGAAATTGCAGAATAGCCCTTTTGGTTTTGAAAACTTCACTGGTTTTAATATTTTGAGGGCCTTTTTGCAAGATTAAAATTTGGCAGAAATACTTTTTGGAATCCTTAGGAAATTTTCAAAATCAACATATTTTTGTTTGCCAAAATTGAAAATGTTTTGAATTCAAATTTTAAGTGCTCACTTTATGTGATTTTTGAGCAAGTTTTAATAAAACTTCAACTTCAAACTTGGTTAAAAAAATTCATGCATCAATGCCAAGAACACAACACCACAAACCCTACTTTAGCAAAAGTTGGGGTGTTACATGTTTTCAATGGGATCTATCTCTACAATAAAACAAGTTTATTTATACTCTTTATTTCAAAATTAGTTTGCACTACTCAATTCAATAAAATTTAAATTATGATATGCTCTCATTAAAACTGACATTCCTCAAAATCAACTTTCAGTGATACGATCGACAATAAATTATCACTAGAAGTATGTATCCACCTCAACCAAATATGATATAAAGGTTAGGCCACTATGCCAATCAGTGAATGTGATTCTCGCTCATCTTTCGATGTATGTGTTCGAAACTCATTACAATCATGCATGAACGACTAGACAACCAACTGACTCCGCCATATAAATTGAAACTCGTATCCAAGTGAAGAAACTATAACCCGTCTCCCGACAAGAAGACGCACGTTGACCCTTGTATCCAAGTGATAAATGCGTACTTATGCCGGTTTGATAGTGCTGCAATCGGGAGAACACAGTCAAGCTTGATACTCTTCATGTGAGGAATCACCCTAATAAACGAATACTGCACAATCAAGGTGCAAACAACAAAGGATAAACATCACAGGAGATTCATAATTCGTGTGATTCGGTATAGCTTTTGTTCTTCGGGGATTCTTGATGCAACTCCAACGAGGATCCTCCATCTTCGTTATTCTCACCATAGCGGAAAATCTGAGGAAATTCTGCTGCGATGAAAATTGCTTCAACCCTTTCCACGATAGAGAAACGACCACTTTCTCTTGTCATGTAATTCCTCCCAAGATTCACAATGAACGCCTGATTGTCGATGTCGAACAATGGCAATCCTTTGGCATTGATCAGCATGTCAAAACATAATAACAATATAGCTATATCAAACAACACGCACATCCTGAAAAACCAAGTTAGACGACTCTAACGCTTTGTTTGAATTTTTTAGCATGGTTGTGGGTTCTATGAAAAACTATCTTCAGAACCTACAAACATGGATATATGTTTATTCTCATTGCTAGATTGACATTGCAGGGTGATTGAAACATAAACATTACGAAAATGTCTTGAGCCTCAATCTAAATTATTTGTAACCATGACCCCAGTGTGGATCCAATCAACATGCATTTTCCACCATGTCGTTATATGAGACCAAGTATGGTGCAATCCAAAGCTACTGAAGCACTTCTTCGGATCAAGCGAAATATGCCAGGGGAAACTCAAACGTCCGAGTATTGGAACAAGTTTCTAGAAAGCCACACCATGTCGTAGGAAACAAAGAAAACAAAGCTGTTTGGAAAGCAACAAAGATAAACTGAATATTAGAGAACTTTCTAATGTACTTGCACAAACTTATGCAAAACACGCACAAAATTATGCTCTAGATCACGTCGTATGTATGCATAGCATGCTCTGATACCAATACTGGTGTACGTCGCAAAATTTAAAAACTTTCTCCCAACGCCACCGCCAATATCACTATGGAGATAACAGCGCATGCCCATACATGCAATGATCTAGTACCACGACTCACCGGTAGCGGAAGATCGATGTAGTCGTAGTAGATTCTGAACAATCGTAGATCCTCACAACTAGGTCTAGTTGCAAGGATGCCGCTAAGCTTCCCTTGTCAAGGATCACACGTGTAATCCCTCTTATGATGTGCATGCATAAGCTCGTGTCAACTCGCCATCGCTCGGCCTTCCAGGACTAGGAGCCAAAGAAGAGAGATAGTTTTTCGGTGTTTTAAATTGGTAGATCAAACCAACTTTTATTATAGCTATATGAATCTGGAAGTTATGAATACATGAGAAAAAAATTGAGATTAGATCTATACCTGATTGGGCGAGAATACCTCAAAACCCTTATTAGAAGAAGCTCCAACTCAATTAGAGGGGCTCTAATTAGAGAGTGTAATTAGAGGCCCTAATTCTACTAGGGAGAGAGAAAGATGCACAAAGGCCAATTATTGTTCTGATGTTCTCTCAGTGAGAGGAGGGGTGGGATTATATAGGTGGATCTAGGAGGTGCCTTCCATAGGGGGGAGGTTGTTTTGAGGCCTCCCTTCCTTAGTCGCACCCCCTTCCTAGGGGAATTCGGATTGGACTCCCTTTGGTAGTCCAACTCCCCCACCACACACACACACACACTTGTCCTATTCGTTTTCGTTTTTTTCCTTTTCCTCTTTTCAACCAAACATGCAAAATGCAAGGGGGTGTAATGCGCCATGGATAGTGGTCCTTGATCCCACCTGTCAGCCACCAAATAATGGGTGCGGCCATGGGGGTAGATCTGCCCCCCCCCCTCGGCACTTTCCCATTCTCGGGGTTTTCCCAAAACACTTCCAGAACCATATAATCCAGATAGATAAAATCATCGACCTTATCTGATTATGTTAGGGACATCTCATGTCCTCCGCGGTCTCTCCAATTCTACCCTCTCCTGGTTTAATTTCTCTCTCATAGTAACTTCACCGAAAGACCCCCGATTGACACCGGACTTATTTATGTGACATTGTATCGACATCGTCCATTCATAAAACCATTAGAAACATATTAATTATTTAAATTAAAGGTTGGAACAAATTAATTATGTGACTTGTATAGGTTCGGTAACACGCAAATATGTTCAGAAACTTACCGAAAAATAACCAACAGCGGAGGCATGGACGCCGGTGATGGCTCCTATGTGTCCATGAAGAACAAGGGAACCTTCAAGTTACTCATTGCACTTATTCCATTAACTTCACGATACCAACTTTATCACTAGGTGAGACAATGTACTCTAGTTTGATCAAACCATTTGATCATAACACATGTAAAACTTGTACCCATAACGTTCTCTTTTCTCATCCATATCCCCAGTGTCCTTGTGATAAACCACATTGTGTCTAAACAGACAATTGGTTGACATCGGTGATACTGAGAGGACCGACATGATGTATATTTGAATCATCTGGAGGAATTAAATACTATTCTTGAACGATATCAGTTCCATTACACGCTTTAGATTATACCCAGACATCAATGTTATAATCCCCTATTCCAGACGATGTTGGAAGACATCCAAAGCATAAGTGTCGATTTTGCAGTCACTAGATATTCTCATAGCATAGGAGTGCTAGTCAATGAGAACTCCATATTCACTTTGCCAAATACATTACAATTGTCAGTCTCTAAGCAAGATCGTGTAGTGCAATACTATTCTTACCCCGACAATAAACTCTTATGTTTGCTAGACTTATCAAAGTCCATGATCAGGAAAACGTGACCATATCACAAACCATAAACTAATATTAGAGACAATATTAGGAACTCTTTTTTTTATATCTTCATATCCGGACAAAGGTTTTCCTTTGAAAAATCATTTTTCAAGTACTATAGCGGTTATAGTATGATGTTATAAAATTAATTATGAACTTGGATATAGAATAATAACTAAATATTATTGTCCCTATGGCATATCTCCAACACGATGTTCCGATGCCTGGTCACTTCCATGCCGTGCACTTGTGAAAATTATCCTAGGTGCCCAGTGCTTTGGCATGTTACTTGGACCAGTTGTATCGGGACCCCGAAAGTACTGACCCTCGAGCCTCAAGTTGAAGCGGCCCTAGGTTGTGCTAGAATCTATGAGCTGAGGAAACCCTTTGGATTTACATCCATCTAAATCCCATGGAGAGCAGTGACGTAGGAAGGGGGACAAGGGGTCGCTAAGCCACCCCCAACAATTTGATTTTCTTCGTAAACTTCCTAATAATGATGCTTATAATTAGCAGTTTTAAGCCATTTTCCCCTTCCAATATTGGGTGCTCGCTATGTCCCTGATGGATAGCCGAGTACTTGGTACTAGAACTTTACCAGGTTGTTCTAGGGCACGGGAAAATACAACTATTGGATTTTGAGAGCCCGCCCCTTCTTCCCCAAGAGGAAGGGAAGACTTAAATTCTCTCTAAAAAACAACAACAAAAAAAGCAGGAAATGACATTGGACATCTTGTTAATAGCTTAGTCCAGAAAAATTCCCTGGAATGATATAAAAAGATACTTACTAATAATGATGCTTATAATTAGCAGTTTTGAGCCATTTTTCCCCTTTCAATATTGGGTGCTCGCTATGTCCCTGATGGATAGCCTAGTACTTGGTACTAGAACTTTACCAGGTTGTTCTAGGGCACGGGAAAAATATAACTATTGGATTTTGAGAGCCCCTGTAAAACACCACCTTCTTCCCCAAGAGGAAGGGACGACTTAAATTCTCTCTCAAAAACGACAACAAAAAGCAGAAAATGACATTGGACATCTTGTTAATAGGTTAGTCCAGAAAAATTCCCTGGAATGATATAAAAAGATACTTGAAACATGTAGCAATGATATAAAACAAGTATGGAACAATCAAAAAATATAGATAGTGAGACACGTATCAGGCCCAAAGTGTATTTCTCCATCGTCAAGATGAGCAAGATCCCAGTCTCGAACTATCCAAGTTTCATTATTCTTTAGAATATGCCCAAAATTCACTGTTTTTATCTCTCTGTTACGGTAGAGATCTGATGAAAATCAAATCACACCTTTCAAGCATGCGGTCACTAGATATTATCATGGTCTAAGGATTTATGCAAATTATAGCTCATAATTACATTTCTATTAACAACGATGAACAATATCTCATAGCAACATCATATAATTGGGTTGGTTTAGTACTATTGTTCTGCCAACAATATACTCCGAGAGTTGTTTACTTAACATAGTCCCCATGATCAGGAAAACGTGAACGTATGAGCTAATCTTATAGGCTAGATTAGTAACACTTATTTGTTTATTTCTCCATACATGCGTGTGATTTTTTGTTTGAATATCACATCAGTTATTGTATAAAGATATAAACATTAATAATGGATGAGATATAAATATTTAACATATTATTTCTTCTAGGGCTTACCTCCAACAATGGGGACAAACATGAAGATCAAGAGTCTAAGGTCAATGAAGGATCTAAGGGATATCAGAACGTGCCATATCTAGAATCAAGAAAGGAGTTTAAAAATATGTGTTTTGTAAACAAGGATCCACCATCAACGATATATAAACTTGACAATAATCATTTTTGGCAGCTCGTACGATCTATAATCATCAAAGCGCAAAAAATAGAGGGGGAGGGGGATAGGCTATTATCACAAACACATGGTTCGGGTGGTGGTGGTTGAACTACTCCCTATTTATGGAGGAGTAAACCATGATGTGGGATGTATGTGGTGTAGAGCCTTTCGCGGTGGCTACATCTCTTATCTCTTTATGCTGATGGCCGATGGTTATGTAGCCACTTCTGTTTCGTCATCCCCTCCTCCCCCCCCCCCTAGACACGCACTGACGGGGAATCGGGGGATTCTAAAACAAATAGGGTGATTAAGTTAGGGTTGGAGGAGTTATAATGGAAAAACGAGGGCCGTTGAGCCCATTGGAGGATTGCGCACGCAGTTAACACGCCTTCCCTCAGTGTGTGTTGGTAGGGCATGTTGGGTCGAGGAGTGTCGTCTCATATTGTAGTATACTCGATTCTTTCGGAACATTCACCGTAAATATTATCCGACTTTTCTCTGCTTCTTCTGCAAGCCATGCATATAGGAAGTGGCGTGTTTGGTTCACTCGTTTCCCCCATAACTGCAATGTGGTTCACTGTCATCTAACCTTCATCTTTTTTATTTTTTAATATTCAGATTGAGTATTCTAGTTCTTGATTGTTTATTTATTTTTCAGAGAACTAGACATTTGTGGTCAGGTGTGATCGTGTCCTGGGATGATCATTAACATCTCCAAAGTTGGTTTAGTGATTTTGTTAGACAATATGTCATGTATAGCGTGACATATCTCCTAATCCCTCAAATCGTGGATAGATTTGTAATCTCCGTTTTAGGGTTAGGGTTTTGTAACTTTGTATATATATATGCAATACAACGGCAAGGCCCATAGTGGTCTATTCTCTCACATGGTATCAGCCTAGAATACTCCTAAACCCTAAACCGCTTCCGCTAAACCCACCCTAGCCGCCGCCCTTCTCCTACCTCCTCCTCCTCCTCCATGGCTCCAACCGAGACCCACCCCAACGCCCACCTATGGGCGCAGGCCACCGCCATCCAGAGCGTCAGGTCGTTGGTCCCCATCGTCCCTGATCTCAAGGTCCCGTCGTCGTTTCCCAAGTGGTGCACCTTCATCAACATCGCCTTCACCACCTACGCCCTCGAGGATCACCTCACCACCGCCACCCCGCCGAACAACTCCACCTGGCTCCGCCTCGACGCCACCGTTCTCCGATGGCTCTACGGCTCCATGGCGATGGATATCATCGACCTTGTGTTGACCACCGAAGCCACCGCCGCCGCCACCGCCTTCACGGTCTGGACAGCCGTCGCCGCCCTCTTCAGCGACAACAAGAAGTCGCGTGAGATTTACCTCGCCGAGGCGTTCCGCACCATCCGTCAGGAGGATCACTCTATCGCCGACTGTCGAATCTTTGACTCTACAAATACCTTAGGTGACCCTATCGGGTTTCGACTAGGAGAACTCATGAGCGCTGGTGGAATCGTCGGCTAGACAGGGGGCGAGATTTACCCAGGTTCGGGGCCCTCGTAGAGGTAAAACCCTTACTCCTGCCTCTGTCGATCTGTATTAGTCGAAAAGATCGGTTACAATGGTGATGGCTCGAGTCGAGAGTATGATCTCAAACTCAAGGTTTTGGTGTTGCGGTGTTGCTTGGTCCTCTACCGGTGGCTCTCCTGGCCTTATATAGGTGGCCAGGTCTCAAACCTTACCCGGAGAGGACTCGAACTCTAACCCTAGGTCGGTTACAAGTTTCCAAACTTAACCCGCAAGTTAGTGCGGGTGGGCTTCACGTGGGCCTTCTAGGATACTCCAAGGTCTCCTCTTCTTGGGCCTTAACCTTGGGCCTGAGATGGGGTGTCCTTACCCGCGGGGTCCAGGATCCATGCCTTCGTCACCGACTATCTTCTTCTCCAGAAGTCGGCGGTCGACGCCCTTGCTGAGGTCGGCGCTCCGGTGATCGACTCCGACCCTGTCACCAACATCATAAAGGGTCTTCACGAGGACTACAACATCATCACCGACCTCGCGCCATACCTGTCCTTCCTCGAGTTCCGGAGCATGCTCCTCCTCGATGAGCTGAAGGTGACGCGCCGCGCCGCCTCTTCTTCCACCACCGCGACCGCCTTCGCCGCCAAAACCGTCCCCGCGGTCCCTGCTGCTGCCGCCGGCCCCACTGGCTCCCAGACCTGGAGGGGTCCGAACCCTAGCCATGGCACCGACTACGGCAAGAATAAGGGCAAGAAGCCCTATGGCGGCTACGGCAACAAGGGCAACGGTGGTGCCCCACCCATGCCGACCCCCTTCAACCCCTGGACGTGGGCTATTCAGATGTGGCCCATGCAGTCGCCCGGCGCTGGCGGCAGCATCCTCGGCGCCGCCCCTCGCCCGGGCCCTCGTCCCCACGCCTACATCGTCGGGCCTCCACCAGAGGCGCCCGCCTCCTTCTTCCACGGCCATGGCGGAGCCTCCACTCACATCCAAGGTCTCTACGGCGCCCCCTACGGCGTATATGCGCCATCGGCGCACTATGCGCCATCGACGCCGTCATGGGACTCTTCCGCCCTTGCGCCGCACTTCACCAACATGACGCTGCAGCCGCCCGCCTCGGAGTGGGTCATGGACAGCGGTGCTACCGCTCATCTCTCCAACAACACCGGTATCCTATCATCCCTCTCTTCACGTCCTTTTTTTCGCCATGTCAATGTCGGCGACGGCTCCTCCGTTCCCGTCTCCGCTATAGGGCATGCCTCTCTTCCTTCTACTTTCTCTGATCGTCCTCTTTATCTTAAGAACGTCTTAGTTACTCCTCGCATAATTAAAAACCTTGTTTCTGTTCGTCAATTCACTACCGATAATAACTGTTCCGTTAATTTTGACCCTTATGGTTTTTCTGTGAAGGACCTCATCACCCGGCGTGAGCTTCTTTGGTGCAATAGTACGGGGGAGCTCTATCCGTTCCAGCCACCACCACCTCGCGTCCTCGCCACCACCACCACCACCCATGACATATGGCATCGCCGTTTGGGTCATCCCGGCCATGACGCTTATCTTCGTCTTTCCCAACATATTTCTTTACCTTGTAATACAAACAGTAGTTCTCTTTGTCATGCTTGTCAACTAGGTCGTCATGTACGCTTCCCTTTTTCTTCCCCTACAACTAAGACTACTCGCCCCTTTGAGTTAATTCATTGTGATCTTTGGACGTCCCATGTTTTTAGTAATTCCGGTAACAAATATTTCTTAGTTATTCTCGATGATTTCACTCATTTTCTATGGACGGTTCCTCTCGGCCAAAAATCTGATGCTTACGCCTCGCTCGCGTCTCTACGCGCGTTCGCCCAAACCCCGTTTAACCTATCCCTGGCATCCATTCAAATGGACAACGGTCGCGAGTTCGATAACGCCAAGTTGCATTCGCTCGCCGCGCACGGTATCCAATATTCGCTTCTCTTGCCCATACACCTCCCAACAAAATGTTAAGGCCGAGCGTGCCATTTGCACCGTCAACGATATCGTCCGTTCTCTCCTATTTCAGGCTAGCTTACCGCCTCGCTTTTGGGCCGAAGCCCTTCACCATGCCACTCACCTCCTAAATCGTCTCCCAACCAAAACCATTAGCCCCCTCCCCATACTTGTCCATACACAAAAACCATCCCGACTACTCGGTCCTTCGTGTCTTGGGTGGCCTATGTTATCCCAACACCGCCTCCACCATGCCTCACAAACTCGCCCCCGGTCTAGTGCCTGTGTCTTCCTAGGTTACTCTCCCCACCACAAAGGCTATTGCTGCCTTGATCTTACCACTCAACGCATCATCATCTCCCGCCATGTTATTTTCGACGAGTCCACCTTCCTCTTCTCCTCTCCGCAGCCGCCGTCCGCTGCCACCTATGTCTTTCTCGACGATGATCTTCCTCCTCTACCTACTCCACCGGTAGCGCCTGCTCCGCGTGTCCCCTCTCCTCTACCATCGCTGTGTGCGCCTTCGCCGCAGCCCCCACCTCCCCCACCTACTCATCGGACGCGTAGCACCTCCAGCATGCATGTTCCTCCTCGCGAACGGCTTAACCTGCATGTTTCTGTCAACAGGTACTCCCCGGTTCCGACATCCACACGAGCTGCTCTCAAGGACCCCAACTGGCTCGACGCCATGACAGCGGAATATCGCGCCATCATCGGCAACGACACTTGGTATCTCGTTCCCCCGCCCTGCGACGCCGACATCGTCACCGGCAAGTGGGTTTTCCGTCACAAGCTCAAGCCTGATGGTTCTCTTGATCGATACAAAGCACGATGGGTGCTTCGCGGTTTCTCTTAGCAGCACGGCGTCGACTTTGACGAGACTTTTAGCCCGGTTGTGAAACCGGCCATGGTCCGCGTCATCCTCTCTCTCGCCCTCTCCCTTAATTGGGGGACTCGCCAGTTCGACGTCAAGAACGCGTTCGTGCACGGCAAGCTCGCCGAGGTCGTCTACTCCCTCCAACCCACCGGCTTCATCGACTCCACTCGCCCCGACCACGTCTGCCGCCTCAACCGCTCCCTATACGGCCTGAAGCAGGCTCCTCGGGCGTGGTACCAGTGCTTCGCGACCTGCATCACCTCGACCGGCTTCACGTGCTCCCGCTCCGACACGTCACTGTTTGTCCTTCATTGTGTTGAGGGTACGGCATATCTCTTGCTGTATGTTGACGACATCATCCTCACCGCTTCTTCATCGACTCTGCTCGACCGCATCACCGCCTCTCTCCGCTCCGATTTCGCCATCACGGACATGGGGAGTCTCCACTACTTCCTCGGCATCGCGGTCACCCGCGACTCTTCGGGGATGCATCTCTCTCAAGCCAAGTACGCCGCAGAACTTCTGGATAAGGCCGCCATGACCGGCTGCAACCCCATGACGACTCCGGTTGACACTTCTCCCAAGCTTGCCTCCGCCGTCGCTGCTCCTGTTGCTGATCCCACGGAGTATCGGAGCCTCGCAGGGGTCCTCCAGTACCTCACCTTCACGCGACCTGACATCGTGTACACCGTCCAGCAGGTGTGCCTCCGTATGCATGACCCGCGCGAGCAGCACTTGACGGCCCTCAAGCACATTCTGCGCTACGTCAAGGGCACGCTCTCTCATGGTCTTCAGCTTCACCCTTCTTCGCCGGAGTCCATGATCACCTACACCGACGCTGATTGGGCCGGCTGCCCCGACACTCGCCGGTCTACCTCAGGTTTCTGCGTGTACCTTGGGGGTAACCTCGTCTCTTGGTCTTCCAAGCGGCAACACACGGTCTCTCGTTCCAGCGCCGAGGCTGAGTACCGTGATGTGGCTAACGCCGTCGCCGAAGCCAGTTGGATTCGCCAACTCCTCCACGAGCTGCATCGTCCCTCGCCTCCTGCTACGGTTGTGTTCTGCGACAACGTCAGTGCCGTCTACATGTCTACGAACCCCGTTCAGCATCAGCGCACTAAACACATCGAGATCGATCTCCACTTCGTTCGCGATCGTGTTTCCATGGGCCAGGTCCGTGTTCTACATGTTCCCTCGTCTCGACAGTTCGCCGACATCTTGACGAAGGGTCTCCCATCACCGTTGTTTCTGGATTTTCGGTCTAGTCTCAACGTTCGCCCCCCTCCCGTTGTGACTGCGGGGGAGTGTTAGACAATATGTCACGTATAGCGTGACATATCTCCTAGTCCCTCAAATCGTGGAGAGTTTTATAATCTCCCTTTTAGGGTTAGGGTTTTGTAACTTTGTATATATATATATATGCAATACAACGGCAATGCCCATCGTGGTCTATTCTCTCACAGATTTTAATGGTGCAACTCCGTTGAACACAGTAGTCTCAAACTCGCCACCGCCCAAGTTGACAGGTGTTTCACAGCAAGAAATCACCCATATACTCGGTTGCCGGTTGCAGCACAAAATAAATAGTTAATTATTTCATGATGTTTTCAACAATAGAAATAATTTTCAATATGGTGTGACTTAAACCTTAGGTAGACTTATGTGGAATTCAACTAATCCTACAAATCAAACAACCTATACGGAACAAAATCTTAAACATCATAGTTATCCAAAATTCCTAAAAGAGAATTCTTCTAATCAACAATCAAATGTCTTTAAATTTGTCACCAGAGAACACACATCAGGGACGACATTTAATTCAGCAACACGATGGAGATGAGACATAAAGATCCCTTTGCTCCTGGCTTCTGATTGGCAGTGTGCATGCATGTGTATCTTTCACCATCGCTTCCAGCTTTGGGTTTGGTATATCTGACAAATGTAGTGAGCACCATCTTTCAGCCAGGGAGGGCAAAAAAATTAGGGCGCACACCAACTTTGTCGCAAAAGTGGAAAAAGGGCCGGATGGAAAGGCAGTTATGATTTCCTGGAGAATGATGGGCTCTCGGCTCATTTATAGTGTTAAGGAAGGGAAAAGGTCGGAGCGATGGAGTGGTAAAGCGGGGCTAAGCAAAAGGGGCAGCTTTTTGCCATTTACACACGCATCATTGGTCCATTGATTGAATTCACAGCCTGATATGCCCATCAAGATCAAACCCCACGCCCTGATGGATACAGACCGTGTTGTATAGTATTGGTCTTTCATGTCATTTTATATATACTACTCTTTGTTGAGTACCAGTGACCTAGTAGCTTCCAGTTAACCAATCTTTCTTGAAGTTGATGGGGGGAGTGAAAAGAGCATCATTTCAATAGTGTGAATCTGAGCACATCCACTAGTTAAACATGATGTCTCTATCCATAGTCTTCCAATTTATTACATCAGTAGACAAAATAACACTCCTACTGCGTGCTAGCTGGTAATCCTAGTAAACACTTTTGTGATACTCAAGGCCAGAAACAAGGTAGCATAGCCAGCTAACTAAGGCTTAGCTAGCCTTATCTCCAAATACAAGGCTTAGCTAGCCACCCCATTGGCATAGATAGACTCATAGTAAAAAGTGTAGCTAGCTTGAGATGTCAATGTTTGCATTGCGTTGCATGCCAGCATGGTAGCACTCCAGTACTATAGCAGGCTACTGGCAGAGACAGGGTTGCACTAGGAGCTACTAGTATATATATGTGGATCAGCTTAGGTCAGCGAAACAACATGAGGTGCAACACATTTTGATGCAAAGTAGTCAGTCCCCAATTAAAGGCCTTGGGACCGCCAGGAAAGCAAGAAAACTGATCCCTGGCCTCGCCTGACTGCAATATGCTGCTTTCAGCCACACCATGCATTGTCATGGGTCAGCACATCGCCCTCGCCCAAAAACAACTCTTTCACCACACTCCAGTACATACGTTACGTTCCATCCAAAGATCGATCGACCGACTGACGGGCCGTGTCCAAACAGCTGAAACGTACTACGTATCTGTGGAGCCTCTCAATCTCAAGAGATCATGTAGTACTCCATACCTGTACTAGAGTGCCATCTGGAGCATTGTGTAGGATTTTTTGAGGATTTGATCCTACAGGAAATTTTCCTATCTTGACCAATTGATTTGTAGGATAAGATCTTATAGGATTTTTCCCATAGAAATTTTGTACTACTTCCTATAGGAAATCTAACATCCACTCCAACCTCTTTTTACAATTCCTTTGATGGAATCAAACAAACTTTGGTGCATACCAAATCCTATAGGATTGAAGTGGTCATGACATTGCAATCCTATGTTTTTCCTATTCCTATATTTTTTCTATCCTATGAATCAAAGAGGCCCTTAAATGGATTAAGGAAGACACATTCTTGTGAAACTAAAAGAGTTGAGCACACGGTAAATCTGGCCGGAAGAGTTAAAGATCATCGCTCGTAGTATACCAGGTCGGAGGAGTAATGGAGTATTTGTGGTGAACTGTTTGTGAAGGTTTCTGTTCTTTATTTCAAAAGGAGTTATAATAGATTCAAAGATCTTCTGGAATTAAAAAAAAGCCGCAATACCTATACACAAAACCATACTCTCAAGAGATAAGATCTACTCACTCCGTTCGGAATTAGTTGAGACATATTTATCTAAGTACGGATGTATCTACACACTAAAATACTTCTAGCTAAAAACATGTGCCAACTAATTCCAAACGGAGGAAGTAAATGCCATCCGCCGGCTAAGAGCGGACCGGTTAACTTGTGATCCTCGCGAACAGGGTCGGGTTGCCCTCTATTTTTCCCTCCCGCCGTCACAACTCTTATTTCTTAGCCTCAAATCCATTTAAAGTGTTATCAACATAATGTAAAATACATACACCACCATTATCTAAATAAGGGGTGAGTCTTTCTACTTGACCATGTTTTTTTGCTCTAGCGATTAAAACACAGCTACCATATCCGCCATAATACAAGACAAACAAGTCGAGAGAGGATCTTCCTAAGAGCATCTCCGTCGGCACCCATTTTATTCGTGTCGGTCACCCTTCCAATGGAGCCCTCTTTAGGGGTCCCGGACGTGTGTTCACGGATTTGGTAAGTGTCGCCCGCAACAGCGCTCTCTAAAAAAATATAAAAACTTTGAACACGAAAATATAATTAAAATTTGGAAATTTCATCAAATTTCCGAGCTATTTTACATAGTTTGAATGAAATTTGCCCACAACAGTTGTCTAACCTTAACGCTAGCCTACTCGTTGTCGGTGTTCCAGTCAAATGACGAGTCGTCGTTGTCGCTGGCGTCGAGAACGACGACTTTAAAGGAAGAGGCGGCGGCGTGGCTCAAGGAGGGGCCGACGCGAGGGGTACCGCTGCTGGAGGTGGTCGTGGCCACGCTAGCTACAGAAGGCTTCCATCGCCGTGGAGTGTATCATCGTCATCCACCCCGGCGCCTCCTGCTCGAGCGTGGCCACCAAATTCGCCATCGCTGCGAGGAGTCCGGGGCTGTCGCCTGATGCGTGTGAACACACGTTCATTGGGAGACCCCAAGAGAAAGGTATGAAGAGTGCAACAACAAGTTTCCCTCAGAAAGAAACCAAGGTTGAATCGACCAGTAGGAGGAAAGAGCAAATTAAGAAGGTTGATGCACCTGAGATGACAGGGTGCACTACCGGTTCAGCAGCAACGTGGAACCTACACAACACAATCAAATTACTTTGCCCCAACAAAGCAATGAGGTTGTCAATCTCACCGGTTTTTCTGAACACAAAGAGGTTAAACATATGGTGTGGAAAACAGTAGGAGAACAGTATGAAAGCAGTGTGTATTATCAGTATGAGAAAAAGGACCGGGGTCCACAGTTCACTGGTAGTGCCTCTCCGTGAAAGATAAATAACATGTGTAGTGAACAAATTACAGCTGAGAAATTGACAGAAATGAAGGCTGCACCGTAGTGCATATGCAAGACATAAATATTACTATGTGATTCATGCGGGCATTACAACAAAATACATAGACCGTCATCCAATTGCATCCATGTCTAATAATCCACACTTCAAATATCATCCGAACAAACGTTGGGTATTAAGTTGTTAGCAACAGATTATCGCAGTAAGCAAAGTGTGTAATATAAACAATGTAAACTAGGTAAACACCTTTGTTTTCTCCCTAATGGCAACATCAATACTCCCTCTTGTAGTTACTAGCATCTACTTGGCCAGAGCGTCTACTAATAACGGAGAGCATGCAAGATCATAAATAACATAAGTATGAAGATAACATGATAGATTGATAATCAGAAGACATAGCATTCAACATTCATCAGATCCGAGCAAACACAACATGTAGCATTACATAAAGATGATCTCGATCATGTAAGGCAGCTCACGAGATCTAAACATGAGGTACAAAGTGGAGAGAACAACCATCTAGCTACTAGTATGGACCCGTAGTCCAGGGATTAACTACTCACACATCACTTCGGAGGAGGACATGGTGGTGTAGACCCCTCCGGTGATGAACTTCCCTCCCGGCAGGGTGCCGGGGAGAGCTCAAGAACCCTCCCGATCTTGGGATGACGATGACGGTGGCCTCGGGTGTTTCTCGGGACGAAGTGGTATATTTTTGGGGTTAATATGTCGAGGGGTATAAATAGGCGAAACGTCGAAGGCGGTGGAGGCCTGGGGGCCCACACATCCCCATGGCGCGGCCAGGGGTACGCGCCAGCCTATGGTGTGGGCCCCTTGTGGCCCCCCCTCCGGGTCCATTCGGGATTCCGTGGAACTTTCGGGAATTCTAGGACCTCCGTATTTCGAATTTTCCAATTCCGAGAATATTTCCAGAACAACTTTTGTGAAACTAAAAACAACAGAAAACAACGAACTGGCTCTGTGGCATCTTGTCAACGGGTTAGTCCGGAAAATCGATAAAAATGACATAAAGTGTATAGCAAACATGTAGGAAACAATATGAAAACAACATGGAACATCAAAAATTAAGGATACGTTTATGACGTATCAACATCCCCAAGCTTAGTTCCTACTCGTCCTCGAGTAGGTGAACGATAAAAACACAAAATTTCTGAGGTGACATGCTACCAACATAAACTTGATCATCAATAATGTAAAACCATAAGTAAGCTGAGATCATAGAACTTCAACACAAGCATGATAAATAGAATTTTAACAATAAAGCATAGCAATCACCTTGCATCATGAGAAGTAACGCAAATAAAAGATCATGAATAACAATGCAACGAAAGATATACGTTTGTTTCAAGTATTGGGAAAACATGGCAAAGTGATATTTCGCTAGTCCTTAAGAGTGGGGCCAAACATAAATGCTAGTCCACCTTCAAAGTTCATGAGGAAGAATAAAACAAATAATTAGAGAACAAGCAATAACATATCATGAATCAATTAATAATGTTTCCCGAAAAAATGCACATAAAACTCAGAATGGCAACTATACTCTCTCAATTGTGCATAAAGTTAGACGATGGAGACTCAACATAAAAGTAAATGAAAGACCCTTCGCAGAGGGAAGCAGGGATCAACTCATGTGTTAGAGCTTTTATTTTATTAAACAGAGGTATTGAAAACATTTTTAAGAGAGGTGTGTGCTTATGTCAACAAATGGTAAACATAAAATACAGTACGTCACAAGCCAACTAGACTTCACAAGAGCGCTCCCATAGAAGGACGCATCTGGGTAGAAGGTCATCCCTCTTTCTCTTTTGTTTACACAATTATGCTTTGACTGATAAATCAGGGGGAAAATAGTGAAGCGAATTTGTTGTTATTAATTTGGGGTTGGGCACCCCGCTGCCAGCTCTTCTATCATTGGATAAGCGGATGAAGCCACTAGTCCAGGCTGTGAAAGTCCAATCAACAAGTGAGATAAAGATTCTCTATTTATGTCCTCATGAGCTAAAATAGGAGTAATTTTGAAAAGTTTTAAAGGTAACACATGAGTAATTTACTTTGGAGTGGCGGTTAAATACCACATGTAGGCAAGTATGGTGGACACAATGGGAAAACTTTGGTTTTGGGGAGTTGGATGCACGAGTAGAGCTCATACTCGTTACAGGTGGAGACTAGCGAAAGACTAGGAGCGACAAATCAAGAGAGCACAAGAGCCATAATCATGCATAGCGACATAAACATCATTAACCAATCCATAAGTGGTACCACAAGTTCAAAAACTGAATGATCATTGAGGCTATAAGTGACTGGTTCATAGTCATAAACATGGTGTGAGCATGCGCCAAATCAACCAAATAAAACATTCAAAGGAGAACACCACAAATTTATGATTCAATATGACAAGAACAACTCATGATTATTTCAATGGCATATTAAACACTCTCATCTATTTGAGGCTAATCATGCTACTAAATAACCACAAGGTTTTAGAATTAACATAACATCTAGCATGATATGAAAAATTCTAGCCACAGTCTATACAAGCTTCTACTTGCATCGTTATAAATTCTACCACAAGCAGCAATTTCTTTTCCCAACAAGCTCCATACAAAACATGCTTTAACAAAAACTCTCTAAATACTACAGAAAGAAAACATGAGAGTGCTTACATAATACTACTAAAACTAACAACTCTGAATAAGAGATGCAAAGAAAACAAGAGCTAAATAGGAATTTTTGCAGTAACTAGAAGAAAAACTAAAAATACTAGCAGAGCAAGTATTCAAACAAAAAAGCGGAGCGTGTCTCTCATCCAAACAAGGAATGCTAGGGTCCAACTATATTATTGCAGCAAGGAAAACAAAAGAAAACAAAGGAAAACAAAAGAAAAAGAAACAGACGCTCCAAGTAAATTTCATACGATGTGACCGAATAAAAATATAGATGTGACCGAATAAAAATATAGTTTCACTGGAAATGACCTGATAGATTGTTGATGAAGAAGGGGATGCCATGGGCATCCCCAAGCTTAGATGCTTGAGTCTTCTTAAAATGTGCTTGGATGAACCATGGGGGCATCCCCAAGTTTTTACCTTGTACTCTTATTGATCACATATATCACCATTTTTCTTGACCCTTGAAAACTTCCTTCACACCACACTCAAAGAGTAATTCGCATTAGAGGGTTAGTGCAAACAATAAAAAATCCATGGGTTCTGTAAGGGCACAAGTGCTATTGATACTTGTAAATATTGGCTACAACCACTAATGTTTCGGGAAGAAAAGAAATCCACTTGACATCGCAAAAGAGTAAATGTAAGAAAAATGGCAGAATCTGACAAAACCAGAACATTCAGTAAAGACGATTTTTTTCGGGACACTTATGTTGCTCAGATCGAAAAACTTAAAGAACAAAAAAGTTGTGGAATTATCCAATAAATAAGCACGAGAAATTACAGGTCATTCTGATATTTCTGTGACTTATACGATTTTTTTAAGGTGGACAGCAGAAATCTGTTTCCTGCGCAGAAATCCAAAAACTAACTCCAACTCTCGTCAGAACATGTGTGTATTATCAGTATGAGAAAAAGAACCGGGATCCAAAGTTCACTAGTGGTGTCTCTCCGTGAAAGATAAATAACATGTGTGGTAAATAATTTACAGCTGGGCAATTGACAGAAATGAAGGCTGCACCGTAGTGCATATGCAAGACATAAAGATTACTATGTGATTCATGCGGGCATCACAACAAAATACATAGACCATCATCCAACTGCATCAATGTCGAATAATCCACCCTCCGAATATCATCCGAACAAACGTTGGGTATTAATTTGCTATCAACAGATTATCACAGTAAGAAAAGTGTGTAATGTAAACAATGTAAACTAGGTAAACACCGTTGTTTTCTCCCTAATGGCAACAACACATCCTCCATCCATCACGTTTCTGTCACTCGAGCACAGATGCAAAGGAGGCATGAACCCACTGTCGAGCATAAATACTCCCTCTTGGAGTTACTAGCATCTACTTGGCCAGAGCATCTACTAATAACGGAGAGAATGCAAAATCATAAATAACATAAGCATGAAGATAACATGATAGATTGATATGTGAAGACATAGAATTCAATATTCATCAGATCCCAGCAAACACAACATGTAGCATTACATAAAGATGATCTTGATCATAGGACGTAGCTCACGAGATCTAAACATGAGGTACAAAGTGGAGAGAACAACCATCTAGCTACTGCTATGGACCCGTAGTCCAGGGATGAACTACTCACGCATCACTTCAGAGGAGGGCATGGTGGTGTAGACCCCTCCGGTGATGAATTCCCCTCCCGGCAGGGTGCCGGGGAGACCTCCAGAACCCTCCCGATCTCGGCATGACGATGATGGCGGCCTCGGGTGTTTCTCGGGACGAAGTGGTATATTTTTAGGTTTAATATGTCAGAGGGTATAAATAGGTGAAAGGGGAAAGGCGGTGGAGGCCTGGGGGCCCCACACCACCCCATGGCGCGGCCAGGGGCGCGCAACCCTACGGTGTGGGACCCCTGTGGGCCCCCTCCGGATCTCTTCGGGACTCCGTGGAACCTTCGGGAATTCTAGGACCTCCGGATTTCGAATTTTCCAATTCCAAAAATATTTCCAGAACAACTTTTCTGAAACTAAAAACAGCAGAAAACAAGAAACTAGCTCTGTGGCATCTTGTCAATAGGTTAGTCCGGATAATCGATAAAAATGACATAAAGTGTATAGAAAACATGTAGGAAACAACATGAAAACAAAATGGAACATCAGAAATTAAGGATACGTTTATGACGTATCATCGCCGTCGAGCGGGTCGTGTAGTGGTGACGGGAGGTTGAAGAGGTCGTCCTCCTGCGGCAACTTCTTGATGGCGGCGCGGGGCTGCGGGCGGCGGGGCTAGAGGAATAGGCGGCCTCAAGGTGGGGAGTGGCGTCAGGGTTGGGAGCGCCGCCTTGGGCCTTCGCAGATGACGATGACTGGCCCTCCATGTCGGTGTTTCGCATTGGTCGCGACACAGGAGGTAGAGGCAGCATGTTCCCTATGGCGGCGTGCCGCCTCGTGGCTTCGATCGCGCTGACCACCAGCAACGGCGCCCTGAGTCATTGTGCCGTGATCCGTACACGTCGTGGTTGTCGACGATGTCGATGACGGCCTGCCGCTCCCGTTCGAACCGATCAAGCAAGTTTCCCCAGTTGTGTTGTCCGTCGTCGTTCTCGGGGAGGCGGCGCTTTGTCGACGTCATCCAGCTGCGCCGGCGAGCGATGAAACGGCAGATTTGCTCCGCCGCTTTTGGCACCGGTAGGAAGACAAGTCCGCCGAAGGAGACGCGGACTCCTTCGGGATGCGTCGATCCGGAGGGGCGAGGATCTCGTACCGGTACAGCTCCCAAGCTCCATTGGTGTTGATGGTTCGCCAGCTGGTGAGCCTCGAGTCGGAGATCTCCCAGTTGTTGGCCGCCATGGAGAGGCGAGGGAGAGTTGAGGACGAGAGGGCTAGGGAGAAAGAAGGTTGTGCACGGTGAGGCAAAGGATGTACCTTTTATCCTTGGCCGAAGGGCGGTGATGTCGTAAATGCTACACCTGGGGAAGGGGCAGCGCCGATAGCGTGTCATGGAACGTCGTGTCGGCGGTGTTATTGCAAAGCGTGTTGCAGCCTGGCGTCCCGCTGCATTGGAAACCGGCGAGCGCCATTAAATGCGAAACGGCCTCCTGCACGTCGTCTTTACTTATTTCCCCCGCCCCCGCATTCTCTCTGTGACGAGCGGGGCCCTCCTGACAGGTGGGCTGGCCGTACAATGTCCGGCGCCCACATGAAGGCCCCCAAGTTTGTTGGGTGGGATGTGGATGCCGGGCATAAATTTTATGGGTGGACAAGTTTGGGAGTGCCGCCGTGGGAAGTGTTTTGGTTCCGACCTCCAATGGGCCTCATGAACCTACTTCTTTGTGATTTGGCTGTGAGAATAGTGTTTTCTTTGGGTGATAATTGTGGGTATCAATTTATGATTCTAGCGTTGTAAAATTCTTATGAACAGGTGGCCCAAACAAGAATGAGTAATATTCAGTAATGTAAACTTTTAGATTGTCTTCTCGTGCAATGGTACTTTTTTTTCTTTTTTTAGTTGGAAAATCTTCTTCCTTCCATGTTTGCCACTACGTACTTAGTATTGTTGCCTCGTTCTTGAATATGCTTAACTTTTGCACATTGATTCCACTTAGACTCTTCATCGCATCTAAATTTACTAATCCGTTAATCTGTATTTTTAACGAATCCCTTCTAGAAGAACTTAGGATAATAGTTTGCACTTTCCAATTCATAACTCCAATTATATTTAGGAGCCATTCTTTTTTATTTTTTAATGTACTACTCTGATTACAGGCCCAACTCCTGAGTCATTTCCGAGGATGACGGGTCTTGTTCTTCCATACCTGATAGGATTTTTTCCGACTAAAGCCGATCCCCATTCTTTAACGGTTATCTCATGAAACCGCTCTTGAAGATGCCATGATAGTTCAAAAGAGAAAGGTACTTTATTGACTAGATGAGCTTGTTCACCATAGTCCATAAGGAAATGGTTGTGATGAGGGTCTGATCGGGTTAATGCTCGAACATTTGCTAATGGAAATTTGTGTTCTTACTGATTAGTTGCCAAATATATATCGAACTTCTCGTAAGTAGGAGAATATCTACTATTTGCATAAGCTCACGTGTATTCCCTCTCTATATCACATTAAGGATAAAAGGCCACTTCACATTAAAGCTATGTTTTTCTCTCGGCGACGAATAATATTAAAATCACTCCCACAAAGTAGATGCTAAAAGGCCACTTCAAACTAATTTGTTCTTTTGAGTTTTTTACACCCGTTTTGGTTTTGCTAGTGTGAGGGGAAGATCCTTTCGAACTTCGGAGCATTGGTGCTCTTTCTCTCTAAGGCTTGTGCCAATGGAGGTTTCTTAGCGCGGCTTCATATGCGTTTTGCTTATGTGGCATACTAATTAATGATGAAAAGAGAGTGTGGTTGTATCTTAGCTCATCTGCACGTAAAAATGGTTAATAGACCAATCACGTCCATGCATGAGCACTAATTCATTAACAATGCATTGGACTAGTAGTCTCTTAAATTATTAATATGTCTATGGTAATGTGCTAACAAACAATGCATTGGCATATACCTAAGATCATCGCTCAAAGCTAACTCTATGTTAGTCGAGTTATTAGAATCATCATTATTTTTATTAGCTAACTCCTCGTTCTTCTTTAACATAAATAAAGTACGCTACAAATCTGTAATATAATAAGATCAACTACTGTGTCCTAAACTTGACTTGGTCATTGCCGTAACGAAACCCCTATTCAGAACGCTCGAGCAACAATTTCATCATTTGGAATAGAAGCAATTTTGGGGTGCATAAGTAATCCGATGGAAAGGTAGGACCATAAGTAATCCGATGGAAAGGTAGGCCCATAAGTAATCCAGACGATCGCCAAGACGGCGGCCTGCACTAAGGCGGCTCCGAGCGGCGGCCATGGCCGGCGAAACGGTGCCAAGGAGATGGAGGGCTGGATCCATCAAGAGAAGACTGGTTAAATTGTGGCCGACGTGGAAAGTGTTCTGATCAGTACCCCCACCCTTCCACCTTCTGAGGATAGGTGGGACCCAATGCTTTTGGTAGCGAGCCTCTCGTGTGGAATTCAAACTGGGCAGAAAAGGCCAACGCCAACTGCAGGCGAGCAGCGCGCGAAAACTCCAGAAACATGCCCAACCAGCCCACCCGCGCCATGTGGCATCCTGGACTCTGTTCCGTTGGAGGTGGGGCCACCTGAGCAGGAGAAAAGCAGTCAAAAGAGTCCTGATGCACTGGCGCAGCGCTGCATCCTACCCCAGCTGGTGATTCAGACAGGCTCCGCGGCGAGAGAGGATTGGGCCACGCCTGATGCCGCTTTCCTTGGTTAGAAGACCAACATCAACAGCAGCGACCAACGGCTATCCTCCGATGGAGTTCTGACAACGCCAGAAGAGATAGGCAAGGACCCCCCCAATCGAGCATCAATGATTACGATCGCCTGGGATCGCCCACCTCAGTCTTGGAAACGGGGATGATACGGTTCAACCTTTCGCCGGGATCTGAAACCTGGGGAGCCGGGCCCAAGACCTCGGAGGCGGTCGCGCTCGAAAGGGAGGAAGAATTTCTTGGGCCTAAGGCCGTGGAGGACAATCTGATTGGGCCGAAGGCCGTGGAGGACTTTCCTATTGGGCCAAAGGCCGTGGAGGAACTTTGTCTTGGGCCTAAGGCCGTGGAAGGCGCATCTCTTGGCCCAATGGCCAGGGACCCAGCCGCGGAACGCGCTGGAGCAACGGTGGAGACCCCGATGGCCATGGGCCTTGATGAAGGGGATGCTGGGCTGGCGGCCTTCCGCTCCCGCCGCCAAAAGCCGATCCATCGAGTCCTGGACAGGCCTGCCAGGCGGGGCCGCACCAAGAAGGTTCACACTAGGCCAGTGCGTCACAGCACATGGCTCCGTGGCAAATTTGCGGACGGCACGCCGGTGAAGAAACAACAACATGACCTGATGATGAGGTTGGGTATTGCCAGGGAGGAGGAGGTGATAGGTGATGCGGCTTTGGAGGCCTACTTGGATCTCTTCGCCCGACCACTTCGCCAAGAACACATTGACATCATCACTGGGTTGTTCGGGTGGCAACCAGAAGCACTTCCCCTGGAAGAAGAAGCGGTGGATCATGTCCTAGTTTGACAGCCTCTCTCTCAGTGGACATCAGAAGCTTTTCTATTTTCTTTCCCGCAGTGTTATAATCTAAGACATGGCAGACGTTGATTGCTCCATTGCGATTTGGAACTTCCGTGGCCTAAACTCATTAGCTCGACGCTTAGCTCTTTATCAGGTGGTAGCCTCTTCGAAGGCTAAAATTGTGTGCATCCAGGAAACAAAAATGGAGCTCATCACAGAACAGGTCGTTCGCGAATGCTTTGGGCCACACTTTGATGGCTTCCTCTTTCTCCCAGTCATAAGGACTAGGGGTGGAATTCTTCTAGCATGGCAGTCCGCACTGGTGTCAGTTACACATCCACACTACACCACGAACACAATAACAGCTTGCGTCTCAGTTGGTGGAGGTCCAGATTGGTGGTTCACTGGGGTTTACGGGCCTCAAAGTAGCGCAGACAAAAGGAACTTCCTAGTTGAGTTGCAGGATATTCGGGACCTGCACGGAGGCCCTTGGGTGGTAACAGGTGACTTCAATCTGATCACCCATTCTGAGGACAAGAGCCAAGGAGCAGTGGATAGACCGATGATCGGGCGCTTTAGGAGGCGGTTGGCAGTTTTGGAACTCAAGGAAATGTACCTCAATGGGCGCCGTTACACCTGGTCTAATGAACGGCAGGATGCCACTATGGAGAAGTTGGATAGGTTCTTTACGACCGTGGATTGGGAGGAGCTATCCCGGACACTTTCCTGTCTGCTCTTTCATCAGGAACGTCTGATCACTGCCCGCTCCTGCTTGACCTCGCCCCAGACCTCCAACGTGGGCGTAGGTTTCAGTTTCAATCTTTCTGGACCAAAGTGGAGGGTTTCACGGAAGTGGTGCAAAATGCTTGGGCGTCAGTTGGCCCCGACCCAAACTCGTTTAAAAGATTGGAAGCTAAACTCAGGGCCACTGCCAAAAGGCTTTCCATTTGGAGTGACAGATTTGTGGGCAGCATCAAAAGCAAATCCTACTGGCTAACGAGGTGATCCTCAGGCTTGACACGACTATGGATTCACGTAGTCTCTCGGTGGAGGAACGAGCACTATGACGTTTGCTCAAGAAAAAGTTGCTCGGACTGGCGTCCTTAGAACGCTCCATTGCGAGGCAACGAGCTAGAACCCTGTGGCTAAGGGAGGGTGATGCCTGCACCCGCTTCTTTCACCTCCATGCGAGCCACAGAAAAGGAAGAATTTCATTGATCACCTCTTGGTGGACGGGGCACGAGCCTCGGATCACGTGGCTAAAGCGGAAGCACTAGACAACTTCTTCGAGACTATGCTTTCGGTGGAGGAAGAGCGACCCTTCTCGCTTGACCTAGACTTCTTGGGGATCCCTGCCAGGGACCTTAGTCAGCTAGAAGTGGACTTCACAGAAGAGGAAGTGTGGTCGGCAATCCGAGGAATGCCTCTTGACAAATGCCTAGGCCCGATGGCTTCTCCAACTGATTCTTTTTGGCTTGTTGAGGCATCATCAGAGAAGACGTTATGGCTATGTTCGGCTCTCTACCCCGATTGGATGGAAGGGGTTTTGGGGCAGTAAATCAAGCCCTAGTAACATTGCTACCTAAAATCCCCGGGCAGAAGCGATCCGGGACTTCCGACCAATCAGTCTCATCCATGGAGTGGCCAAGTTGGTGGCCAAAGTAATTGCATGCCGCATCACCACGGTACTTCCTTCTCTTGTGGGTGGACATCAAAGTGCCTTTGTAAAGGGTCGCTGCCTCCATGACAACTTCATGCTAGTTCAAAGCATGGCAAGGCGCCTTCAGAGTATGGGAACCCCCTCAGGTCCTTTTCAAGCTAGACATTACCAAGGCATTTGATACTGTCAGCTGGGAATTCCTCCTTGAGGTTCTGCGTAAAATGGGGTTTGGTGATCGGATGATCGCGTGGATCTGCACCCTACTAAGCACCGCCTCAACAAGGGTGCTCCTCAATGGCATTCCTGGCGCAAAAGTCTTCAACAGGCGAGGGTTGAGACAGGGAGACCCGCTCTCTCCCCAGTTGTTCATTGCGGTAATGGAAGTCCTTCACCACAAGATCGAAAAGGCTACGAGGCTTGGACTGCTCACCCCCTAGCAAACCAAGGATTGCAACACCGCACCTCCATTTATGTGGACGACGCGGTGACCTTTGCGGAGCCAAGACCTCTGGACCTCACTACACTGGCAGCAATTCTAGAGGACTTTGGGGTGGCATCCGGTCTAAGGACAAATCTTGACAAATGCTCAGCACAACTCATCCGGTGTGGGGATGAGGACGCCCGCCTAGTCGAGCAGATTATGCAGTGCCCGATCTTGCCCTTTCCAATGAGATACTTAGGGCTGCCACTCACCCTCAGGAAACCGACGGCAGCTCAGCTGATGTATTTGGTGGAGAGTGTGGCTGATTATCTCCCAGTGTGGAGAGCAGGACTGCTCAACAAAGGTGGACGCCTGGAGCTGGTCAAAACCACATTGGCTGCTACGCCAGTTTTTGCCATGATGTCATTGGATATACCGGTCGAAATCCTGACGGGCATAGAATAGGTGCTTAGAGGTTTCCTTTGGAAAGGAAGAAGAGAGGTACATGGAGGACACTGCCTGGTGGCATGGGAGCAGGTATGCAAGCCCAAACAGTTGGGAGGTCTGGGCATACCAAACTTACGACTCTTGAACCAGGCTCTTAGGACGCGTTGGCTTTGGCTGAGCAGAGTGGACATCCCCAAGCCATGGGCGGAGTTCAACATCCAGGTGCCGAGGGAGGTAAAGCAGCTATTCGTGGCAGCAACCACGTCCGTCATTGGGGATGGGGCGTCCACATTCTTCTGGACAGACCGGTGGCTCCAGAGGGGGAGGATCAGAGATATAGCCCCAAACCTACTGCACAGAATCCCCAGTAGAGCAAAGAGGACGAGGAAAGTCAAGGACGGTCTGCCAGGAGGATGGCTAGAAGACGTACCACCAGACCTCCTGCAAAATGAGCTTCGAGAGCTCTTTGTCATTGCTGGCCAACTAGCGGAGGTCACGCTCACAGAGGGCGTGGAGGATATTCTCAAGTGGAACTGGACAACGAACAACTCCTACTCGGCTCACTCGGCATACAAAGCTCTGTTTGCAGGCAGCACGGAGATGGCAGGAGCAGAGGAAATATGGCGGTCCCGAGCCCCTGCCAAATGTAAGCTATTCCTCTGGTTGGCGCTCCGGGAGAGATGCTGGACTGCTGATAGGCTTAGACGCCGTGGATTACAACACCCTCCTGTTTGCCCGCTCTGCGAACAACAGGACGAGGACATCAACCACCTGCTGTTGGGATGTGTCTTTGCTAGACAGATCTGGGAGATCATGAAACAACAGTGGGAGGTGGACTTCGCAAGTCCGACCGCGATGGAGCGTCTGGTAGACTGGCTTCCAGAAATGCACAGAGGGGAAGATGAGTGGACAGCAACCACGTTGGTTTGCTGGTGTCTCTGAAGGCACCGGAACAACGTTGTGTTTGATGGGGCCCGACCTTCGGTGACGGTGGTCACACAAAAGATTAGTGTTGAGGCGCAGAGCTAGCGTGTGGCCGGTCTGTTTAGAGGTAGGCTCGCTTCGGCAGATAGGTGGACTTGGCGCGAGTAGTCCGCTAATGTAGCGCTCGTGGTTGGTGGTTGCGGCTCTGGGGCATGTGCCAACCGCGTTGTAACCTGGCCGTCTGGCCTCTTCTTCTATGAAAACGATACACCTCCCATGGTGTATCCTTGGGAAAAAAAAACTTTGGATTTACATTTCGGGCGGACCGGAGAAAAGACCTAAACGGTTCTAATTTATTTATTTATTTCTGAGCTTAATTAATTCGGCTGACGAATGTGTTCTATCCCCACGTTTGCATAGAGTCATGCATGATTCATTCGGGCGTCCTGTAGCGGATGGACGGAGCTATGCCTGAACCATTGTCGTTATCATCTTCTCGTGTGTTGCGGCATTCCTGTCAAGTAGTCCATGGCATTATCGACTGGGCAGTTAGCATGCATCGTACTGCACTTCACTAGCTACTACCACTACCATTAATATTAGTCTCCCGTTGATTCAACTTGTCGGCGATGTACACGATCGGGAGTACTGCATATTACTCGTTCGCTTTGAGAATAGTGTTCGAGAGAGACTTTATTCAGTTCCAGTGAATAGTGATCGAATCGAGCGAATACTGTTGGGTGGCCGCTCCAACTTGGCGATTTGAGTTGAATCGGATGGTCTCTGTGAAGAAGAAAACGCGTCAGGGACGCCAAGGATCAGAGGCCCAGGAATGGCTGGCCTGGCAATAACCATGACCGGCGACAAGGACGGGGCCAACCGCACTAGATGAGTATTAGTTTTGTGTCTGGTGGTCGTGAGCCGCCATGATATCACACTTTGTTGGCTGTGGCGGAACTTATTGCAAAATAATGATCTTTTGACGGGCTTACTCCGTATTTTAGAGGATTTAGTTTAATTGTTCATGTGTTATGCAGCTACAATGACAGACTGTAAGGTGTTTGTGTACCCGCAAAAAAAAAAATAGTACCAGGTGTTTTACATAACGAAGGATTGGACATAGTAGTTTTTTTTAGGGTAAGATGGGATATTAGATGATCCTAGATGTACTCTCCATGGTTTAGGAATTTGTAAATAAAACAAAGTTAGCCATACCTAGCTGAAATCAGATTCAGAGGGGTTTTTTTTTTTTTTTTTGAGAATCAGACTCAGAAGTAATGAGCGCTCTTCGTAGGCCGATAGGATGTTGATTAGAGATGCGGCAATAAAGGCCCATTTACCCGTGAGTACGCTAGGAAGGAGCTACGGAGCGGAGCAAACAGGGGCGCTCCTATCAGTGAAAATGCCCGGTACCGCCCGACTGCCCGAGCGATTCTTGAATCGCTTGCGGAAATGCTCTGTACCGCCCAAGTGATACATACCAGGCTACCACCCATTCAGGAATTGCTCGCGGCTGGTAGGTAGCGGGGAGATGGTGGCCCAAGCACCAGGTAAAGCTTTGTTGTGGGACACGGCATACGCTATCCCTATTTATCGCTTATAGCGAGTTGTAACTCGTGCTCGCTCTCGTCAGATTTCTAGATGGGCCGGTCCATCAGTCGTTTCTTTACAGAGAAAAGTAGAGAAAATGTGAGGGAAAGAGGGATCGAACAAAGGATCTCCGCTCAAGGTTCGTAGTGGCAGAAGCCAGCACGATTGCTCCTCTACGGGTAACCGTGCATACGGTGAAATCCAATCCGGAGAAACTCTTTCCTTTTCCTCCGACAAATGGGCATGCAAACGAGACACTCTATGGGGCCACCGCATGCAGCATTAATCTTCCAGTTCTCTCTTTCCTTTCTCTTTGCGGTACATGTTACTACTGTATCTTTTTGACCCATGAACAAAGTAGCAAAAAAGGAAATTACTGTACCAAATATTTAAGTAACCATAAATGGAAACTCCATGTTAGAATTTTGACCTTAGCTACGGTCACCCGTAAGCTAACAGTGCCCGCCAGTGGGCTACGAAGTCGTTCAAGTTCAATTTTCCTTTTTGAGCTTTTTATTGTCTCTTTTTTCTGTTTTTATTTTTTTCCCAATTCTCTTCTGTTTTTGTTTTTTCCGTTTTATTTTTTCTTCTCTTTATTTCTTTTCCATTTTCTATTTTGAAAAATCCGAATCATTTTTTCGTTTCCGTTTTACTGAACTTTTTTTTTCCAAATGTGGAATCGTTTTAAAAGTTGAACCATTTTCAGTTTGGAACCACTTTTAAAAATTAGAACCATTTTCAATTTAGGTTCTCTTTTTTTTGGGTTAATCGGCATTTTCGTTTCACCAAATTTTTTGGTTCACCGAAAATTATGGTTCACTATTATTTTTGGTGCAGCCGTATTTTCTGTTCATCATTATTTTTGGTTCACCAAAAAATTTGGTTCGCTATTATTTTTCGTTCAGTGGTATTTTTGGGGGCACCGATGGTTTCACTAAATTTTTTTGTTCACCGAAATTTTTGGTTCAAACTGAAAAATGTTCAGATTAAAAATTGTTCAAATTTGAGAATTATTCATATGTAATATTTGTTCATGTTTGAATCGTTTATATTTTTAAAAATCGTTCAAAATTAAAAATCGTTCATGTTTAGAAAAATATTGAATTTTTTTTACACTTCAGTTATATTAGAAATTTCAGAGCAAACATTAGAAACTAAATTTTTTGCACTTCAGTTTTATCTGCTCCTCAGTTTTTTTGCACTTTAGTTGTAAAATTTGAACATTTTAAAATCGGGACATTTTTTATATTCGAACACTTACAAATTATTTTTTGAAAATATTCCAGAAATGGAGAAAAAGGGACAAGAAAAAAATGTAAAAAGATGGAAGGAAAAAACACCGGCTTGTACTAGCTTTTTGTATGTTCATTCAAACTCAGGAGGTAGCTACATATGGCCACGCTCATGCTCTCGGTGGCCTTCTTTTTTAGTGGAGCGAGCGCTTTTTTTTTGAGAATATGGAGTGAGCGAGCGCGCACGCTTTTGGTAGCTGATCGAGCGCTCTTGGTAGCTGATCGGGTTAGTCGCACTTGCTTGCTGGGCCAGGTACCAAGCCCATGTAGCGTGGAAAACGTGAGCGAGGCGAGCCTCGAACTCGCTTGAAGCGATAGGTAAGGGTTCCCCACAGCATAGGCAAGGTAGGAAGGCCCGGGTGGGCCGTCCTGTTATATTTCCCCCACCCTATAAGTGTTGATGATATCGACTCAGAGTTGGATTGCCCGTAAAAAAGAAATAAAAAACTCAGAGTTGGATTTTGCTCAATTTTTCCCAAGTGTCAGAAAAAAACTTTATCCGGCTTCTTCCACGTGGTACAACGAGTTTTCCCCCCTACTACGTCACATTATCGAAGGAGGGCGCTAGTAAAACTAGTAGGCAAGTTGTCGACTGAACGCATACACATGTTCCATGATTGTCGGCTAGTCTGGTACAAAGGTGTAGAGCGAGATCGTAGTTGAATTAGTCAAACACGCGGAGATAAAAAACAGATAGATGTAGACACAGAGATATATTTTGACGGCTCTTTATTATCGTTGGTGTGTCTCTCTCAATATAATGTCTCAATATATAAAGGAGAGATGGAGTAGGTGAAAGGATCAAATCTCGAGGGAAAACTCCACCCCAAGAAAGGGTGGGATCGTACATTGCTTCCTACGAGAGGTTTCCCAACACTCCCTTTGGAGACGTAGGGATACTTCCCGAATCCTCCAAATGGGCCTGCTGGGTCCTGATTCATACAGAAGACCAATATGAAGAACCACCATCCACCTTTCAGAAGGCCTGGTTGGAGTCCATCTAACCTTCAACGCGCGGAGCAATACGGAAGATACAACCGACATAGTCACAGTTTGTAACCTACCCGGGTGCGGATTCGAGACCCAACCTCCTATGTAAAGGCTGGGAGAACCCCCAGGTAGGCCATCATTTATTCCACCCACCATAGCATTTGAGCTGTGGAGATCCAATCTCTATGCCGCAGTCATTGTAGCATTCATTGTAATCACCGTCAATGCAATTCAGGAAAGCAGGAGTAAGGGTTTTACCTCTATGAGGGTCCCAAACCTGGTTAAATCATGCCCATGTTAACCGTTAAGTCCACCAGCGTGCAACCGTCTCCTATCCTCAAACTCCCAGTATGTCACTCGAAGGATATGTCGATACAGGGAACCGACATTTGGCGACGTCTATGGGATCGACACGCACTGGATCTACGGTCTCGCCGGGTTCATCCACATCAAGCTCAAGCTCAACCTTCGGATCTTCGACTCCGTCAAACTCGATCTACTTCGGGTCCTTCAATTTCACGCCGCACTCGCCGGACTTCTGCTCGGCGTTCAACGATCTTCAAGGAGGCGTCAAGCTGATGTTCGGTGACTTCGTTTCCGAACCAGTAAGGAAGGAATCATGTGCGACTCCCCATCGCCCACGGGATCTGAATCTTCATTGGCTCCAAGAGTGGCGACTCCGGTGTCACCATCTATCGACTCCGGCTATAACTCAGAATCAAGCATCGCATCCATCTACCTTAATGATCTCGACTTCCACTCGATAGAAGCCGAATAATTCGTCGATCTCGAAGTCGATAATCACTTTACTCCAGAGACTCGAGGACCTCACATGGCGCACGTCTACATGGCCGATCCAATCGAGAGAACAGAACAGAGGACAATCAGCGTTACGCAAGAAGCATGGGACAGGGCAAAGGCAGCAGTCGAAAACAACACCGCGCTGGAGCCAAACGCTGCCCAAGAGAACCTGGTGGCCTATCACTTCCTCATGTCGAAGAAAAAGCAGAAGATGAGAAGAGAAGACGAGCACTCGACGAACTCAAACCCCTTGCAGACATATCGAGCCAACAAAGGGCTGAGCTATCGGCCATAATGGCGGGTCAATGGGACATGCACCGAATCGAAATGGAAAATACGTCTCCAAAACCGCCAACATGGACCGAGAATCACTCAGCACGACTACGAAATTTCTTGAGTCCTCCTTCATGCTAGTCGACGAACATGGCAACATGCTGCCCAAGACCCCCGCGGCTGAAGTTCTCGCGGCCACAACATATCTGCGAGACACTCAACCCCAAGAGGGTGACCCTGAGGCAGAGAAGCATCGCCAGGAAACTAGACGATTAAGCATGGTCAGAGCTTCACTCGCAACAAATGCGCCCAGGAGACCCTCCGCACCGGACACTGCCGCACCACCGGAGGAGGATCCTCCCCCTCCCCCGGCGCCACGCAAACGCATCCCCACGACGCAGACACGGAGGGTCACCTCGATGACACCGCCACAGAGACCCACGACGCCGCGGTGAAGACTCGTGACATCGTGATGATGAACCGCAACGCCGCGGCGAGGAACCACGACGCCGTAGAAAAGAACCATGATATGACGACAATCGCGATATCGGTACACACGACGCCCGAAGCGACATCGCCCAACACAAAGTCGATAGGGCTCGTGCCCGCTGAAACCGAGCATACTCATCTTTCGAGTATGACGAAGAAGAAGCCTGCGGCGTGCTCTGCTTTAGTCGCGAGATCCACGAAGCAAAGATGCCGAAGAAATTCAAACTCACCATAGAAGTACCCAAGTAGGGAAGCTCCCAGAAGTCGCGAACTTGGCTATCAGACTACCTGACCGTAGACAAGTGTCAGAGGGGCAACAAAGTGACGGTCATGCAGTACCTAAACCTGCACCTCATAGGTTGTGCTCGAAACTGGCTTGAGAATCGACCTCGTGGGTGCTACAGATCTTGGGATTATCTTACTCGCGACTTCGAGAAGAACTTCCAAGCAACATGCAGGAGACCTACCTCCGTCGAAAAAATGCGGGCCTGCAAGCAGAAGAGGGACGAAACAACCCGCGAATACATCCATTGGTGGACAACCGCCAGAAACACAACAAAAGATATATTAGAGGAAACAACTGTAGAAGCCTTTCGAAGGGGAGTCAAAAGAACCACGTTCAGAGAAGACTGGGATGCTGCGCACTTAAAACTATTGGCGAGTTGCTGACAATGGCCAACAGATGGGTAAATGGAGAAGACTTGCTACGCAACGAGCAAGATATCTCGCCTACGTACGAGGATGACCCCAACGGTGAACACCGCACGAAACACAAGAACCACTTATACGATAAAGGCTAACATATAGAATATGTCGTGGCAGAATTTACCAGAAACACCGAAGGAGGATCTAGCGAGAATCGCGAGTGGAGGCAATGGCAGAAGCCAGAAGAAAAACAACCGAGGAGGACTTGGAAGGATACTGCTCAGTGCATCATTACAGGGACAAAGAAACGGGCAAGATTAAATCCACCCACCTCCCGAAGAACTGCAGAAAATTCCAAATGCTCCACCAGGTGTACTCGAAGAAACATCAGAGCGCCACTAACCAGGGGTACCCGATCGCACCAGGAGGCGGCTTAGTCGCGTACGATGCACCATCACCACCACCAACAGCCCAGCCCACCCTCGCAATGGTAGCACATCAGCAGCAGCCACATCAGCCAGCCGTGAAATAGCCCGTCGACGGATACCCAGCCGCCCGTGGAACAATGGGCATGATTCAAAATATGTGTCCATCTAGACGCGTCCAGAAGGCGAATACTCGCCAGGTTAACATGGCCGTACAGGCTCGACCAGCAAGGCCGGAATATCTCAAGGGTTATGAACAACCCATCACTTTCTCAAAATAAGATCATCCACCCCGAGTGTACCAGCCAGGCCACGCAGCAGTAGTTATTCAAGAAAATATAGACAGCTACAACCTAAGAAGGATCTTCATGAATGGGGCAGGGGAATAATCATCATCTACGCGGACACTCTACGCAAGATGAACAAAAACCTGGAAGGACTCGTAGAATCTGACACCTTCTTCCACGGCATAGTACCAGGCAAGCCCGTCCGTCCACTGGGTTCAATCAACCTTGAAGTAGTACTCAGAGATCCTGGAAACTACACGCGTGAAAACCTCGACTTCGAATTTGTGGATTGTCCGGCACAGTACCACGCCATCCTTGGTCGAACTGCATTCGCAAGGGTCATGACAGTACCACACTACACATACCTCAAACTAAAGCTACATGGACCCTATGGACCAATCATGGTGAATGGGGACTTTCAGAAATCATACAAGTGCGACTCAGATTTCCACAAGCTCTCGCAATCTTTCGGGATGCAGGAAGAATTGCAGGAACTCGCTAAAATCACAGATAACTTTGTGCCCCTGTTAATGGAGAAAATCGCCCTAGACCTAGAATTCAACTCCAGCAATGTTACCCGAAAGGATCATATCCATCCAATCGACACGAAGAAACCGGCAATAGTGTCAAAAAGCCTTTCCCCCGCATAGGAACGCGCGCTCGTCGAGTTCCTCTATGAGTACTGGGAAGTCTTTGCCCGACAGCTAGCAGACATACCCGGAATTACTAGGTAATTCGCCAAACCCTCATTAGAAGTGTACAAGGATGCAGAACCTGTGAAACAAACCACTTGCCGCTTTTACGAGCCAAAGAAACTAGCACTCACAGAAGAAATCAACCGATTCCTCACAACAAAGTTCATCCGGGAAATAGCAATCTCTACCTGGTTAGCAAACCCGGTACTCATTCCGAAGAAAAAAACTGACATCCTTTGTGTGTGCATCGACTTCACATTGTTGAATAAGCACGGCCCCAAGTACAACTTTGCGCTCCCATAGACCGATAAGATAATCAACTCGACAACAGACTGCCAACGCCTCTCTTTCCTTGATCCTTACTCGGAATACAACCAGATCAGAATGAAAAAGGAAGACAAAGAGAAGAGAACATTGATCACACCATACGGTGTCTACTGCTACACAAAAATACCTTTCGGTCTCAAGAACGCAGACGCCATATACCAGCGCTGCATGCAAAACTGCCTCGCCAAGCTAATCGGACAGAACGTCCAAATTTATGTCGATGACATAGTAGTCAAAATGTGAGTCAAAGCTATGCTCTTTGCTGATCTCAAGGAAACATTCAACTCTCTGAACGCCTACTAGATTAAGTTCAACCCTACAAAGTGTGTTTTTGGCGTACCCGTAGGACAACGGCTAGGCTATCTGGTATTGGCTCGAGGCATAGAAGCCAACCTGGAAAAAATCCAAGTCATACTGATGATGAAGAGGCCAACAAATGTTCAGGGTGTTCAGCAACTAGCAGGGCGTCTGGCGGCACTCAGCCCCGACAAGGAAATCCTTCACGAGGCCACGCGCAGTCGCGAGTACCTCTTTATCTGTGAAGAGCTTCTGGTACAGCGGAGTTAGGACCCGAACGGTTTCCTCGATGACGGAGTTCGCCTTCCCACCATGCTCCTTAAGCTGGTTGACGACGTCCACCAAAGCACCAAGTCAAACATGGTGGGGAATCGCCAGAGGAACACCGAGTGCACCTGCAAGATTCAATATTCAAGAAACTCGAAACAAATCACCTATAGTGTCAAATTTTCGAGTACAAAACTCTTCGAGTTGCTTGCCTGAAAGAGCTTGCGCTACAGGAAAGAGCAGGCCTATCAGTTCATTGTCATGAACTTGGCCTTCCTCCTCAACCTTCTTCGATGTAGCCTTAGCCTGCACGAGTTACTTGGAAGACTCCTTTTGGACGGATTCAAGTTTTACCTCGAGGTCCTTGACTCAACGAAAGGCATCTGAAGAGAACAAGGACACAGTCAAGAAAAGAAAAATTGTAGAAGAACACTACTCGCAAAGTTTCGAGAAAATTACCCTTCTAAGCTTTTAGTTCCTAGATAAGTTGGTCACTCTCTCGATGAAGACTATCGCATTCATCTTCGGCGACTACAAGGCGGCACCCAAATCCCGTCAGGGAATCAAAGACGGCCTGCAAGAAAAAATATGAGTAAGGAAAGATCTTTGAGTCTATGCCCGATTACAAATAATCACACGTAGAATCAGGGGCTACTCCCATCGGGAGCACTGTCGTGCATCCGATAAAAAATTTGAAGAAGCAACATTCGAAGAAAACTCGAAAAGCATGACTCACCTTCGCACCCGGAGTAACAAAAGATCCTTAGAGCTGCCCGTGGCCTCGAACCACGTGTGCAGATCTGGCGTAGAGGCAGCCTTTGACTTCTCTCCCTCAAGAATAGGCGAGCCCTTGCTTGGAATCTCTACTTCCCCTCTAGGCTCAAAGCGTTTTCAACCTCTACAACGCCTCTCTTCAGTTTAGAAGACTAAGCCGCAGCAGCAAATAGATCCTTGCTGACCATCACGCATCTAGCAGGAACAGAAGAACTAAGAAATGCTGAGGAGAAACTCCAAATAAAGGTAGAAAACTTACTCGTCATCGTCCTCATCAAGGGTATCCAGGTCCTAGGGAACATCCATCCGAGATTTCTTGGGCAGCGGAGGAAGCGTCTTCAGAGGAGACACAATCTGCACTGTCTTCGGATCGATATTCTCGGGTGCGTGTTGACTCGAGGAAGTGTCTTTGGAGGTCACCTCCTCTTGTTCGCCTCTATCGCGCTTTCGGTTCACCCGAGTAAAACTTTACTTCTCCTCCTCATCCTGCTCGGACCCTACCTCACTAGTGTCCGCGGCTGCGAAACTGGTGTTGAGGTGGGGCTCGAGGTTGTTCGCCAGAAGCTCAGAAGAAGCACCCTCCTCAGGAAGTGTGGGGTAGAAAGTCTCAAAATCCTGGTTCTGCAAGAAAGTACAATCGTCAAACAAAGGCCCGCAAAAATTTCTTGCGGAGATGGAAGATTACCCAAAGAATTTCCCTTGATCGGAGGATGATCATAGTCGAAGTGCATCACGGGCATCACCGCAAACTTCTCTTCCTTAAGACTGGTGATGCCGCGGATTCAGGTATCAAACTCATCCTTTGAGAGCTCATCCTTGCTAGTCTTGCTCAGGTCCGAAGGACCCGAATACTCCCACATCGGGCGAAGATGATTTTGGAGTGGCTGCACTCGGCGGAGAATGAAGACGGAAGCCAGATACACACATGTGATCCAAGGCCCCTTCTCCTTCTTACGAAGACTCGCGATCTGCTCCATCAGAGGGTTCGCCATCTCGATTTCCTCCTGGATCTACCCATGGCGCCAGGAATTCCTCTTCCTCAAGACGGCGTGTGTATTGAACGTTGGCACTTCCTTCATGTCTGTGTCCTGGACGTAGAACCACCGTCTCCTTCAGTTTTGGGCGTATTCGATGAACTTCTTCTCGAAGTAGTCGACATCGCCCTGGCGTAGATCCCAAATCCGCCCGTGGTGTAGGGTTCACAGGGTCCGTCCTGACCTGGAGGGACATTCTCCTTGTGCGTCTTCACGAAGAAAATCTGCTTCCACAACCCCTAGTGTGGGCGAATGCCGAGGAAGCACACAATGTGCTGCACCGAATTTGGTGGGAGGTCGTGGAGCTAAATCCCATAGACATGGAGAAGATCCTGAAGTAAGGGGTGGAGAGGAAACAAGAGCCCGCGTGAGACGTGCTCGACGAAAACCACCCGTTCGTTACCATGGGGTTGGGGAAGATCATCGTCTTCCCCAGGTCTGCGCACACACCCAGAGACTACCGGAGGCAACTGCCTGTCTCACTGCATCGCCTGCAGAGTCTTGGTAGCAATGTTGGAGGCACGCCACTCTCCCGTCTTCTTCTTCAAGGCCGAAGAACCTGCGCCTCTGCACTTCGCCGCCGCCACCGCACGCCTCCCTTTACCGGGACCATCCATGGAGTTTCCTCTGGAAGGCAGTAGAATGGAGGAAGAGCGCTAGGAAGAAGAAGAAGATTTGCAAAGGAAAGAAACAATCCTCCCACAGGCTACCTTTTGTACCGTGGCCAGACTCGCCAGAGCCGTTGATATCTTGAGAGAAGATCATGTGGCACCAATCCAAGCCACCACGTTGCGCTAGGAAACGAAGGGGACGTGTGCACTTACTTAGGCACGATTATCAACCAAAAATTTCGGCGCACGACGGTCTAGTTCTGGTCAAAAGCTGACAAGGAGGGCCCGCCATGTCACATCTTTCCTCTGCCGCTTCTCGTCATGTTCCATCGGGAGCAGACGAATGCGTCATGACATCATACAAACGTCAGCCAACGGACTCATTTTTATACGAGTTTAAAACAAAAGGGCACTCGCCGCATTTACGAATGAAAAGTTGCGGCTCTACTACACGAAGAGGTACTCGCCTTGATCACTGCTAAAGACATCGCGACTCTGATACTTGGTGTGACACACGATATCCGACTCCCCCGGTCGTGCTGCCACCAAAGCATGCCTGGATGTCGCGTTTTACAAACGTGAAGGTAGGACCAAGGATCCATCTTTTGGACCCAGGAATTGAACTCATGTTGCATTCTATGGTAATTTCCATACTGACAGTACGATGAAAAATCCTAGTGGATGTGCTGGGTACCCATCCAAAGGTTAGACTCAACTCGGCATGTCCTCTGCGGCACCAGTCGCAGTTCTCAACCATCCGGGTTCGAGCCAGGGGACTCGAATCTGAGTAGGTCATCATTGTATTTGCCCAAGTACAATTAATTGGTCCCGATCTGTCGAGTTAACCAAGCGGTTGCACCGCATCCCTTTACAAACTGCTAAAAACAACCCGTACGCGGGTCCTCATAACATGATTCGCACATCCTCAAAGATTCCATCAATCCCCGAGTCGTAGGGTACCAAACATGTATCATCATGAAAATCTTCGAGTCCTCCATGGTGTTGAGTCTCTACACGAATCACAGGAGTCGAGTAGACACTCGGGGGCTATTGACGTAGGGATACTTCCTGAGTCCTCCAGATGGGCCTGTCGGGTCCTGATTCATACAGAAGCCCAATATGAAGAACCACCATCCACCTTCTAGAAGGCCCAGTTGGAGTCCATCTAAGCTTCAACGTGCGGCACAAGACGAAAGATACAACGGCCATAGTCAAAGTTTCTAACCTACCCGAGTGCGGATGTGAGACCCAGCCTCTTATATAAAGCCTGGAGAATCTCGGGTAGGGCATCGCTTATTCCACCCACCATATCCTTTGAGATGCGTGAGATCCAATCTCTCCTCCGCATCCATTGTAGCACTCATTGTAATCACCGTCAATACAATTCAGAAAAGTAAGAGTAAGGGTTTTACCTCTACGAGGGCCCCAAACCTGGGTAAAACGTGCCCCATATTAACCGTCGAGTCCAGCAGCATGCAACTGTCTCCTATCCTCAAAACCCCAGTATGTCACTCGGAGGATATGTGGATATGGGTAACCAAGACTTGGTCCGACATCCAGTATTCTCTATGCCTCAAAAATTCTGAAAAAATCCCGTATTCTCTATGTGGGTATAAGTAACCAAGAGCACATATAATACATCTCCTCATGTTGCATGAATTGCCTCATAAAAAACATTGTTGTGAGAAACATCAGGAAAACTCACATAAGGGAATAATAGTACAATCCACTCAACATTGAGTTGAGTACTCCGTCATCTGGATCAAGATTTACAGATAGCGGTGTGAAGAATCTCCCCCTGAGTTTGACATTCTTTAAATCTCATCATACCGATTCCACAAACACCTCTCAAAATATGATATCAGTAATGATTTAGCGAACAAATCAGCGATATTGTCACATGACTTAGTATGCAAGATCATTTCCTTCTTCATCTTGTCTAGCTCATGCGCATAGAAGAAGTTGGGGTTTGATATGCTTTGTGAGATTACTCTTCCCATACCCTGACCATATTAATGCAACTCAAGCCGCATTATCTTTATAGATAATGGTGGTGGTATATATGATATTCATCCCACACGTCTGCTGAATGTGGAAAATCATCAGTCGAAGCCATACACAGTCTCGTGATGTTTCATACAATGTTATGATTTCTGAGTGGTTCATCGAAGTCGGTACGATACTTTTTCTTAGACGATTTCTAGGAATTGTTGTTCCACTATGAAGAAAAAATATCCAGTCCGCGACTTGGAAATATGCGGGTCAGACGGGTATCTTGCATTTCCATAGCCTACCAGTGATAGGGTTTTAAAGGATATGCCTTATAAATTCAAATCTCTCCAACACCTTCTGTGTGTCGACAACCTGGTGCACTAGAATCCCATAAGGGGAATTTTCAAGTTTTAGACCCCGAGAGAATTAGGTTTTAGCAATATCCTTCATTCCGAATTCTAAAATCAGGTAGGAATTCTCTTCCTCAATATCTCCAGGTGTACCGATTATATTCAAATCGTCCACGTACACCAAGATTATACAAAATACATCTTGGGATAGCCATACACATAAACATGGGCAATCCTTATTGCTCTTTGATACGTCAAAAACATATCCTTAATTTATGATGTTTCATGTTGTTTTCATGCCATATGCTACATGTTTATCTTACACTTTATGCCATTTTTATTGATTTCCTAGGACTAACCTATTGATAAGATGTCATAGAGTCAGTTCCTGTTTTCTGCTATTTTTAGTTTCTGAAAAGTTCTTCTGGATATATTCTCGGAATTGGAGGATTCGAAGCCCGGAAGTCTTCGAAAGTTGTCGCGCACACGGAGTCCGGAGGAGGCCTGGAGGGGGGCCACAAGGGCCTCACACCATAGGGCGGCGCGCCCACCGGCCGCGCCATGGGGTGGTGTGTGCCCCTGGACGCCCACCAACGTCGCCCTCTCGCCAATTTAGTCTCCTCAAAGGGTTAACCCTAAACAACCGAGCATTTTCCACGAAAAACATCCACAGCCGTCGTCATCATCAACCCTAGTTCGGGAGGGTTCTCGAGATCTCCCCGGCACCCTATCAGGAGGGGGAATCATCACCGGAGGTCTCTACACCACCATGCCCGCCTCCAGAGTGATGCGCGAGTAGTTCATTCTTGGACTACGGGTCCATAGCAGTAGCTAGATGATTGATCTCTCATCTTTGTGCCTCATGTTTAGATCTTGTGAGCTGCCCTGCATGATCAAGATCATCTTATTGTAATGCCTCATGTTGTGTTTGCTAGGATCCGATGAATATTTAATGCTATGTCTCTTTATTATCAATCTATCATGTTACTTTCATGTGTATGTTATTTATGATCTTGCATGCTCTCAGTTGTTAGTAGATGCTCTAGCCAAGTAGATGCTAGTGACTCCAAGAGGGAGTATTTGTGCTCGATAGTGGGTTCATGCCTCCTTTACATCTATGCTCGAGTGACAGAAACATGACAGATGGAGGATGTGTTGTTGCCATTAGGGAGAAAATAATGATGTTTACATTGTTTACATTACACACTTTTCTTACTGCAATTGTTGGGGGGATAATAACCCGGCAGGCCCATACAGAGGGATAAAGACTCGGCTGGAGGAAGTTTGGGTGAAGACCTCGCAATGAGATGATGGGCCGGATATCACTGATGGGCTAGAGGTTGCGCTTGCAATCCGGCTCAGGGAAAGGGAGGCTTTAGAAGGCCCAAAAGGCGGTGCAAACCATGGAGTCCAAGAGTTGGAGGTCACGGAGAGTAATTTAGGGTTACGTGTAGACCCCAAGTAGGGCTCTAGATGTATCTTGTAAGGAAAGCCGAGTGTTATATAAACCGGCCGTTATGGCGTAGAAAGGGGATTCGAGTTATTCTAGTTATACGAAAGCAAGTACTTGTAACCCTAGATTGGAGTCTCGGCGACATTGCAACCCGAGCCTCCAGATCGCCAATCAATATGATCTTAGCTGGAAGTAAGCTATCATCTCCAATGGAGAGGCTGAACCAGGATAAATCTTGTGTCCGATCTGAGCTAAACCCTCTCCCAAACACCAGAGTCGATTTACCCCAACCTAAGTTACCTCCGGTAACATCTGCCGTGACTTTCCCACGACAGTTGGCGCCCACCGTGGGGCCTACGTCCAAAGGTGTTTACATTATGGGAGAAGCTCTGGAAAGCATGAAGAACCTCGTTATCAGCGAGATCATCACCAACCCCGAAGGAGAGAAGATCGTCGACGATTTTGGCTGGGGGCCAGAGTCGGACCAGCTGGAAACCGGATCTGTCGTCATGATCGGCCGGGTTAACGTCTTCGTGGGTATGGTACGTACATCTGGTTCAATTTTTGACAATAATGAATATGATTCTGTGTCAGGGGCCGCCACCCGTGTTCAATCGGATGGGGAAGAGTCGGTAGGCATGGCAGAACTGGAGAGAGCACCCACCACGAAGAGGGACCAGCCGGAGGAGCCGACATGGACCCCGCGTGGCCGGGTTACTGGAGATGATGACACCGAATCTATCCTGCACCTGCTCGAAGATCGGTATGAAGAAGACAGCTGCGAGGAAGAAGAATATGAATCTTCACCAGGCATTGCGCGCCGAGTTGCGGTCTACACAGCCCCTGCGATAAATCTGAATCAGGGTGATGTGTCAGTAGCCGCGGCTGGTGCGGCGCAAGCGCTGGCCCAACAACAGACTCCGATCAATGGAAACCCGGCTGGAGCCCGGGTCGATGGTGAGCATACGTCCGTCACCAGCGAAACAGGGGAAACTGCTCATCATAGGAACATGTTCGGATTTAGGACGAACAAAACAACTGGTGCGGGAACGTCACACCCACCAAATCCGGCTCTGTTCAGCAACAACTTGATCTTGGAGCCCACAGTATTAGCAACGGTGATAACCCCGGAGAACGCGGCGGCCCGGGCCAGAGACTTGGGTGTGGCCCGCCGAGCATTGGAACAACAGAGGAGAGATGTAGAAGCCGAGAGACTACGGATGGCCGTGCGTCAACGTCAATTGGATGAGTTAGAGGATCGTATACAACCACAAACGACTAGAGCATATAATCAGAGGCATCAGACGAGACTGCCTGCGACAGGCGGAGCCCTACAACCGGCCGCGTTATTCATTACGCCTCAAGACCAGCAAATCCCGATCGTGAATCAAGGAACTTGGGTACGCATGAGCAGCGCTCGGGGGACAACCGATTAACATGCCAGTCGGGTCACCTGCGGTACCCGCTGGGGCGGCCGGGGGCAATGCTGTGCAACCACCACTATCACGATTTCACACCCCGTCGGGTCACTTCAATAACCTATGGACAACGTGTACCCCCGCAACCTGGGAGAGTCGCCTCAAGCAATAGAAACCCGGCGGGCTATAGAGATGTTATGCACCGCGGTGGCTCAGCAAGCAAATTACCCGACAACAGGAGCGGCATGCACGATACGCCGTATATCAGTCGGCAGGAAGGTAATACGAGGAACATTCAGTCGAATTCAGCACGACGGAGGGCAGAGCAGCAGCAAATGCCGCCTCCTCCACTTAGACCAGCAACTCCTGCGGTCTCAGCGACACAGGCTATCGTGGATAGTTCTCGGGCAAGGCGTGCGGCCGGGTCTGTAGCGTGAGGTCCAGGAGTTGGCACGCCTCCCGCCGCAGCAGCCGAGGCTTCACACGTTTCAAGAATAAGGCCGGTGTCAACAAACTTAGCCGGACCCAAATGCTTATCAGACGCTATCAGGGCCGAGCCTTACCCGGACAAGTTCAAAGAGCCTGGTAAAGTTGTCAACTATGAGCCGACCATAGATCCTGAGACCTGGTTAAGCAGCTATGAGATGGCCATGTCTATTCGCAACACTTTAGAAAAGCTCCAAGCCAAATTTATGTATCTCATGATGTCTGAAGGAGCAGCTAAAGTATGGTTCAATAACCTGCCTGAGAGGTCTATCAATTCGTGGAGTGAGCTTAAGTCGGCTTTCGTCAAGCATTTTCATGTAACTTGTAGTAAATTATACACGATTGACGACTTGAATCGGTGTGTGCAGAGAAAGGGAGAGTCGGCACGCAGCTGGGTGCGCCGAGTCATGGAGATACTCCACTCTTCCACCGATATCCAGCCAAAGGATGCGATACAAGCTATGGCGAAAACATGTAGATATACGCCCTTGGTGCAAAAATTGGTACGCATGAAATCCAGCAGGCATGTTTCAGAAATTACTATGGGGGAGTTGATGGACGCGTGCAACAAGCATGCCTCCACCGACACCACAGAAGAATATATTGAGGATAAGAAGGGAAAAGCTAATGTGAGCAGCAATGGAAGAACCGGTAACGGGGCTACACCGAATAACAATGGTGGCAATGGAAACAACCAGCACAAACGTCCGTATGAGGGGGGCTCCAAGTTAGTCGCCAATACTGAGGCCGTGTTTGCAAGGCCCAGAGCGGACGAAAACTTCAATGGAGGAAACTTCGACGGAGGAAGTAATTGTCAAGGGCCACCGCGGCCGTCTAACCACATAGAAGCCTTCAAGATGCCTTGCCCGCGCCATAGTAGGAATTGCAAGCCGGCTAACCATTCATTGGAGCAATGCGTGGATCTACAAAGGTGGAAAAATGAGGAAATACAGAAGACGCTGCAAGGTGTAGGCCGGGGAGGAGGGCCGGGTCTGGGTGGAAACCAGGGCAACGGCCCACCCCCCGCAGGCAATGCAGGAGCTGGTAGCGCGGGTAATAACCAGGGTGGTGCAGGGGGGTTTTCAGAGTAACCCAAAGCAGCTAGGACAGTATCATGTTCACACCACTGGGACCACCAAGAGGTAAAGGAAGATACTCAAAAGAGTTGTAAACTCAGTTTCTTCGGGTGTTCCAAGATACCTGAGATGGTCAGATCAGGAAGTAACATACAAACGTTATATGTGAAAGTATAAAAAAGATCCGTGTTTGCTAGCTTTGGTAGTAGCGCTGCAGGTCAATGGCTATGAGTTAAAGAAGGTTCTGATGGATGGTGGGAGCACTATCAATATCCTATATTGGGAGACCTTTTTACGTATGGGGCTCAAAGAGTCTCGGCTGCAGAAAAGCTCCACAGTTTTTCACGGAATTGTACCAGGACATTCGGCCTGCCCTGAGGGAAAGATATCATTGGAGGTTTCTTTTGGAGAATCCAAGGATAATTACAGAGTAGAGTGGCTCACATTCGAGGTGGTGAAATTGCGCAGTCCTTATCACGCACTGTTTGGAAGGCCGGCTTACACCAAGTTCATGGCAAGACCGTGTTACGTTTACCTACAGTTGAAAATTCCGTGCCCTAAACAGACCATCACTATTCATGGGAGCAGGGTTGTGGCAGCAGAGTGCGATGAGGGAGATGCGGCCCTCGCAGAACAAGCTTGTGCAAAGGAAGAGCTCAGGTATTACAGGTCTCAGGTAGACCCGGAAGATCGAACAGCTTTGAAAAAACCAGATACTGATGATGAGAGAGCTAAGTTTAAAGCAGCCCAAGACACAAGGATGGTGGATTTCATTGTGGGCGACTCTTCCAAGCAGTTCGCAATAGGGTCCAACCTGGATAACAAGGAGGAAGGCGCGCTCATCGAGTTTATCCGTGAGAATCAGTATGTTTTTGCATGGACGCCTAGCGACATGCCGGGTATCCCGACTGAACTCGCTGAGCACATCTTACATGTTGACCCCAAGTCCCGGCCAGTGAAGCAGGGCCTGAGGAAAATGAATGAAGAAAGAAGAAAAGCTATAGGAGCAGAGGTAGCTCGGCTCTTAGCATCCGACTTTATCATGGAGGTTTTCCACCCCAAGTGCTTGGCTAACCCGGTCTTAGTGTTGAAAAGAATAACGAGTGGAGAATGTTCATAGATTACACGAGTCTCAACAAGCATTGTCCAAAAGATTCGTTCGCCCTTTCAAGGATAGACCAGATCATAGATGCGGTGGCGGGAAGTGACTTGTTATGCTTTCTGGATGCCTATTCCGGGTATCATCAGATAAAGCTCAAAGAGGAGGATTGGGAGAAGACGTCGTTCATAACCCCCTTTGGAGCTTTTTGTTAAAAAACCATGACCTTTGGATTGAAAAATGCCGGCGCACATACCAACGGTGCATTCAGAAGTGCTTTGAGGATCAGATTGGGCGCAATGTCCATGCTTATGTCGATGACGTGGTGATCAAAACAAGGAACGCAGAAACGTTCATTGATGACCTAAAAGAGACCTTCAAGAACATGAGGAGATACAAAATGAAGCTCAACCCAACAAAATGTGTGTTCGGAGTTCCCGCGGGAAACTACTTGGTTTCATCGTTTCTGAGCGAGGGATCGAGGCTAACCCGGAGAAGATCAAATGTATTCAGAGCCTAAAAAAGCCAGAGGAATTGAAACATGTTCAGAAACTTACAGGATGCGTAGCTGCGCTGAGACGGTTCATATATCGGCTTGGAGAAAAGGCAATACCCCTATACCGACTATTGAAGAAAACAAACAATTTCGTATGGGATCAAGAGGCGGATGAGGCGTTAGAATCTCCGAAGAAGCAGCTATCTGAAGCCCCGGTTTTGGCAGCGCCAGGTCCCAAAGAGCCCATGTTGCTGTATGTTACGGCCGGGCCTCGAGCAGTTAGTGCAGTAGTCATGGTCGAGCGTAAAGAGGATGGAAAGGATTACCCGGTGCAACAGCCGGTTTATTACGTGAGCGAGGTCTTATCATAGGCGAAGCAGCGGTTTCCGCATTGGCAGAAGCTAGTGTTTGGGGTATTCATGGCCAGTCGGAAATTGAAGCCGTATTTTCAAGAACACCCCATAACGGTGGTAAGTTCCATACCCATGGTAGATATCATAAGAAATTCAGATGCTACAGGTAGGGTAGCCAAGTGGGCCATCGAGATGGGTGATTATCACATCAATTATGAGCCCTGATCTGCGATCAAGTCTCAGGCGTTGGTTGATTTTGTCAATGATTGGACTCAGACAAGCGTCCCCTTGTTAGTTCCAAGTTCAGAATCTTGGGTTATGTATTTTGATGGTTCCAAGCAGTATGAAGGATCGGGAGCCGGCGTTGTGCTCACATCGCCAAAAGGAGATAAGTTGCGTTACGTTTTGCAAATTCATTTTGATTTCTCTAACAATGTAGCCGAGTACGAGGCCTTGTTGCATGGATTGCGTGTAGCAAAGGATATGAGCATTAAGCGTATAAAGTGCTACGGAGACTCGGATCTTGTGGTACAGCAGGTCTCAGGAACGTGGGACAGGAAGGATGCAACGATGGCAGCATATCGCAGAGAGGTGGACAAAGTAGCCGGGTCTTTCTCAGGGTATCAGGTGGAGCACATTGACCGGCGTAAGAACGAGGCTGCGGACGCATTGTCGAGACTCGGCTCCCGTCGAGAGCTGGTCCCGCCTAATGTTTTCTTGGATGAATTGTGGCAGCCTTCCGTTAAAACCGAGTCAGAAGAAGAGATAGCTCACCGGGACCCAGACTCGGAATTTGTAGCCGTGGTGCGCGCTATTCCAGAATGGACTGAGACGTTCTTGGCATTTCTACTACGGGGCGAGTTACCACAGCAGGAAGTTGTAGCCCGGCAAATCCAGAGACAGGCAAAAGGTTACTCTATCATTGACGGTGAGCTTTACAAGAGAAGTGCTACATGTGTCTTTTTACGCTGCGTAGCTCCAGAAGAAGGCCGACAAATATTGAAAGAAATTCATGAAGGTGATTGTGGACACTGTGCCTCCACAAGATCCCTTGTGGACAAGGCGTATCGGCACGGTTTCTTTTGGCTTACGGCTTTAGCAGACGCAGAACGCTTGGTGGCAAGATGTGATGGATGTCAGAGGTATGCTCGGCAAACCCATGTGCCGGCTATGGAGCTGCGGACAATTCCATTGACTTGGCTGTTCGCTGTTTGGGGTATAGATATGGTAGTCCCTTTCCACATGTCTCCGTGCAAAAAGACTCATTTACTGGTGGCCGTCAATAAGTTCACAAAGTGGGTTGAGGTCATGCCAGTTACGAACTGTGAAGCGGCTACAGCTGTGCAATTCTTGAAGAAGATCATATATCGGTTTGGATACCCCCACCGCTTAATCACAGACAATGGAACCAATATGTCCTTAGGAGAGATGGAAAAGTTCTGTGGAAACAATGGCATTCGACTTGATGTAGCCTCGGTGGCCCATCCACAAGCCAATGGTCAGGTGGAGAGAGCAAACCAAGAGCTACTTCGTGGGTTTAAACCACGATTACGTGTCCCGTGTCTCCGAGCTGCTGGAGCATGGGTTGAGGAGTTACCCTCTGTGGTTTGGGGAATCAATACTACACCTAACAGGTCTACTCAAATGACCCCGTTTTTTATGGTTTATGGTGCAGAGGCGGTCCTCCCAAGTGATATTATCCATGACTCGCCACGAGTGGCGGCCTATGTTGAGGTGGAAAACGAGAAGACCCGGCAGGACGCTATGGACATGTTAGAAGAACACAGGGAGAAGGCATTGGAACGGTCCGCAATATATCAGCATGATTTACGTCGATATCATAGCCGCCGGGTCAAGGCGCGTGTTTTTCAAGAAGGAGACCTGGTGCTGCGTTTGGCGCAATCCAAAGAGGGAAAACACAAGTTATCTCCCCCATGGGAGGGTCCGTTCATTATAAGCCGGAATCTGCACAACGGGTCGTATTACCTAGTGGATGCAAGGAAAGAGTCAGACCATGTGAATGACACTACTTCTCGATGCAAGAGCGCGAACGACCATGGAACGTGGCCCAGCTGCGCCCTTACTACACTTAGCATAGACTCGGTTTGCAAATTGTATTACACGATGTAACAGGCAGCAGGTTTCAGACGTGCTCTTTTCCTATCCAGGTACCTACGGGGACTGGAGGGTTTTTAGTGAGGCGACCTGCTGATCTAACCTTTTCATAGCAATAGAGAAATGGTTAAATCATGATAGTTATTATGTTCCTTAAATTTTGTCAGTTTCTTGCATATTTTTCTATAATTTATCATGCTTTGTATTTACTAGTGTGTTGTTTCAGTCAAATATGTTTTTCAATAGTAAGGCATATGATTTAGTGGGTCTAAATTTGCGCATCTTTTCCTTTTTTAGTGTTCAAGCTACCTGTAAGCCGGTAGAGCAGAAAGCCTACTGTTGCGTAGTACACATATTGTCGTGGGATAATCACGGCAGACGTTACCGGGGGTAACGGATCTTGGGGCAAGACGACACAGACGTTTGGGAGAGGGTTTAGCTCAGAGGAAAACATGATGGAACTTGATCTGGTAGCCGGCAATCAAGTCGCCGAGTCTCCGATCTCAAGATATTAACTCAACTCTCGTGTTACACTGGGTACTCGATATCAAACGATATTGCTAGGGTTCTTAGGTCCCTCTCAACTAAACCTAGGGGTCGGTTTATAAAGCACCCGTACCCCCTGGCTTACCCTCCAAGACGCACCCTGAATCCTACCCGGACACCGCATACAAACCCTAACTTTCCTTTACCGTAACCCACAATCCGGGTTACGAGGCCTACAAACTTGGGCCTTCCAGAAGTTTCTTTATCCTTAGCCGGATCTTGCGCAGCGTCCTTTGGGCCGGGTTACACCTTGGAGTTGGCCTACCGGGTTATTATCCCTCCATCAGTAGTCCCCAGAATAGCTTGGGCTTCACGGATCCTTCCTTGAAGCGCTTGCTATTCCCTGCAAAAATATCAAACACACAAGTGTATGGAGGTCGGGTTAAGGTGCTTTGATAAATAGCTAGGCCCAGCTCTATGGTGGCCATATAGTAACCCGGCTTCTTTCCAAACACTTAGCTTTTCGGGTCTAAGCCCTGATAAGAATGTCAAGTTCCTGTGCTTTACTCGATAATTGATCCTGATATTATGAAGAATATCTCCTTCCAATTTCTGTCCGGATACCTCGCCCAATATTCAAAGCGTATCTCGCAAAACTTAAACAGATAGCCGTTACTCAGTAACTTCCGGCTCCCACCCGTTGAACTGGGCTTATCCACTCGCGCTATTATAAATTGGCTCTTAGGGGTAACCCTAACCCCAACAGCTCATTTCCCCCCAATCTTCTTCCTTTCTTCCTCAGTGCTCTAGCTCACAGAGTGCCACCACGGAAGCCTCGCGTGCATCACCGGAGCCCATCAGCCGTCGGCTACGCTCCGCCACGGTGCGCTCCGCACCACCGCCCAGATCCGCCGCCGAACCCCCGACCTGCCCGCCGGGAATCGCAAAGGGGCACCAGGCTTGTGCCATTTGCCTCCGTCGAGCTTCACTGCAATCCCCTCCAGTAAGCCTCTCTCATCCATTAACTAGCCTCCGCAATTTCTTGATTTTCTCCAGATTGGATCGAAGTCAACTCGCCGGTCCTTTCCCTGGTTACGCCGAATTAAGTTGCTCGTATTCATTCTAGCTCATCCAATGAATTGGATATAGACTTTATTTCATTTTCCTACCACCCATAGTCGTTAATTTTACCACGAATCTAGAAACGGAGTCTCCAATCTGGGCTCGGACCGCCCAAATTTTCCGCCCTTGTTTCCGTCACCCGGAAAATCTTCCCTTTTCCGGTTCTTTTTATTCGCAATAGGTACCTGTGCAACCATTCATCGCCCTCAAAGGCTCTTTCAGTGCATAGGCCTCCATAACTTTTATTATGATGCTTGATACCCGGATAGTTTGACCCTTACTCTGCAGATTGATACTCGGATAGTTTGACCCTTACTCTGCAGATTGATACCCGGATAGTATGCAACTTCCATGTTGTCTCGATATCACTTGCTAATGCTCAAACAACTCATGGCTTCCGAGTCTTATTCCTTGTATCCTTCTACCTCGTGCTTTGCAGGTCAATCACATGGCTCCCAAGAAGCAGGGGAGAACACCGGCCAAGGCCAAGACCACCAACTCCATATCCGCCAATTGGGCGCGATCTACGGTTACGAAGGCCAAGCTAGAAGAACTGGCCGAGTTAGGGGTTTTACCCCCTCAAAAGGAAATCCACTGGAGGGTGACGGGCAACGAGACCCGGCCTACACCGGCGAAGGATGAGGTAATATGCTTTGTGGAACACGTGACCCGGGGCTTCCGTCCTCCGGGTCACCCTTTCTTCCGTGACATTCTGAGCCATTATGGCCTTCGCATTTTTGACATAGAGCCTAACTCCATGTTAAATATCTCCCACTCCATCGTTCTCTCCGAGTCATACTTGTGCACTCCGCCAAGTTTGGCTCTTTTCGTCGAGCTTTTCCAGTGCAAACCGTGCCGCGAAAGCGGTGACGGGGCACTTCTCGCTTGCGGCGGGGTTTCTATCCAGCGCCGCAAGAATTCTCTGATGCCACCCCTCACTCTCAACTCCCACGTCAAACACTGGCAACTCTCGTACTTCTATTGCCGAGACACCTCCCCACCCGGCCAAAAGAAACTGCCGGGTTACTCGGAGGGCCTTCTCGATATCTCCGAGTCTTTCAACGCCTTTGCCCCTGACTCGGACAGGGAGGCCATCCGGCCTTTACTAGCCAAAATCTCTGTTCTGTCGGCCCAAGGTCTCATTGGGCTTAACCTGGTGAAAACTTGGGTCGATTTCCGGATCCAACCCAACTCCATCCGCACTAAGTTAATGTGCGAGTATTCAGGGCACACTACGGACTTGCTCCGGTACTCCACCCACAGCTTTGCAGCCGGAGATACCAACAAGACTATCAAGAGCTTCTTGACAGAGAAGCTGGAGGTAATCCGGAACATAGCCGGGTTAGAACCCTTCACTCGTGAGAACCCAGCCCCCAAAGTAAAAACTCGGTTTTCATACTCTTGCTTTCACACCTTCCACTCGATATGACTAATAACCCTTATTCTTATACCTTCTTCTCAGGCTGATGATCCCTTTTGGAAGATTGAAACTCCTCCTAACTCCGAAAATCCAGAGGAGCAAGAGGATGGCACTAACTCGGATGAAGGTACGTTTCGAACTTCACCTAGTTCCTTTGAGTTCGTCGTGTCCCGTTCTTCACTTTCCAACTGTGACCTCGATAACTTCCAGAGCAAGAGGACAAGGACGAAGAAGAAGAAACTGACGGCAAGGTAGAATCCGCCAGTGATGAGGAGGAAGTGGAGCCGACAATCAAAGTCGGATCTAAAAGAAAACCCCGTGGGGCCGTCTTCAAGGTTTCATATCGCCTCCTTATATTCAATTCGTATTCCTTTGGTGATATACATGAGCTAACTTGACGTTATTCCACTGGCCATATTTGAAGGAGTCGCCCATGACCAAGCGCAGAGCGACCCGAAATTACCCGGGTGGTGATGCTCTTAACCCGGGTATTTCATTATCTCCGACTCGGCCCGCTGGTATTTACCTTATCCCACCTTGGACGAAACAATCTTCCTGAACCATTCCCTTACGAAATCTCACTTGATACTTTTCAGTCTCGCCCGGGTCCAGCAGCGAATTCCCTTCGGACTTTGCAGTGAATCCCGGGTAAAGTTCCTTTCCTGACGTTCTATCACATTTTCATCACCCTTTCCTGGTTGTATACTAACTGCTCACTCATACTATCTATAGGGCCACGGTCATTATTAGCGACCAAGAGGATATGGAGACCGATGACCCGGGTACGGGGACCCCGACTGATAATACAGCAGCCGCAGCTGGCGACGAAGGGCCAGTGTCACCAATGAACCCGGCCAGTCAAGGAGCCGGGTATCCGATAGCCTCGCATGCAAGCGAGAAGGAAAAAACTGCAACTCTGGGTGCGGGGGGAGGAGCACCAGGTTCAAACATTCGGACGACCCGGATGCCATCTCCCGCTAAGAAGAAAACTCCTTCTCCGAGTTTCCGAGGACCCGGATCTTCTAACACGGGTAATGATACTTTTGACCAGCTGATGAGCACTCTCTTCACTATGAAGACCTCAGAGAGCAACATTCTAGAGCGCATGGCTGCAGAGCACCAGGTAATAACACTTGATATCTCGCAGTATACATTTAGTCCCCAAGTTCCGAGCATAACTTTGTTGAAGTTATGCTTGGTACTTTATGCAATAGTCGGCTTGCCATGATACCCGACTGATACTTGTGCTCCTTGTTCTTTACAGGCACAGATGACCCGGTCTGATGAAATTTTGCACAAGACCGAACAACTTCTTCTTGCCGAGGTAAAGCGTAGAGAAGCCCTTGAGGATGACATGGAAACCTTGAAGAAGGATGTTTCTAAATACAAGAAGAAGTACAATACTGCTCAAACCGCACTGAAGAAATTATCGGACCAGGTTACCGATACCTACCGCATCTTGCTTAGTAAGTTTTTGCTGCCGACTGACTTCATGCCTTTACTTTATTACATGATACTCGGGATTACTGATACGTTCTTCCTTTGTTTCAACTGCAGGTGCCAACCTTGCGGCCCCAGAGGAGAATGCCATTACAAAGGCAAAAACTTTAAAGACTGTGCTCCGGACTTTCTTTGCCGGCACGGAGTTTATACTGGACGCCGTGAAGTGGCCTACTGAAGTATATCCGGGTGAAGAAAATCTTATCCAAGCCTGCTCCACCGTGCCTGCCTGGATTGAAATCTGGAAACGCTCGGCATGCCGAATTGGTATGACCCGGGCTTTTACCCTGGCTAAGGCTTATTTTCCGAAGCTTGATCCGGCAAAGGTAATATCCGGGTTTCCAGAATTCAAAGCGGATGGCTCCAAGTTTTCACCCAAGGACTTCAAGGCCATACAGTCCGCAGTGCGTCATTCGGCCACCACTTTGGCCGATAGTATGGATCTGAACACAATTATGAGTGCGTACGATGCTGAAGGCAAGATCGTCACGGAGGACGCACCCCCGCCCTTTGATGTTTTGGAGAAATGGGCTGCTGACTCGGCTAGGAAGAGGGAAGAAACTGCGAAGAGAGAGGCCGAGTTAGGATCAGAGCCAACCACCTCTACACCAGCTGTTCTTCCGCCTGTCCGTCCTGTCGCGAAGAATCCGGGTGATGATGCCGGGATAGCTAAAGAACAGGTCCAGGAGCAAGACCCGGAGGGCAAGGGCAAAGATGTGAACCCTACTCAGGAAGCTGAATAGGCAAATGCCATCAAAATACTTCGATCATCTGATGCTTTTATTCCAAACAAGTATTCTTTTGACGGTGCGCCTGTGCACCCTTGATACTGGTGTCGCAATTTGTAACGCACTTTGTCTCTGTGATACACTTCGTGCCTTTTGATGAACTTGGTACTTGTCTATTTTTGAACTTATTCTTGATATCCGACTTTCTTTTCATTTCTTTTTATTCCCCTCTTTTTTTTCCGAGTATCGTGAGTTTTGACAGGTGGACTTTTCTTTAAGTCCCCAAGTCCCCACGACTCGGACATTGGGGTCTTTCGAGCTTAGCGACGAAACAACTTGACTCTGTTTTGAAACCCACAGTCCCCAAGGCCCGAATTTCCGAGTCTGTGGTGTGTGGTCTTTTCGAAGAGAACAAACTTGTTGTTTCTAAGCCGAAACCCGGAATTGTTTCATATAGATAATGAAGTTACGCCTAATAAACGTTGAGTTTCCAGCTATTAGCCTTGTACTCTGCATAACTTGTGGTTTAGATGACCCTTTTGACTATCTTGTACTGTAAGCCGGCTTTCGCGTGGATACCATGTTGTTACATCTATACGAAAACAGGGTCAGACAAGTCCCATTGGGCTTCATGGCTGATTGTAATCGTAAGCGAGCAAATCATGCCACTTTAGTGCGAGTCACATCGAGCTCAAGTAAGAAAAGTCAAGAAAATTTGGCTCCTTTGTCCGGTTATAAGATTGCAGCCGTACTCGTTTGCGAGTAATCGGCCCTTATAACTCATAGGCATCAAGGCCGGGTCTTTGGGTTTGTGGCTGTGCTATTCAAGCAATCAACCCCCGAGACCTATATATATTTAACATACTTAATGATACTGATGTATTGATAGCAATGGATACTACTCACCTGTAACCGAAGTAAAGATCGTAACAAAATAGGACTTGATAACCATCTCCTTATTGATACGAGAAAGTTTGGATCAGCAGGCCGCCTCATTAAAAACCTTCCTATCCCCTTAGGTACCCTGGGTAGGAAAAGAGCGCGTCTGAAACCTGCTGCCCGTTACATTGTTTAGTTCTTCTTGGGAACCGGTCCCGGGCTGACGTGACCGATACACATTCTCCATTTGTTGGACTTTTTCATGATAAGTACCGGGTTTACCAGCCAACCCGGGTGAGGTGTTTCCATAACGCAGCTGGCTGTGAGCGGCCGTGCAGTTTCTTCTCCTATACCAGATTGTTTGGAGGAACCATCCTTGACAAAAGCCACAATCTTAGCATCTTGTGCTGCCTTGAACTTTGCTCTTTCGCCTTCAGTGCTCGACCTTTTTGATGTGGTTCTGTCCTCCGGGTCAGCTTGAGACCGGTAATGCTTGAGTTCCTCTTTTCTACAGGCTTGCTCGGCCATTGCTGCGTCTCCTTCATCGCATTCAGCTGCTATATCTCGATTTCCATGTATGGTAATGGTCTGCTTAGGACCCGGGATTTTTAGCTGTAAATACACATAACACGGCCTAGCCATGAATTTAGCATAAGCTGGCCTTCCGAATAGCGCATGATAAGGACTGCGCAACTTGACCACCTCAAAAGTGAGCCACTCAACTCGATAGTTATCCTTTGATTCCCCAAAAGCTACCTCCAATGCGATTTTTCCCTCGGGGCACGCTGAATGACCCGGCACTATCCCATGAAAAATTGTTGAACTTTTTTGTAGCTGAGACTCCTTGAGGCCCATGCGTAAGAAGGTTTCCCAATATAGTATATTGATGCTACTTCCACCGTCCATCAAAACCTTTTTCAGCTCATACCCATTGACCTGCGGTGCGACTACTAATGCTAAGACTCCCGGGTGTTCTATTCTTTCCGGGTGATCCCTTCTGATCCATGTTACGTCCTGTTCTGACCATCTCAGGTATCTTGGGACAGCCGAAGAAACTGAGTTGACCGCTTGCTTCAGTATCTTTTTGTCCTTGTTAGAACCTCCTGTGGTATGCACGTGATATTTACCCAACTGTTTGGGGTTGGCCTGGAAACCTCCTGCTCCCCCTTGGTTATTACCTTGATGTCCAGCTGCCGGGTTACCGGCTGGGGGTGGGCCGTTGCCCGGGTTTCCACCTGGACCCGGTCCTCCTCCCCGACCTGCACCTCGCATGGCTCTGTTTACTTCCTCATTCTTCCATCTCTGTAGGTCGGCGCACTGCTCCAAGGAGTGGTTAGCTGGCCTACCGTTCCTGCTGTGCTTCGGGCATGCCATTCTGAATATGTCCCAATTATTACTCGGCCTTGGTGGCCCTTGGTAGTTTCCTCCATTGTGATTTCCAGTATTGAAATTTCCTCCTGCCCTGGGTCTGGAAGATCCGGCTTCAGTATTGGCGACAAACTCGGAGCCTCCTTCAAACGGGCGCTTGTTCTGGCTGTTGTTACCCGGCGCTGATCCGTTGCCGGTTCTTCCGTTATTACTTGTGTTTGCTTTTGCTTTTTTATCGTCAGTTTCCTCCTCCGTAGTGTCCGTTGCGGCATGTTTGTTGCATGCATCCATCAATTCTCCCATTGTAACCTCCGAAGCATTCCGACTAGATTTCATGCGAGTTAACTTTTGTACTAAAGATGTGTACTTGCAGGTCTTTGCCATAGCTTGCAGCGCATCCTTGGGCTGAATATCCGTAGATGAATGAAGAATTTCCATAACCCGGCGCACCCAGCTGCGCGCCGATTCTCCCTTCTTCTGAACACATCGCTCTAGGTCATCAATAGTGAATAACTTTCTACATGTCCCGTGAAAGTGCTTGATAAACGCAATTTTCAATTCTTCCCATGACTTAATAGATCCTTTCGGTAGATTGGCGAACCATAACTTTGCTGCTCCCTCTGACATCATTAGATACATGAATTTGGCTTGAAGATTCTCGGACGCATTGCGAATTGACATGGCCATCTCATAACTGTTCAACCATGTTTCCGGATCCATGGTTGGCTCGTAATTTACTACTTTACCCGGTTCTTTGAACTTTTCCGGGTAAGGCTCAGCCCTGATGCTATCCGAGAGACACTTAGGTCCTGCAAGAATGGTCGAAGCTGGTCTTACTCGGCAAACGTGTGATCCTGCAGGGGGTACAGCTGGACGCGGTACTGTTGGTACCCCATGTACCGCAGACCCGGCCACGGCTCTCCTGGCTCTGGAACTGTCCACGATGGCTTGTGCTGCTGATGCTGCTGGTACTGCCTGAATGTGTGGAGGAGGCGGCATTTGCTGCTGCTCTTCCCTCCGCTGTGCCGAACTTGTTTGGATGTTTCCAGCGTTACCTTGCTATTGGCTGACATATGGTGTCCCATGCATTCCACTTCTGTGATCCGGGTAATTAACCTGTTGCGCCACCGTGGTGCGCAGCATATCTATCGCCCGCCGGGTCTCCTCTGCGTGGGGTGACTCTCTCACGGGGATTTGATTTAGTGCAAGCGTTGCCGCGTACACGTTGTCCATGAGATTGTTGTAATGACCCACTGGTGTGCGAAAACGCGATGGTGGTGGTGGTGGTGGCGGTACAGTATTGCCGGCAGTAACTCCAGTCTGTGGTGCGGGTAACCCGGCCTGCGTGTCTACCGGTTGTACTCCTCCGGTTGTCGGCTGAGGGGCGGTTCCTTGGTTTGCCGCTGGAATCGGCTGATCCTGAGGCGTGATAAATAGTACGGCCGGGTTTATGACTCCTCCCAATGCTGGTAATCTAGTTTGGTGCCTTTGATGTATTCTAGTCGTTTCCTCTCGGAGCCGGGTTTCCAGTGCATCCAGATCGCGTTGTCGTGTGGCCATCCCTTGTCTTTCTGCTTCTACTTGCCTCCTCTGCTGCTCTAATGCACGACGGGCTACGTCCAAATCCCTAACACGTTCCGCCGCGTTCTCTGGAGTGATAACTGTGGCAAGAACTGTCGGATCTAGGATCAGATTGTTGTCGAACAAGGCCGGATGTTGTGGATTGGAAGGACCCGCTCCTGGTGTCCGGTTTGCTAGGAATCCGAACGTGTTCGCGTGTAACTCGTTTTCTGGCGCTTGACTGGTAACCGATGCCGACTCTCTGTCAACCTGGGCCAAAACCGTGTTTCCGTTAGCCGGCCCTTGCTGCCGGGTTAATGCTTGTGCTGACCCGGCCACAGCCGCGGTTACGGTCTCTTGGTTGAGATTGGTCGCGGGAGCCGTGTAAACCGCAACTCGGCGTATGATGCTTGGCGCGAATTCATGCTGTTCCCCTTCGCTGTTATTCTGTTCATACCGGTTCTCCAGCAGATCCAGGATGGACTCGGTATCATCCTCTCTTTCGACCCGGTCACGCGGGGTCCATGCCGGTTCCTCCGGCTGTTCCCACTTCGCGATGGGTTCTTCTGTCGGATATGTCGTTCCAACTGATTCTTCTTCATCTGATTGGATATAAGTGGCCTCCCCTGACACAGAATCAGATCCAAAATTGTCAGGGATCGAACCGGACGTACATACCATATCGATGAAGACGCTGATCCGGCCGATCGTCACGACGGATCCGGATTCCAGGTGATCCGACTCTGGTCCCCAGCCGGAATCGTCCACCATCTTCTCCCCTTCGTGGTCGATGTAGATCTCGTCGACGACAAGATTCTCCATGTTCTTCCGAGCTTCTCCCGTGATGTAAACACCTTTGGACGCAGGCCCCACGGTGGGCGCCAACTGTCGTGGGATAATCACGGCAGACGTTACCGGGGGTAACGGATCTTGGGGCAAGACGACACAGGCGTTTGGGAGAGGGTTTAGCTCAGAGGAAAACATGATGGAACTTGATCTGGTAGCCGGCAATCAAGTCGCCGAGTCTCCGATCTCAAGATATTAACTCAACTCTCGTGTTACACTGGGTACTCGATATCAAACGATATTGCTAGGGTTCTTAGGTCCCTCTCAACTAAACCTAGGGGTCGGTTTATAAAGCACCCGTACCCCCTGGCTTGCCCTCCAAGACGCACCCTGAATCCTACCCGGACACCGCATACAAACCCTAACTTTCCTTTACCGTAACCCACAATCCGGGTTACGAGGCCTACAAACTTGGGCCTTCCAGAAGTTTCTTTATCCTTAGCCGGATCTTGCGCAGCGTCCTTTGGGCCGGGTTACACCTTGGAGTTGGCCTACCGGGTTATTATCCCTCCATCACATATGTAGGTCTTGGGGGCTGATTGCTTGAATAACACAGTTGCATACTCAGACCCGGCCACGATGCCACTCGGTTGTGAGGACTGATTACATGCAATAAGTACAGTTGCAATCTCGTAACCCGGACAATAGAGCCAAAAAAATTCTTGACCTTTTTGGCTCGAGCTTGATGTGACTCGCAAAAAATGGCGTGTTTGCTAATCTATAAATCCAATCAGTCACGATGCCCATTGGGACTTGCCTGGCCCTGTTTTTATTAGAGTTATAGCAACATTGAAAATCCATGCGAAAACCGGCTCGTAGATTCAGAGGGGTCAAAAGGGTCATCTAAACCATAAATTATGCAGAGCAAAGGCGACAGCCGGAAACTCACTACACATTGCGCATAATTTCAAAACGTATAAGTGTACATAGATATCAAGAATTTATAGGGGGTGATGCTGCACAGATTAAGTTTTCACCTTCATGTCAATGAAAGTTTGGGACTTGGGGACTTGAGAAAATAAATTTTCTCAAGCCAAGAATCCTCAGACCCAGAGTCCGGGTCTTGGGGACTTGTGAGTAATTTTTTTTTACAATCATAAGACCAAGACTCGGCATCTTTATCACAAAGCATATAACAGCAAAATTGTGCAAAAATAGGTTTGTATACCAAAGCGACAACCAGAAGGGTCATCGAAACCATAGAAGTTTACAGTGTTACAAGCCTTAGGAAGAATATCAAAAAGTGCACAAACGCACTATTAAATAGCAGTATTTAAAAGGCATATTACAATGCCCATTGGCCGAATGATTGTGTGCTGGTAAGAAGGAGTAGCATTACTTGGCCGCATCAGCCGGGTCTTCAGTAGTCCCCTCTGGCGCTTTCTCCGTGTCAATGTCCGGCTCACCCGTGGAGGGAGCACGAGCTGGAGGAGGAACTACCGGAGTTGACGAAGTTGGTGCAGTACCGACCTCGGCCTTTTCCTTGGCAAGCTCCGCCTTGAAGCTACGTCAAGGTTCGCGGCGATCAAGCTAGCCGAGTGTCGGATCTGGGTGTTGATGTCCTTGAGGTCTTTGCCCGAGAACTTGGTGCCATCGTTCTTGAACTCAGGAAACCCGTCAACAAGTTTTGCCGGCTCAATTTTGGGATAGTAGGCCTTAGCCAAGGCAAGACCGCGTATCACGCTAACCCGACATGCTGAGCGCTTCCAAGCATCAATCCAAGCAGGGACTGTCGAGTATGCTTCGAGAATGTGTGTCACACCAGTGTAGTCACCGGCTAGCTTCACATCTTCGAGAGTCCACTTTGTCCCTGCCTCCAATTGCCGGATGATGTTCTTCAGTATCTTGAGCTTTTGGAGGTCGTCGTGTTACCCAGCAACTTCATTCGGACCTGCAATACATTATGGGGAGTAAGATAGTGTGATCCGGGTCAAAACCTCGTAAAATAGGGAAGTCCGATTAACACAAAGAGATAGTGGGAAAATAGATGTGCCTTACCTATGATGGAGTCATAGGTCTTGGTTATGAAAGTTGTGAGTTTCTTGACGAACTCCTCAGTGTTCCGGAGTTTCTTCTTCTGCTTGTTGTATTTCTTGGAGAGATCCTTGAGGTTGGCCTCCAGTTCTTCACAGAGTTTTACCTCAGCTTGCAGGAGTTCATTCGTTTTCGCAATTACTTCATCAGTACGAGCTACATAAGCCTGTAAATGGCAAAGCAATATCAGTCGGTTTAATGTACAGAAAACAAGCTTTACCGGGTTTCAAATATATTTGCAAGTACCGAGTGACTGAGGACAGTTTACTCGGAACTTGGGGACTAGGATAAATATATACATAACATCAGTTAAACAAACCTGGTGCTCTTCTGCGAGAGACTCGACGATCTCGTCCACAGTCTCTTTCAAGGTGCAATACTCCTTCAGCAGCTTGTCAAAATCTTGATCGCTAAGAGTCGGCCTTGAAGAGCCGGCATCCCGATCAGTCGGCGCTGGCGTCGTCTTCTGTTCCCCCGCGTCAAATCTGGCGGCGGCGGTCTTTGCAGTAGCAGCCCCCCTTTTGGTCCCAAGGTATTCAACCTCGGGATCAATCGGTTGGGGCGCGGGAGGAGGAGACTCGGTCGCTGGGTTTGCCTCATTAGCCGGCTCTTCGGCGGGCTGGGGATTAGCGTCACTTTGCGGGTCAACTACCATCGGGTCTTCGGCGGGTGTTTCGACCGGGTCACTGAGTGTGACCTTGGCTCTGAGGGAAGAAAAGCAATATGTTTAGTGGTTTATAAACTTGCAAAGTGTATGGGACGTAGTTAGATAAGTTATAATATTTACCCGGTGTTCACGGCGAAATCGCTCGGGAGATCGTTGCTTGACCCGAAAGACACTGACAGAAAATTGGAAATTGAGACTCGGAGTTTTCCGGCTAAGGGGTGACTCGGAGTTGGACATTTTCGAGGAACGTAATTGTGGTAAGATGAAATAGTACCAGCTCGGCGAGAGGGTGATCGAAGGGGGATTCCGGGGTTAAGGCCCTCGTCACCCGGCGAAGAACGAGTCGCCCGTCGCTTGGTTGGAGGAGGAACAACCTTCTGCGATGATGTAATAGTTAGATACGCATTAAAGTTTGCATATACCGGTATATGAGTACGGATTTGTGGTCGTGAAGGAGTTTGGTACCTTGAATGTAACTCCCCTGGCTTTCCTCTTCCTGCCTAACTCGGCCTCAGGCTCAGGCTCGCTCTCTTCAGATTGAGAGCCGGCTTTTTCAGCCGGCGCTGGCGATGGTGGTGTAACGTCAGGAATGAAGACGGGAGGAGAGTCTTGGTCTAATAAGCCAACAAAAAAAAAATTTAGTAACTCGGAATCACCTTCTTCGTTGTCACTCGGCTCTTCGTCTTCCGAGTTTCCTGTAGGAGGAGGGGTTTCGATCTTCCACCAGTCATCAGATTCCCGAGTAACAACAGCTGTTAGTGTGCATGTTTGATAAAGCAGAAGGTACGAAGGAGATTAGTAGGTTCTTACTGGTGGAGCCGGGTTTGTGCGGGTGAAGGGGGAGAGCCCTGAGATGCTCTTGATGACCTCCACCTTTTCAGCCAGAAAGTTGTTCATGGCTTTGTTGACGTCAATAGCCGGATATGATTTCTCCGAGTATCGAAGAGAGTCGGTCAGGTGGCCCGAGTATTCGCAAAGGAGTTTCTTGCGAATACTGTTAGGCTGGATCCTACAACTAATCCAGGTCTTGATCAGGTTCAACCCATAAAGGCCATGGGCTGTTAGGACGAAAAGCTTGAGGAGGAGGGGCTGGATGGCCTGTCTATCGGCCTCTGGAGCGAAGGCGCTCAAGTTGTCGCTGAGGGAAAGGGTTTCAACAGAAAAACCCGGCAGAGGCTTTTCGCCGGGTGATGAGGTGTCTTTGCAGTAGAAGAAAGATTTTTGCCAATGCTTCACATGGGTGTGAAGATTAAGAGTCGGCATTAGCGATTTTTTGCGTCTCTGGATGGCCACGCCTCCACAGACAAGGAGGGGACCATCCTGATTTTCGCGACAGGGTTTGCATTGGAAAAGTTCGAGAAAAAGCGCGAGGTTGGGGGCGATACATAGGTAAGATTCGCAAAGGACGATAAAATGGCAAATGTTGAGAATGGAGTTAGGGCTTATGTCAAAGACCCGGAGCTTGTAGTGGTGGAGAACTTCGCGAAATAAAGAATGACCCAGAGGACGGAAACCCCGGGTCACATGTTCAAGAAAGACGATAACTTCACCTTCTTTAGGCGAAGGCCGACTTTCCTCTTCGGGAGCCCTCCATGCGATTTTCGACTGAGGAGGGAGAACTCCAGACTTGGCCAGCTCTTCCAGCTTCTCGTGTGTGACAGTCGACCTGGCCCAGTTGGCCTTAGACTTGGGAGGAGCTTTGGGAGCCATGGACAAAGATCTAGTGGAGAACGAAAAGAAGAAATAAAATAAGAAGAAGACGAATGCGATGAACACGAAGAACGCGAGTTCAAGATGTGGAAATGGAAACTTAGATCTAGGAATGCATACCAGGAATTGGCGGCGGAAGTGGAGCTCGTGGCGCGGATCGGCGGGTCGGTTCTTGTGAGCAACGGCGCCGTGCGCGCGAAGTCCGGTGTCGGAGCTCCGAGCTTTGGTCTTGAGATCCAATGGTGCGCCTGGAGGTTGAAGACGAAGTGGAAGGGGGTGGCGTTTGTGATTAGGGTTTTCGTTGCGCCCTGTATTTATAGGCGCGGTGAAAACCCTAGACTGTAACGGTAAAATGGAGAACATCACGGGATAGGATATCCGGCCCGTTGATTACGGAAACAAGATCTGGGGAGTTATTTTCATGCAGCCGAGTTATAAATGACCGCCAAAAGAGCCGGTCTCGGAGTTATTACTCGGACTAGCTTATGAGGAATGTTAAAGCCGAGTTATGAAACGGTCGCTATGAAGAGCTGATTATAGAATTGATATTCGGATTAGTATGATGATGGGCCGGCCTGGCTATAGTTAAAGCAATCTAACCCGTAGCATTATTATATGTAAATGTTTATCGTTTTGCAGGGAATAACATGCGCTTCGTGGTTGGCTCAAAGTTTGAAGCTACAAGAAAGGCGCGCCAACCAAGATGCCCAGGCTATTCTGGGGACTACTGTTGGGGGGATAATAACCCGGCAGGCCCATACAGAGGGATAAAGACTCGGCTGGAGGAAGTTTGGGTGAAGACCTCGCATGATATGATGGGCCGGATATCACTGATGGGCTAGAGGTTGTGCTGGTAATCCGGCTCAGGGAAAGGGAGGCTTTAGAAGGCCCGAAAGGCGGTGCAAACCATGGAGACAAAGACTTGGAGGTCACGGAGAGTAATTTAGAGTTACGTGTAGACCCCGAGTAGGGCTCTAGATGTATCTTGTAAGGAAAGCCAGGAAACCGAGTGTTATATAAACCGGCCCTTATGGCGTAGAAAGGGGATTCGAGTTATTCTAGTTATACGAAAGAAAGTAATTGTAACCCTAGATTGGAGTCTCGGCGACATTGCAGCCCGAGCCTCCAGATCGCCAATCAATATGATCTTAGTTGGAAGTAAGCTATCATCTCCAATGGAGAGGCTGAACCAGGATAAATCTTGTGTCCGATCTGAGCTAAACCCTCTCCCAAACACCAGAGTCGATTTACCCCAACCTAAGTTACCTCCAGTAACATCTGCCGTGACTTTCCCACGACAGGAATTATCTGTTGCTTGAAACTTAATACCCAAGGTTTGCTCGGATGACATTCTGAGGGTCGATTTTTAGTCATAGATGCAGTTGGATAACGGTCTATGTATCTTGTTGTAATGCCCGCATGAATCACATAGTAATCATCATGTCATGCATATGCACTACGGTGCATCCTTTATATTTGTCAATTGCCCAATTGTAATTTGTTTACCACACATGCTATCTATCTGTCTTGGGAGAGACACCTCTAGTGAATTGTGGATCCCGGTCCTTTTTCCTCATGTTGATAATACAACCACTGTCATATCTGTTTTCGTACTGCTGCTACTGTTCTTTCATTACTGCAAACAAATATTAGTTTCCACACGGTACGTTTAACCTCTTTGTGTTCAGCAAAATCGGTGAGATTGACAACCTCACTGCTTCGTTGGGACAAAGTGATTTGATTATGTTGTGTAGGTTCACATTGCTTCTAAACCAGTAGTGCGTCCTGCCACCTTAGCTTCATCAATCTTCGGAAGTGATTTCTTTCTCCTACTTGTCGATCCAACCTTGGTTTCTTTTTGAGGGAAAACTTCTTGTTGTGCTCTTCATACTTTACTATTAGGGTCTCCCAACGATTGCAAGATCTACAACATCACTCGCATAGCCCTTCCGATGAAGGAAATCGCTTAATCGGTTATACCACATACTACATGATTGTTTAAGTCCATACAATGACTGCTTGAGGAGAACACTCTATCTTGGTTTGGAATGAGGATACCTTCCGATACCTTTATGTAAATTTCCGAATTAGGGTTACCATATAGTTAAGCATTGACAACATCCATCAATTTCATTGTTAAGACCATATTTACTGCCACTAAGATCAAGTTTCTAAAGTTTATACCATCCATGACTGGGAGTAAGTTTCCTCAAAATAAACAACTAGTCATTAAGTGAACCCTGAGCAACGAGCCTTGCTTTGTACTGATACACCTTATTTGTGAGGTAATTGCCTTCTTCCAACCTTTCCAATCCGATCTTCTTTTACAATCAACGAGATTGTTATGCCAAAGGTCAACATCTTGGATTGAGGCAGTTTTCTAAGAAAAGTTAATATTGAAAATTTTCATTGGTCCGTTCATTTACTCCTGTTTACTTATATAATTCATGACCATTACGTCACGGGGTGCATCTGGAGCTCCCTGTTGCTATACCATATTTCCCATTACAGGGGAGATGTACTTTAGCTTTTCTGCGTCGATGTGTGATGCGCGTGTAACACACGTTCGTTGGAAGACCCCAAGAGGATGGTATGAAGAGGACAGTAGCAAGTTTCCTCAGTAAGAAACCAAGGTTGAATCGACCAGTAGGAAGAAGGAGTACTACCGGTTTAGCAACAACGTGGAACCTACACAACACAAACAATTCACTTTTCCCCCAACGAAGCAGTGAGGTTGTCAATCTCACCGGTTTTGCTGATAACAAAGAGGTTAAATGTATGGTGTGAAAAACAGTATGAAAGCAGTAGCAGCAGTGTGTTAACAGTGGAAGCAGTATGAAAGCAGTGGAAGCAGTGTGTGTATTATCAGTATGAGAAAATGGACTGGGGTCCACAGTTCACTAGAGGTGTCTCTCCATAAAATATAGCTAACATGTGTGGTGAACAAATTACAGCTGGGAATTTGAAAAATAAAGAACATGCATGACATAAAGATTACTATGAGGTTCCTGCGAGCATTACAACAAAATACATAGATCATCATCCAACTGCATCTATGACAATAATCCACCCTACGAATATCATCCGAACAAACGTTGTGTTTTAAGTTGCAAGCAACAGATTATCGCAGTAAGAAAAGTGTGTAATGTAAACAATGTAAACGAAGTTAACATCGTTGTTTTCTCCCTAACGGCAACAACACATCCTCCATCCGTCATGTTTCTGTCACTCTAGCACAGATGCAAAGGAGGCATGAACCCCCTATCGTGCATAAATACTCCCTCTTGGAGTCACTAGCATCTACTTGGCTAGAGCATCTACTAACAACAGAGACAATGCAAGATCATAAATAGCATACACATGAAGATAACATTATAGATTGATAATCAACAGACACAGCATTCAATAATCATCGGATCCCAGCAAATACAACATGTAGCATTAAAAATAGATGATCTCGATCATGTGAGCCAGCTCACGGGATCTAAACATGGGGTGTAAGGTGAAGAGTACAACCATATAGCTACTACTATGGACCCATAGTCCAAGGATGAACTACTCACGCATCACTCTGGAGGCGGGCATGGTGGTGTAGACACCTCCGGTGATGAATTCCCCTCCCGACAGGGTGCCAAAGAGAGCTCCAGAACCTTCCCGATCTCGGGTTGACGACGGTGGCCTCGAGTGTTTCTCGGGACGTTGTGGTATATATTTAGGGTTGACGTATCGAGGGGAATAAATAGGCAAAATAGCGGTGGATGCCAGAGGGACCCACACCACCCCCAGGCGCGGCCAGGAGGGCGCGCCGCCCTATGGTGTGGCCCTCCAGTGGCCCCCCTTCGGGACTCTTCGGGACCCCGTGGAACCTTCAGGAATTCTAAGACTTACGGGCTTTGAATTTTCCAATTCCGAGAATATTTCCAAAACAACTTTTCTTAAACAAAAAACAGCAGAAAACAGGGAACTGGCTCTGTGACATCTTGTCAATAGGTTAGTCCGGAAAATCGATAAAAATGACATAAAGTGTAAGGAAAACATGTAGCATAAGGCATGAAAACAACATGGAAGATCATAAATTATAGATACGTTTATGACGTATCAATGTGTGCACTCACATCTCCGCTGGATGTTCCCTCGGTAGGGACGTCTAAGTCTAGAATCCCGCGCATAGGACTTTCCGTGGTTGTGCCGAATCTTGGTAATTGTTTGTAATAAATTTCTCTTATCCTTCTTCATGAGGCGTCCCCGAGTACTTAGGATTTGAGAACCCATATTTCACGTCCTTTAAGGCCTTTGGATGAGAGCGGGTATACCATCACTTAACTTTGGCATCTCAACCCTTTCCAGTGTATTGCACGCTAGCATATGCGACTTTTTCACACCTTTCAAGTCACTAAAGTGATCAAGCAGTTGATTCGCTAATACCATGCAAATCTATTGTCTTTTGGAATTATTTATTTCTTTCAACAGTGCGTGGTCATGAGTGTGGATCCCCGTGGCTTGCCACGTGATTTCTTGAATTTTATCATCAAGGGGTTGATTTTCTCCCCCTAAAGTCGGAAAGAGATCCTCGTCAGATATGCAATCGCAAAGCGGTTCATATGAGAATCACATGTCATGGGGGTCCAAATACCTCATTATGGACATAGTCTATAACTAAAGTATATCCCCAACTTACGGAGCGGGCCCATTGTGGACCGCAGGGGTGTTGGCGTCGAGACATACACTGGGCAACCGAACCTGTGAAGGTGGGAAATTTTCGGTGTCGACCCGTACGCGAGATGCATAGGAGAATGGATGTTATAGGCCTATAGTATAAACTTTACGAGTTTAGCAATGTGTAACACAGTGTGCCTCCAACATCTAGTTGGAAAATTACAACCCTGAAGGAGATGTCCAGCAATGAATTTAATTAATGCCTCTGCAAGTCCATTTTTTCCTATGGACAAGCATTACTGAAATGCGTGACTGCATTTCCTATTTCCATGGTTCTGTATTGCATCAGGCAATCGTTAAACCACTTAGAGAAGCGTAAGTCTATACCATAAAGGACCAAAATGACCCTGAGATGAGCTGAATCGGGCCGGATTTGTCCAAGAACGTGGGGATTTCATCCTTCACCTTTAAAAGAAAAGTCTAATGATTAATTGCCACGTAGCACATGCAGTGCACACGAAATCATCACGATTTAGGAAGATTTTCACATTAACATTATGACCATTAGATTTGTTAATTGTATTCAACATCATACTAAGACTGAGTGGCCTAATCTATCATATCAGAAACACAATGGTTCAGAGCTTCGGAAGGTAGTGTACACAGACAGGGCTACAATCATCATGTAGCATGGCCCTGTGTCCAGTGGATGAAAAAACTTTCAAGGACATGTTCTCCATTTTCATCGCGTTGGGTAATTACGAGGCATAATTGCCATTAAAAACACCGGTCTCAACTGAAGACTATTAGCATGGATATCATCGAAACATAAGAGGCTGCAAGTAACTCCTGTTACAACAATCCATCACTTAATGATCAAAATTGTTCCCATGGGTTAGTTTGATAGTGTATCACCCGGAGCCAGATAGCAGCCGACGATTGTCATAATATTCCCTCGAGATTAAACTCAAAGCATGTAATCTATCTAAAAATGGTATTTGTGTATCGTTTTCAATAAAACATGTTTACTCCATTGGGGTGCCACACGTGTTCTAAGATATTGTATTGACCAATATAATGAAGCGAGGAAGAAGCAACATTACATAAAAATGCATAAATATCCCATAAATAACATGCCATCATATTTAAATAGAGAAATTAATGAACGATAAAAATAAATATCATTCAAGTATCGAAATAATGAATAGGATTTACTCTGTTAGAGCATAAAATCCAAAATGTATAAAAATACCAAAGGAACCATAAATATTTAGGAGACTAGAGGGAGTCAATTAATACATCATTAACTTGGGCCAAGATTTCAAGCTAACAAAGCTTTTCCACATCTTAGATTATCACCAAGATAACAACATACCAAACCAATGTGGAGGGACAAGAAACAAGTGCCTTGCCATTGGAACTTTCATAAGCATCGAGGCGGGGGCGCCAGCTTTATCATGGGAACCTAAAGAGGTGCTTCCATGGGAGCTGATGGCGCCTCCCCCTGAACATACCATTGAAGCCGATGGTGCCTCCCCCGAACAATGTAGATACAAAAAAAAATTGTAGCACCACAAAATTTCACTCTATACTCTCATGCGAGTGAAAATTTATTTCGTCCTGGCCAAAAACTACATGAGAGCGTGCCAAAAGGGAAAATAAAAAACTTTGTTTTGTCGTGTACTTATTTTGCAAAGTATTGCAGAGATGGAATTTGAGAAGGGGCAACACCCATACATACTCGTCGGGAGTAGTGGTGGTGGGACCAGCTGGGTCCTCAAGTTATAGTCCTCTCGAGTCGCTTCGGCTCGAGGACGGTTCTACGTTAGATGTTGCTGGTTGTGATGTCGACAGAAATTCTTTGCTACAGAATTCCTGTGTGTTGGGAACCCCAAGAGAGGGTGTGATGAGTGCAGCAGTAAGAATATCCCTCAGTTAAGAACCAAGGTTATCAATCCAGTAGGAGAAAGAGGATCTTCGGAAGGTTGATGCCACTAACAGTAGTGATGGCTCCTCACCGGTGTCAGCAACAACGCGGAACCTGCACACACCACAAACCAAAATACTTTGTCCCAACGGTACAGTGAGGTTGTCAATCTCACCGGTCTTGCTGAAAACAAAGACTAGACATATAGTGTGGAAAATAGTGTATGCTTGCAGTAAATAAAGAAAGCGGGAAATTGTAGTGGTTTGTTTAATAGTGTATTGAAAATGGACCGGGGTTCATAGGTTCACTAGTGGTGTCTCTCCATAAAAGATAGCATGCTGGATGAACAAACTACAGCTAGGCAATTGATAAATAGAGGTTGCACCGTAGTGCACATTGATGACATGATAACTACTATGACATTTAGTGCGGGCATTACAACAATATACATAGACCGTAATCCAACTGCATCTATGACTAATAATCCACCCTCAGGTTATCATCCGAACCCCCTTAGGTATTAAGTTGCAAACAAGAGATAATCGCATTAAGCAATATGTGTAATGTAAGCAATGATTGTGCACGCGGGCACTCACACCGCAGTTTTCTCCCTAGTGGCAACAACACACACCCCCCGTCACGTTTTTGTCACTCGAGCACAGGCGAAAAGGAGGCATGAACCCACTATCGAGCATAAATACTCCCTCTTGGAGTCACTAGCAACTACTTGCCCAGAGCAACCACTAGCAACGAAAAGCATGCAAGATCACAAATAACATATGCAATAAAGACTCTAATCAACTTGGCATAAATTCAATATTCATCGGATCCTAGAAAACACAACACATAGAATTACATAAGAACAATCTCGATCATGTTAGGTAGCTCACGAGATCTAAACATTGAGGCATAGGAGGACAAGACAACCATCTAGCTACTGCTATGGTCCCGTAGTCCAAGGATGAACTACTCACGCATCACTCCGGAGGCAGACATTGTGATGAAGAGGCCTCCGGTGATGATCTCCTCTCCGGTAGGGTGCTGGGAGACAGCTTCAGGCCCCCCTGATCTAGGGTTGACGACGACGACGGCTGCGGAACTTTTCGGGGATTTTTGATCAGTTGCCTAGGGTTTTCCTTTGGAGGGGAATAAATAGGCGAAAGGGCAAAGGCGGTGGAGCCCTGGGGGCCACACACCACCTCCCGGCGCGGCCAAGGGGGGCGCTCCACCCTATGGTGTGGGCCCCCTGAGGCCCCCCTCCGGGTCTCTTTGGGACTCCGTGGAACCTTCGGGAATTTTAAGACTTCCGGGCTTCGAATTTTCCAATTCCGAGAATATTTCTAGAACAACTTTTCTGAAACTAAAAACACCAGAAAACAGGGAACTGGCTCTGTGGCATCTTGTCAATAGGTTAGTCCGGAAAATCGATAAAAATGACATAAAGAAGGGAGAAAACATGTAGCAATTGGCATAATATCATCATGGAACATCAGAAATTATAAATACGTTGGAGACGTATCAAGCATCCCCAAGCTTAGTTCCTACTCGTCCTCGAGTAGGTAAACGATAAAACAAAATAATTTCTGGGGTGACATGCTACCACACAATCTTGATCATAAAAATGTAAAAGTATATGTAAGCCAAGATCATAAAACTTTAACACAAACATGATAAATAGAACTTTAATAATAAAGAATAGCAATCACTTTGCATCATGAGAAGTATCTCAAATAAAAGATCATGAATAACAATGAAAATAAAGATATATGTTTGTTTCAAGTATAGAGAAAGCATGGCAAAGTGGTATTTCGCTAGTCCTTAAGAGTGGGGCAAAACATAAATGCCAGGACACCTTCAAAGTTCATGAGGAAGACTAGAACAAATAATTTGAGAACAAGCAATAACACATCATGGATCAATTAGTAATTTTTCTAGGACAAATGCACATAAAACTCAGAATGGCAAAAATGCTCTCTCAATTGTGCATAAAGTTAGAAGATGGTGACTCAACATAAAAGTAAAAGAAAGGCACTTCGCAGAGGGAAGCATGGATCACTCTTGTGCTAGAGATTTTTATTTTATTAAACAGAGGTATTAAAAGTTTGAGACTCCTCCCATCCATCTTTCACAAACCATGGCTAACCGGATCCTCGGGTGCCTGCCAACAATCACATATCATGGAGGAGTGTCTATATTTTGGGAGATGTATGCTAATGTCAACGAATGGTAAAGAGAAAATATAGTACATCACAAGCCAACTAGATTTCACAAGAGCGGCTCCCAGATGAAGGACGCAACTGGTATAGAAGGTCATCCCTCTTTCTCTTTTGTTTACACAATTATGCTTTGACTGATAAATCAGGGGCAAAAATAGTGAAGAAATTTTGTGTGTCTTAATTTGGGGCTGGGCACCCCGCTGCCAGCTCTTCTATCAATTGGATAAGCGGATGAAGCCACTATTCCAGGGTGTGAAATCCAATCAACAAGTGAGATAAAGATTCTCTATTTACGTCCTCATGAGAAAAAACAGGAACACAAAGCAAGAGTAATTTTGATGGTTTTAAAGGTAACACATGAGCAATTTACTTGGAGTGGCAGTTAAATACCACATGTAGGTACGTATGGTGGACACAATGGGAAAACTTTGTTTTAGGGAGTTGGATGCAAGAGTAGAATTCCATAGTCAGTACATGTGGAGACTAGCAAAAGACTAGAAGCGACAAATCAAAAGAGCATAAGAGCCATAATCATGCATAGCGACATAAACATCAATAATCAAAGCATAAGAGGTATCACAAATTTAAAAACTAAATGATCATAGAGTCTATTAGTGACTGGTTCATAGTCATAAACATGGTGTGAGCATGCGCCAAGTTAGCCAAATAAAACAGTCGAAAGAGAATACCATAAATTTATGCTTCAGTATGACAAGAGCAACTCATGAATCTTTCAATGACACACTAAACACTCTTAGCTATTTGAGGCTAATCGTGCTACTCAATAAACACAAGGCTTTAAAACTAAAATAACATCTAGCATGATATGAAAAAATTCTAGCCACAGTCTATACAAGATTCTACTTGCACCATTAAAAATTCTACTTCAAGCAGCAGTTTCTTCTCCCAACAAGCACCATACAAGATATGTTTTAACAAAAAATACTCTTCATGATACATCAGGAAAACACGAGAGCACTCACATAACACTACTAAAACTAACATCTCTTAGATAAGAGATGCATGCAAAACAGGAGCTAAATAAATGCAGCAGTCACACAAAGATTAAGAATACAAAGTATTCCCGTGAAAAAGCGGAGCGTGTCACTCTCCAATAAAAGAATGCTGGGGTCCAACCAAGATTATTGCAAAAAAAACTGAAAGCAAAAAATAAAAGACGCTCCAAGTAAAGCACATAAGATGTGACCGAATAAAAATATAGTTTCGTTAGAAGTTACCTGATAATTTGTCTATGAAAAAGGGGATGCCTTGGTCATCTCCAAGCTTAGACGCTTGAGTCTTCTTGGAATTTGCTGGGATGTACCTCCGGGGCATCCCGAAGCTGAGGCTTTTCACTCTTATTGATCGCGTCATATCATCCTCTTTTCTTGACCCTTGAAAACTTCCTTCACACCAAACTTCTCACAATCTTCATTAGCAATGTTAGTGCAATCGAAATAATAAAATTACATGGTTCATTTAAAACACAAGAATAAAACTAATAAACACATTAGCTACTGTCACAACTTCTTTTAAAACTCTTTTTCTCAAAAGAACACCAAAAGAAAGAGATTAAGATGCAAATGTAATTATTGGCAGAAATCTGTCAAAACAGGACAGCAGGTAAAGATGATTTTTTTTCGAAAATCTTCTGTTTCTCAAATCAAAAAGTGTTCAACTAAAAAAATTTGCGTATATAGCCCAGGATTACGCACAAAAAAACTCAGGTCATTTTGAATTTTCTGTGATTTTATACGAATTTAACTGTGGACAACAGAAATCTGTTTCCTGCGCAGAAATCCGAAATATAGCCTCAACTTTCCACTAGAGGCTTTACTTGGGTCAACAAAGACACAAAAGAAAAGATACATCGGGGTTTCTAAGGGAATAGAAAACACCCAAGTGCAAAGAAAACAAAGGAAAACGGGTTGAAAACGAAGAAATAAAACGGGTTATCCCCCGGTAGCGCTTTTCTTTAACGCCTTTCAGCTCGGCATAGAAAGCAACTCAAGTGTTTTCAAGTGAAGCGTCAACATATGTAACTTCCTCTAAATCATTATTTGCAGCAATATGCAATCTAGGTGTTTCTGAAGATTCAACATGAAGGTGATCACTCTTAGTTTCATTAATTGTTTTAGCAATTTTCAGCACATATTGAGATTTGGGTTTAGTTATCTTGGGAACATACATGAATCTTTGCTCTTTTCCCACAAAGGATTTCTCCTTTTTGAATTTAAGAGATGAAAAAGTTGAGCTTAAAGTTCCCATAGCCTCCTCTAGTTTACCAATCCTAGAATTTTGATCATCATGAGTGTTACCAGCTTCTAGAGCAGTGAATCTTTTATCAATAGTTATTATTGATTCATTAACTTTGCTAGCATGATCAAGGAAAATTGGTAAGTTCATTTCCAAAGAGTTTAGTTTATTAATAACATCATCCAAAGTGGTCTCAGTTTTAACAGTTATAGTGGGGGGCGTTCCTACCAAACTTTCAATCAAATTGTAGGCTTCCAAGGCAGGAGTTCCTAGAAAATTTCCACCCGTAAGAGTATCTAACACATACCTATACCAGCCAGTAGTACCAACATAAAAATTCCTCAGGAGTATCAAGGTAGAATATTTTTTGTACACCTATTATGAGCATCGTTTATTCTATACCAAGCATCTTTTAAACTCTCTCCCCAGTTGCCTAAAATAACGAACCTCAACTTCAGGAATACTCATTTTAGCAAAATAAAAGCAAGCAAATAAATAACAGCTATAAAGTAAACTAATTTTTTGTGTGTTTTTGATATAAAGAAGCAAAACAAGACAAAAAATAAAAACAAGACAATAAACAAAATAAAGAGGTTGAGAGTGAGAGACTCCCCTTGCTAGAAGACTTCTTCCTCCCCGGCAACGGCGCCAGAAATTCCTTGCTACTTGTGATGGCGACAGAAATTCTTTGGTACAGAAATTCCTGTGTGTTGGGAACCCCAAGAGGAGGGTGTGATGAGTGCAGCGGTAAGAATTTCCCTCAGTTAAGAACCAAGGTTATCAATCCAGTAGGAGAAAGAGGATCTTCGGAAGGTTGATGCCACTGGCGGTGGTGATGGCGCCTCACCGGTGTCAGCAACAACGTGGAACCTGCACACAACACAACCAAAATATATTGTCCCAACGGTACAGTGAGGTTGTCAATCTCACCGGTCTTGCTGAAAACAAAGATTAGACGTATAGTGCGGAAAATAGTGTATGCTTGTAGTAAATAAAGAAAGCAGGAAATTGTAGTGGTTTGTTTAACATTGTAGGAAAATGGACCGGGGTTCATAGGTTCACTAGTGGTGTCTCTCCATAAAAGATAGCCTGCTGGGTGAACAAATTACAGCTAGGCAATTGACAAATAGAGGTTGCACCGTAGTGCAGATTCATGACATGATGACTACTATGATATTTAGTGCGGGCATTACAAGAATATACATAGACCGTAATCCAACTGTATCTATGACTAATAATCCACCCTCAGGTTATCATCTGAAACCCCTTAGGTATTAAGTTGCAAACAACAAATAATCGCATTAAGCAATGTGTGTAATGTAAGCAATGATTGTGCACGTGGGCACTCACACCGTTGTTTTCTCCCTAGTGGAAACATCACATCCTCCCCCGTCACGTTTCTGTCACTCGAGCACAGGCAAAAAGGAGGCATGAACCCACTATCGAGCATAAATACTCCCTCTTGGAGTCACTAGCAACTACTTGGCCAGAGCAACCACTAGCAACGGAAATCATGCAAGATCACAAATAACATATGCAATAAAGACTATAATCAACTTGGCATAAGTTTAATATTCATTGGATCCCAGCAAACACAACACATAGAATTACATAAGAACAATCTCGATTAGGTTAGGCAGCTCATGAGATCTAAACATTGAGGCATAGGAGGAGAAGACAACCATCTAGCTACTGCTATGGACCCGTAGTCCAAGGATGAACTACTCACGCATCACTCCGGAGGCAGGCATGATGATGAGGAGGCCTCCGGTGATGATCTCCTCTTCGGCAGGATGCCGGGAGACAGCTTTAGAACCCCCCCTGATCTAGGGTTGACGACGACGGCGGCTGCGGAACTTTTCGGGGATTTTTGATCAGGTGCCTAGGGTTTTCCTTCGGAGGGGAATAAATAGGCGAAAGGGCAAATGCGGTGGAGCCCTGGGGGCCCCACACCACCTCCCGGCGCGGCCAACGGGGGCACCCTATGGTGTGGCCCCTGAGGCCCCCCTCCGGGTCTCTTTGGGACTCCGTGGAACCTTCGGGAATTCTAAGACTTTCGGGCTTCGAATATTTCCAGAACAAATTTTCTGAATCTAAAAACAGCAGAAAACGGTGAACTGGATTTGTGGCATCTTGTCAATAGGTTAGTCCAGAAAATCGATAAAAATGACATAAAGAAGGGAGAAAACATGTAGCAATTGGCATAATATCATCATGGAACATCAGAAATTATAGATACGTTGGAGATGTATCAGATGTGTCCATAAGCCTATCATTAATTGAGAGTCGCTCAAACTTGATCGAGGATTTCCACACATCCGATATTTAGGTGGGGTAGTAACTCGTTACATACAGCTTGGTGATATCACGATTGATGATTCTTGACCATCAATAATCTATGCAAATATTTCAAGATTACAACAGATGATCTGGTTAAATAAGGTAATTTGATAACATATGGTAATCTATTGCATATTGTGATGATCATACAAATTTATTCATTAACATAATGTTCCAATATTTAAAACATGCTAACAATTATTCCAAAATGATTAAAAGAGTTAATTCTAGCAATGAAAACATGTCTACAAGTATGATAATGACGGAAACATGTTAAGCGCGTCACAAACATGAAAAATGACCAAAATTAACACTCCGAGATTATTTAGAGCCTTGACACGCAATTTCAGCAAAAACAGATAATTCCATGGGGTAAGACACGAAATAATTCAGCAAGAATTAAAATTGCATGAAAACTAGAAATCTGATTGTTTAAATGCAAATTCAGCTTGCACAAGCGCTTTAGGTTCGGCCCGAACAGTAGTAGGCCGAACCTGGGCCGAAAAACCGGGCTAAAGCCCATCTACGATTACGCAACCGACCACATTTTTTTATTAGGTGTCCGATAGACCGTATTCATCCCAATAGCAAGCCTTACTTATTGGGCCTACCTGCACCGCCTTTCCTAGGCCGGGCTGCATGGGACCGTTTCTAGTGTTCCCGGCGCCTGTAGTGGTGTACACCGCAGCTTCGTGCGCTGACGACCAGCAGGGCCGAGGCGGCTTTCCCGCTGGTAGAGCACAACGCGGCGTTGCAAGGAGGTTCGGACATGCGGTGGTGATAGGTGCTCATGCCGTTGGGGTCGAGTTTGGCGTAGCTACGAGCTCGTCGGAGCTCGCACGACGAAGGCAGCGGGTCGAGCAAGGCACCATGCTCGGTCGTGGTGCCAATGGTGCTCTCACGTGATCGGCCAGCAGGGCCGTGTCATAGGCTGGGCGACACACGGTCGCAGTCACCATTGATGCAGCGGAAGCAACCATGCGAGTATTGGTAACCACGACGCGTCTAGCAGAGCCATGACGGCTCGACATACGAGCGACACGGCCACCGGGACAATCAGAGTCATGGCGCAAAAAACGTGTGGAGAGCACAACTAGTTGGGCGAGTGGATTGGGTGGTTCACGAAGAGGTGCTTGCAGTCGCAACGAATAAGGGTGACGTACAGGCGTGGCATTCTTGATTCTGGCAATGCTGCCGGTGCAAGCTCGCTCATCTGGACTTACAGCTTGTACGTAAGTACGACAATAACGCCATGTAGTATGGGGATCGACATGTGGCGTGGCGGCTAAGCTGACCTAGGAAACACACGTACGAGGGTATCTACAGCAGCTTACGACGTATTTTACGCCGGCACCAAAAAACGACTCGGATGCCAATTTTCATCGTCCGTTCATCTGGAATCGAGATGGCGCGTGACACAACAGGTGCATCGCGCTAGTACCATAATCATCCAGATCACGTTCATGTACCAACTCCCTATAGTGTAGTGATACGTTGCAAACTTATCTATAATTTTAATGCTCCATGCTTGTTTTCTACCCAATACCTTTTCTTTTCCACATTTTTCTTCCATTTTCCTTCGTTTTCTGGATATTTTCATAGACTAACCTATTAACAAGATGCCCCAGTCCAGTTGATGTTTTCTTCTGTTTTTCTATTTTAAAAAATTTCTTAAGCAAAAATTCTCGGAAATGGCTGAAAATCCACGGAGATCATTTTTTACCCGGAACAAATATGGAGTCCAAATGAGAGATGGAGGGGAGCCAGAGGACAACCAGGAGGATGCCAGGCACGGCCCCCGTAATACGTCTCAAACGTATCTATAATTTTTGATGATTCATGTTGTTATTATATCAATTGCCAGATGTTTTGTTTACACTTTATAGCATTTTTATGCATTTTCTGGGACTAACCTATTAACAAGATGTCACAGTATCAGTTCCTGTTTTTTGCTGTTTTTCTCTTTCAGAAAAACTAGTCGCAAAATATTCTCGGAATTAGACGAAAATTGGCGTATGCACATAGTACACCGGAAGACTCCACAAACCCGAAGGGGAGGAGCAGATGACCCAGGAGGTGGCCACACCACAGCAGGGCTCGGGCCACCCCTGGTCGGTGCCCTCTTGTGGCGTGGGCCCCTCAGGTGGCACCGACGCCGCCCTTTTGCCTATATATTTCTTCTTCCCTGAAAAACCTAAAGACTCGATCGATATTCGACGAAACATCCAGATGCCGCCGCCGTCGTCAACCCTAGTTCGGGAGGGTTCTGAAGCACTTCCCGGCACCCTGCCAGAGAGGGGAATCATCACCGGAGGGCTCTACACCGCCATGCCTGCCTCCTGAGTGATGCGTGAAAAGTTCATCCTTGGACTACGGGTCCATACCAGTAGCTAGATGGTAGTCTCTCCACTTTGTGCTATCATATTTAGATATTATGAGCTGCCCTACATGATCAAGATCATGGTTATGTAATGCTACATGTTGTTTTTGCTGGGATCCGATGAATATTGATACTATGAGCAAGTCGTTCATTTATCCATATGCCTATGTTATTTATATCTTGCATGCTCTCCGTTGCTAGTAGATGCTTTGGCCAAGTAGATGCGTGTGACTCCAAGAGGGAGTATTTATACTCGATAGTGGGTTCATGCCTCCAGAAATCAGCGTTCGAGTGACTGAAACATGCACGATTGTGGATGTGTTATTGCCACTAGGGATAAAATAATGATTCTTAGTCTACGTGTCTTTTGCATTGTTTACATTACACACAATACTTCATGCAATAATCTGTTGTTTGAAAATTAATACTGGAAATGATGTGGATGCTGACCCGAAGGTGGATTATTTATGCATAGATGCGCTGGATAGAAAATCTATGTACTTTTTTGTTATTCCTATTAAATTTCATAGTGGACATATTGTCATATATTGCATTGTCATGCCGTCATTATTTGTCAATTGCCCAGCTGTAATTTGTGTACCCATCATGCTAGAAATATTTATGGAGAGACACCACTAGTGAACTATGGACCCCGGTCCATTTTCTTTGTACTGTTAAACCACCTACTGGAATCATGTTGTTCTCTACTATTTCCTGCAATCATTACTCTTTTCTGCACTATACATTTAATCTCTTTGTTTTTAGCAAGACCGGAGAGATTGACAACCTCTATGTTTTGTTGGGGCAAAGTAGTGTGTTTGTTTGTGTGCAGGTTCCACGTCAGTTGCACCGCTGACAACCTTCTGAAGAACCTTCGTGTCCTCCTGAATTCGATAACCTTGGTTAATTTTAAGGGAAAGCTTGCCGATGTTCTACATCAAACTCTGCGCTTGGAGTAACCTAATGAACAACACGCCCCAAGGCATCAAGCTTGCTGGCGCCATCGTCGGGGACACTGGAATCTCTAGATAGGGGAGTCTCAAACTTCCCAGCACTTTCTTTTGTTTTTGTCTTGCTTGTTTTATTTTTGTTTTACATTTTTTTGCTCTAAAACCCCAAAACACAAACAAATTAGATTCATATATTTAGTTTATTTTTAATTTTGTTTGTTGGTTTATCATCATGTCTAATTCTGTTTCTTGAATCATGTCATCGGAAGAAGAAGTTATCACTTTTAAGTAAGGGAATGAGGAGAATTTTAAAGATGCTTGGTCTAGAATTCTTGAATTTTATGGGAGAACTGAACCTAATATAACTCTAAGTCTTCTTCTTAGTAGTTTTTATTTTTTTACTTGTTCTATGTTATAGATATGCTCTAGATGCAATAGTGGGGGGAGATTTCCTTCGTGGTGATGGGGATAAAGCCTTTAATGCTACAATTTTTTTGTAGCATCTACCTCCTCAAACAGTAAAATAGATTCAGCTATTGAGAACATTAATGAAAGACTGATTTCCCTTGAGACAGACATATCTAGCCTGAAAGAAGCTTATAATCAGATTCATATACATTATGAAAATATTCCTCCAAACTTAGAACCTTTAGGCTGGGTTCCTTCAGTAAAAATTTCTATTAATGGTGAAATATTTCATGCCCCGCTGTGATACTATGTCTGAATTCTGCCTAATGCCCATGAATATTTATGATTATTTAAATCTGTGGGGGCTCTCTAAAAGTGAGGTTTTTATAACCTTGGCCGATAATTCCATTAAATTACCCATGGGAACTGTGAAGGAGTGTTTACAAAAATCTGTGGGATGACTGTATCTATTGATTATCATGTCACTGAATGTGCAGGAAAAGGGAATATTACACTTGGAAGATCACTGTTGAAACAACTTGGAGCAGTCATTGACATGAACTTAGGAATCTTGAAATTCGGCTCCCCAAATGGAAACTACACCCTTCCTAGGAAGAACATCAAGAAGAAGAACAATAGGTCTAAAGGTAACGGCGGTGGTATGTTTGAACTTGATAATACTTGATTCCCTACTTGTGCCTAGCTACAAGGCGTTAAAGAGAAGCGCTTATGGGAGGCAACCCATCATTTTTTCTGTTATTTTTGTTTATTTGAGTCAAGATGATTGTTTCTTCTGTAACAACATCTTCGTATCTTTTATTTGTTGTTTTGTTGTGCCAATAGAAGTCTCTAATGACTAGAAGGTACTTTTACTGGGATTACTGCGTAGGAACATATTTCGGTATTCACTAGAAAAATTCCACACGCTCGTCAGAAAGTGATTTTGATCTTAAATGTTTTGTGCGTATTCCTGATATATGTAGTCATCTTTTGTTAGACTAAAGGTTTTAGATCTGAGCAACGTACGCCCCCCCCCCCCTCCAAAAAAAACATCTTTACGGACTGTTCTGGTTTTGATAGATTTTGTCTTTATTTTGCATTCTCTCTTTTACGAGTTTTGAGCGGATTATTTTAAGGTGAAAGAGCATCACTTAATTCTAGTAACAATATCTAATGTTTGAAAGCAATTTCTTAGGAATTTTTGTCCCAAAGGAACGGAGTGAGATTATTTGTTTTTCATGCACTAACCCCGCTAATGAGAAAAATATTGAAGTTTTGATGTGAAGAAAGTTTTCAAGTGTTAAGCGAGAAGAATGATAATAAAAGATCAAGAAGTGTGAAAAGATTAAGCTTGGGGAAGCTACTATGGACCTCCCCAATATATTCAAGAAGACTCAAGAGTCTTATCTTGGGGATACCCAAGGCATCCCCTTCTTCATCGGCAAATTATCAGGTCATCTCCAGTGAGACTATATTTTTATTCGGTCACATCATGTGTACTTTTCTTGGAGCATCAGTGTATTTTTGTTTTCAGTTTTTTATGTTTTTTTTGCTTCTCTATACTAGTTGGATCCTAGCATTGTTGTTTGGGAGAGAGACACACTCCGCTTTTCCATTAGAATGCTCCTATGCTTCGCTTATATTTATTGAGTCTTCCTGTTTGCTACTGCTAGAACTTTTAGCTCTATGTTTTCATATATCTCTTGTGAGAGCTATTAGTTTATTTTGAAAAAAGTACTCAATTTCTTCACTTGTATTTGTTTGGAGAGTTGATAAATAAGTTTATTGGTGTTTGGTTGGAACAGAAAATGCTGCATGTGGTATGGTATAATAAAATGCTTACATAAGTCTTGTAGATCACTGTCTTGAGTAATTTGATACTTGTCAATTGTTTCGAGTTACCAAGTAAGTAATGTTTAAACTTATCTATCATGTAAGTAATGATTATTAGTGAAGAACTACCGTAAAGCTTGTTGATATTTGGTTTATATCATTGGTAGTTCCAAAGTCTAGATAGTTTCTGGTAAAAGGTTTTGGTTAACAAGGAAGACAATGTGGAGTCTTGTAATTCTTCAACCATGTTTTTTATATAAGTACTTGTTGTACCGTGTACTGGTTGATAGTTGTGTTTGCTTGAGAATCTTGCTAGCCTAAATTTTGTACTAAGAGGGAATGTTGCTTGTGCATCTAGAACCCTTGAGCTAAATCCATGCCATCTGTGTCCACCATAACTACCTATTATGTGGTATTTCTCCACCACTACAAGTAATTTTTTCATGTGCTACCTTTAAAATATTCAAAACTCATATACTTTCTTTTTGTGTCACTGTTTACCAGCTCATGAAGATGCAAGTATATGGTCTTTATTTCGCTTGTTGATTAGACTTTACACACCTGTACTAGTGGCATATACATCCGATTATCCAATTTGCTAAAAGAGCTCACAACAGGGTGCCCAGCCCCAAATTTGGTTACTACAAAATTCTCTTCACTCTTTTTGCCCGTGATTTATCAGTTAAGCAAAGTTCATAAGTGTGTAAACAAAAGAGAAGAGGGTTGATCTACTAACCACAGTAGAAATAACGTCCTTCATCGGAGCCGCTCTTGTAAAATCTAGTTAACTTGTGACTTAATGTATTGTCTACCTGCTGATTCGTTAACCATTGACATACACACCTATCCCAAAAAATAGACACTCCTCCATGGTATGTGATTGTTGGCAGGTACCCGAGGATTCGGTTAGCCATGGTTTGTGATAGCAAAGGTTGAGAGGAGTGTCAAATATTTTATCACATGCTTAAAATCTCTAGCACATGCTTTAATCCTTGCTTCCCTCTGCGAAGGGCCTTTCTTTTACTTTATTGTTGAGTCAGTTTCCCTACTTCTCTCTATCTCCACAAGCAAACACTAGTCTCAACTTTGGTTTAGCAGTTGTTATATAATGATTTGTTTGACTTATTGTATTATTTTGCCTTGACAATATCCATGAGATATATATGTTAAAAAAGTTGAAGCAAGTGCTGAAACTAAATCTTCCTCTGTATTTGTCGAACACTTTTATTTAGAATCTATTTATTTGTGAGCTAACTTTTATGAAAATTCTTATAGCCTCATTTTCTCCAAAGTACTATTCATGAAAATTTGCACTTGTACGATTCATTTTGTTTACTTGTTAGCAAACTATAGACCATTGACTTGGATCACCTCATTCAGTTCATGTGCTTTGCATTACTATTTGATCAAGATTGTGTTAGTGGCATGTCTCCTAAATAATTATGTTGTTTTATCGTTTACCTACTCGAGGACGAGCATGAACTAAGGTTGGGGATGCTTGATACGTCTGAAACGTGTCTATAACTTTTAATGATCCATGTTGTTATTATATCAATTGCCACATGTTTTGTTTACACTTCATAGCATTTTTATGCATTTTCTGGGACTAACCTATTAACAAGATGCCACAGTGCCAGTTCCCTTTTTTTTGCTGTTTTTCTATTTCAGAAAAGCTAGCCGCAAAATTTCTCGGAATTGGACGAAAATTGGCGCACGCACGTAATACACCAGAAGACTCTAGAAGCCTGAAGGGAAGGAGCAACTCACCCAGGAGGCGGCCACGCCACACCAGAGTGCGGACCACCCCTGGCATGCACCCTCCTGTGGCGTGGGCCCCTCTGGTGGCACCGAGGCTGCCCTTTCGCCTATATATTCCTTCTGCCCCGAAAAACCTAAAGACCCGATCGATATTCCCCAAAACATCCAGCCGCCGCCGGTGTGGTCAACCCTTGTTCGGGAGGGTTATGAAGCTCTTTCTGGCACCCTGCCGGAGAGGGGAATCATCACCGGAGGGCTCTACACCGCCATGTATGCCTCTGGAGTGATGCGTGAGTAGTTCATCCTTGGACTATGGGTCCATAGAAGTAGCTAGATGGTAGTCTCTACAGTTTGTACTATCATGTTTAGATCTTGTGAGCTGTCCTACATGATCAAGATCATCGTTATGTAATGCTACATGTTGTGTTTGCTGGGATCCGATGAATATTGATACTATGAGCCAGTCGTTTATTTATCCATATGCCTATGTTGTTTATATCTTGCATGCTCTTCGTTGCTAGTAGATGCTTTGGCTAAGTAGATGCTTGTGGCTCCAAGAGGGAGTATTTATGCTCGATAGTGGGTTCATGCCTCCAGAAATCAGCGTTCGAGTGACTGAAACGTGCACGGTTGTGGATGTGCTGTTTCCACTAGGGATAAAATAATGATGCTTATTCTACGTGTCTTTTTTATTTTTTACATTACACACAATACTTCATGCAATAATCTATTGTTTGCAACTTAATACTGGAAGTGATGCGGATGCTGAACCGAAGGTGGATTATTTAGGCATAGATGCGCTGGATAGCAAGTCTATGTACTTTGTTGTAATGCCCTATTAAATCACATAGTGAACAGCTTGTCATATATTGCATTGTCATGCCCTCATTATTTGTCAGTTGTCCAGCTGTAATTTGTTTACCCAACATGCTAGAAATGTTTATGGAGAGACACCACTAGTGAACCGTGGACCCCGTCCATTTTCCTCGTACTATTGAACTACCTACTGCAATCATATCGTTCTCTATTGTTTCCTGCAATCATCACTGATTTCTGCACCATACGTTTAATCCCTTTGTTTTCAGCAAGACCGGAGAGATTGACAACCTCTCTATTTCGTTGGGGCAAAGTAGTATGTTTGTTTGCGTGCAGGTTCCACATGAGTTGCGCCGCTGAAAACCATCTGAAGAACCTTCGTTTACTCCTGGATTTGATAACCTTGGTTAATTTCAAGTGAAAGCTTCCCGCTGTTTTACATCAAACTCTGCGCTTGGAGTAACCTAATGAACAACACGCCCCCAAGGCATCACCCCCCAGGCCGCACCTAGTGGGCCCCTGGGATCCCTGTCCACTGCCTCACGTCCCCTCTTTGCTCATAAATTACCTTCAACTCTAAAAATCACAGGGACAAAGTTACTTTCCCCAAAATATACAAAGAGGCACCGTCACCTCGAACCAATCTAGGGCTTCTGGAGTCCTGCTCCGGCACCCTGCCGGAGAGGGGGATCGTCACCAAAGGCCTCTACATCGCCATGATCTCCTCCGGGCAGATGGGTGAGTATTTCATCTCGGGAGTACGGGTCCATAGCAGTAGCTAGATGGTTATTCTCTACCCCAAGCCTCCATGTTTAGAGTCTCATGAGCTGTCTCACATGATCGATACCAGCGTTATATAATTGTGCATGTTGTGTTTGTTGGGATCCGATGAACCATGAGATTATGATTATTTTGTTCATGTCAATCCGAGATTGTCGGATATATACCAAATAGGAGTATATCCGGCATTGTCCTAAAGAGCCGGGTTACCAGGGTGGCCTGATTGGTAATGGATCACAGTCCATTAGGAGGCACAGTAAGCTTATACACAGAAGTCGGATTCTAGAAGAACCCGGACCACGACCCAAAGTGGAGCGGCTTGGAGTAGAAGACGGATTCCTGCTTTCCAAGTTAGATACTTTCCGTAGTCTTCTAGGTTTCCTTTTTGTAAGCCCTAACCCGGCTCGTATATAAAGCCGTACGGGAGAGAAGAAAGACAACAGATATACAATTAGCTAGAAGCCAACTCGCCGAGAAGTTGATCCTCGCCGAGTTAGCGAAACCCTACTCACATTTTACTGTGTATACTTTAGGATTTAGCCCTGATTTAGTGAGGTTGCAGGAGTAGGAACGTCGCCTAGTTGCAACGTACCGAACCTGGGTAAAATTGGTGTTCCTGGTTGTTGTGCTACCATGTCCCCCCACGTCTCTACCCGTAGGCTCATGGCACCCTCGTCTATGAACTCTACTACGATGTCTCGACAGTTGGCGCCCACCGTGGGGCAGACAACGTCAGGCGTTAAGTTTTGATCGGGGATACTCGGCGGAATCGGCAGTACCATAACTGTTGGAAGCTTGGAATTCGACAATGACGTTGGGCGCTTCCTCGACAACGGATCGTAATGCCAGCACGGAATCATCTGGTAAGTGCCTGCGTTTTACCGATCGGATCTGCAAACATCTTTATCGGATTAACTACAGAGGCAATGTGATTCTGTAGTGGAAGTAAATTTATCCCACCCGCCCTATACCCAGTTGAAGAAAACTATGATACCGGATTTTTCTCAGATCGCCAAAACCCTGAACTCGCTGCCTCTTCGAAGATGCCTACAATCAGATCTCACTTCATTGGAATGGTGCAATCCGAGGTCGCCAAAAACGCGGAAGTAAGTAATCCCGTGGAAGAAACAGAAAACAAGAATCCCACAAAGCCAGTGGAAGATCCGACACCCGCCAATGAAATGGTGAATTCGGAAGCCGACTCTGTACTAGCTTCCATAGAGGCAAGATTTGAGTCGGAACCTGGATCTAAAGATATAGATTCATAATACGAAGATGAAGACGCTTTCGAAAGAAAGGTTAAATCTATGACTAGGGGCTTCCATGAAGTACTTATGGAAAAACCGACTGATAGCTCGGATGCTGAAGACGATGAAGACCCCAAAACACCTCCACCAGATGAGGAAAGAGAGGATGGCGAAACCATCCCTATTTACCCCGATGTCAAGGAATTGACAGAGGAAGAACCTGGTAAAAAACCTCCCTCTTCCAAGAAGAAAAAGAAGACTGCCAAGAAACTCCAGTACAAACTCCAGAAGAAAAAGTTGGCAGATAATGCTAACCAAAACCTGGAAGCCGGAGGAGCAAGCGGGGTCACACCTATGGAGAAGAAAAAGAAAGAAATCCCTGTTCCCGAATTGTCGGAACAGGACGAGATCAATCTGATCCAAACCCCGGTCGGACCTTACGAGCCACCGGAAGTGCTGGAAGTCAGAAGGCAAGCCAATATGCGGCAACAGCAACAACTATTCCGATCGCAAGAAAATCTCCTCAAAGCCCAAGCTACTGTAAAAGCAAAGCAAGAGGAAATTGAAGAATTCGAAAGGCGGAATATGTCCGGGAGAAACCCACGAGATTACCCGGAATCGCAAGGCCGGATGTACTGCCAGCAAAAGAACGATTGCAAAACCCTGCCTGGCAACGACAGGTTGACGACATAAACGCTAAGGGGGAACGCATCTATAAAACCGCAGCCGAAAACGTGGAAGCCGCGTTCTCCATCCTTAATGACGATATGTACTCCAAAGAAGGAAAGCTGCAAGGAGTGTATGCTTTCCTGGGTAAAGCACTGGAACAGCAGCAGCGAGGTCCGGCAAGATCAGGGAAGTTGCATGACGACTCGGCCCTATGCAAAACTGCCACTTGCACCACAGGAGCACCTGGACGCGAAGAACCTGGAGATTCAGGCGATTCTAAGGACAAAAAGGGAGACCCTAAAAGGACAAGAAAATCCCGGACAATAGGGATGAAGCGTCCAGAACGGGATCCCACATGCCAAAAGGCAAAAATATACCCCGCGATCATAAAGACCGGGAGGAACAAAACCGGAAAGACGGAAAAATGATGGCGCCTCCTAGACGCCCTGCTGAAAAAGCCGGAAGACATGAAAATCCTCACATACGTGAAAGATCCCATACTCCTCCTAGGAATAAAGAAAGGCCAAGGAGTAGAACTCTGCCTCATTCCAAAGGACACGATAACGAACGAAATAGGGGTAATCCTGGAAGAGCGCATTCGCACAACAATGAGGCAGAAAGTAGCAGATCCCCTTCTGTCCATTCAGCTGGCAGATATTCTGCACACATCGACAAGTCGGAAAGAGATGATCTATACTTTGGACTAAGTGTTTCACCGACAGGATCCGAAGAATAACTCTACATTTTGGCTTTGCCAAGGTTGGTCCAACTTACCAAAAGTATACCGGAAGTACAAACCCGGATACATGGCTTTCAGACTATTATACTGTCGTTCAGATCAACAAGGGAACAGACCTAGAAGCAGTAAAATTCCTCCCACTAATGTTGCTGGATGGAGCCAGAGATTGGATCAACGGGCTTCCGTCAAGAACAGTGGATAGCTGGGATGATATGGCTAGCGTATTTGCTCAGCACTTCCGGGGTACGTACAAACGCCCTAAGAGCATCAACCAGCTAAATCGCTGCGTCCAATTTGAAGACGAGTCCTATGTCGACTTTATATCAATATGGACAACAATGAAAAACAGTTGCTATGGAGTAATTGATGTACAAGCAATGCATGCTTTCATCAATGGACTAAAACCCGGCCTCGTACCGTTCATGGTTGGTTCAGAAGAGCACAAAGATCTCAGATCTATGCTTACTCCGCCAATGAACACGCAGTGGCCAAAGATGACATTAGAGCAAGAGGGGGGAATATTGATGCTTTGGTTCTGGCCAAAAAGACGCCTCGTTCTGAAAAGAAGACCACTCCAGAAGTACAGACAAAACCCAAAGAAGTAAATTTAACCTTCGGAAAGGATACTGGCGACAAATGGAAAGGAAGAAGATGGAAGGCTATTGGTAAGGAAATTATCCGGCTTTTAGCAGCTGATTTTATACGGGAAGTTATAAATACTGACTGGTCTGCGAACCCATTATTAGCCCCGAAGAAATATAGTACTGTTCTTAGGATGTGTATAGATTACACCGGCCTGAACAAACTATGTCAAAAAGATAGGTTCGCATTACCGCGAATCGATCAAATAATAGATGCCAGCGCTGGCTCTGAGCTTTTATGATTTTTGGATGCTTATTCCGGGTACCATCAAATACGTATGAGGGAAGAAGACCAAATCAAAACTTCCTTCATAACCCCGTATGGGACATACTATTATATAACCATGCCTTTTGGCCTGAAGAACGCAGGTGCAACTTACCAGCATTGCATGCAACGTTGTTTGCATAGTCATATTGGCAAAAATGTTCATGTTTACGTGGACGACATTGTCGTCGTTTCCAAGGAAAAAGATACACTCCTTGAAGTTCTACGAGAAAGTTTCGAAAATTTGCGCACTTACAAAATGAAGTTGAACCCATTTAAGTGCGTATTCGGGGTTCCTTCTGGAAAGCTTCCGGGTTTTATCGTTTCTCACAGAGGAATAGAAGTAAACCCGGAAAATATCAAGGCAATCTTGAACATCACAAAGTCTACGTGTTTAAAGGATGTACAAAGATTGACGGGTTCTGCAGCCGCAGTCAGCAGGTTTATAAGCCGGCTAGGAGATAAAGCTCTGCCATTATACAAATTGTTGAAGAAATCCGACAAATTTGAGTGGACAGAAGAGGCGGACAAAGCATTAACCCAGCTGAAAGAAACCTTGATGAAAGCACCGATTTTGGCATCGCCAAAAGACAAAGAACCTATGTTGTTGTATCTTACAGCAACAAACAGGGTTATTAGCGCTGTGATAATTGTGGAAAGGCGGAAAGAAGAACAAAGTATACCAGATCAGCATCCAGTATATTATGTAAGTGAAGTTTTCTCCGAGTCAAAGAAAAGGTATCCACATTATCAAAAGCTGGCATATGGCGTGTTTTTCGCATCTAGAAAACGCCGCCATTATTTCCAAGAACACTCCATAACAGTGGTAAGCAAAGAACCACTAGGGGATATCATTAACGATGCGGACGCAACAGGCCGAGTAGCCAAATGGGGCATTGAGCTAGCTGCATTCGACATTAAGTACCAACCCAGACGACAACTAAATCCGAGGTGTTGGCAGATTTTGCCGCTGATTGGACAGAAGCAATGGAGAACACACCAATGCCGGAGTCGGAATACTGGATCATGCACTTTGATGGATCCAAGATGAAAGAAGACGCTGGAGCTGGTGTAGTGCTGAAATCCCCAAAAGGTGACATTATGGAGTATGTATTACAGATACACTTCAACGCCAGTAATAACGTGGCAGAATACGAAGCATTGCTTCATGGCTTGCATATTGCAAAAGAAATAGGCGTCAAGCGCATACTATGTTATGGTCACTCAGATTTGGTACATCATCAGCTAAACAAAACATGGGACACCAAAAGCCCCATCATGGCCGAATATCGGAGAACGGTGGACGAGTTTGCCATTTGCTTCCTTGGATTTGAAGTACTTCACATCAAAAGGGAAGAAAAATGGAACGCGGATGCGTTAGCCCGCATGGGGTCGGAAAGAGTGAAAACCCTACCACCTGGTGTGTTTGTCCAACACTTGCACGAACCATCGATCAAAGGTGGAGATGTTGATTATCCTCTCGTTTCTGAGTCAATTGAAATATCTTCCCGTTAACCCGGATTAGACAATTCCATATTTAAACTTCTTAGTTGATCAGAAGTTCCCGGATGGAGCAGACGAGGTCTTGCAAAGGCAGATACAGCGCCGATGCAAAGGATACACGGTAATTAATGGTTGCATGTATAAGCGCAGCACTATCGGAATTTTTCAGCGATGTATTTCGCCAGAGGAAAGACAAGAAATTTTGCAAGAAATCCATGCAGGAGATTGCGGACATCATGCTCAATAAAAAAAACATAGTCAAAAAATCATTCCATGCAGGGTTTTTCTGGCTCATATACAAGACAGATGCCGAACACATAGTAAACACATGTGCCGGATGCCAGTATTACGCCAAGCAGACGAATATGCCAGCTCAAGCACTCAAAACTATCCCTATAACATGGCCATTCGCGGTCTGGGGGCTAGATATGATGGGACCATTCAAAACTGCAAGAGGCGGACTTACACATTTACTAGTTGCAGTGGATAAGCACACCAAGTGGGTGGAGGCGAAACCCATCAGGAATCTTGATGGTGTGACTGCCAGAAACATCACCATTGACGTAGTCATGAGATACGGCGTTCCACACAGTATAATCACCGATAACGGGACAAATTTCTCTATTGGAGAGTTGGCAAAATATTGCCGACAAACGGGAATATGCCTAGATGTTGCATCTGTGGCCCACCCACAATCCAATGGGCAGGTTGAAAGAATGAATTGCTCAATCCTGCAAGGAATACGCCCAAGACTCGAATCTCCTCTTCATAGAGAAGCTGGAGCATGGGTAAAAGAATTACCTTTCGTGCTTTGTAGTATTCGAATGACGCCAAATAGATCAACAGGGCAAACCCCGTTTTTCTTGGTTTATGGCGCAGAAGCAATGCTTCCAACGGACATGCTCCATGATAGCCCAAGAGTGCATGCTTACGATGACTCGGATGCCGAAAGCGCACACCTGGATGCTGTCGATCTTTAGAAGAAGAATGAGACCTTATGCTTCAAAGATCCGCCATTTATCAACAAGGATTGAGACACTACCATAGTCGGAAAATCAGGCATGAATCTTTCAAAGAAGGTGATCTAGTGCTAAGATTGGTGCAAGAAAGGAAGCACAAGTTAGCCCCAGTCTGGGAGGGACCATTTGTTGTTAGCAAGGCTATGAAAAATGGATCTTATTATCTTGTAGATATTCGAGACACGGAAGATGAACCCAAGCGTCCGAATTGCAAAATAAAGAGGAAGATAGATATTGAGCTAGGAGAGACAAAAAGGCCTTGGAGCATCCAGCGGCTACGTCCCTTCTACACTTAGTTCAATTTATATGTAAACATCTTTGAGACTATGAAATAAAGTTGTCGGAATTCATGCATTACTCTTTTATCTGTTTTCGTACAAAGCATAAGTCCGTCTTATGTATTTCCCAATGATCTTTCAAAATACTCAATGTTAACCCGAATTGTGCCTGCGTGCTTGGAGTTATAAAACTGAATGCTACTCAGCCTAAGGAGGCTAAAGGAAACCCAGATTGTGCCTGCGTGCCTGAGTTTCATACTTTTTTCAAAATCCTTACTTTTCTCTAAGTATTACCTGATTGTTTATGTGTTGGGTCACTGAAATTAGTAAGTAAAAATGCCTTTAGTATGATCCATGTTTCTGAGTTCTACCTGATCGGTTATACCCAGTCACTTGGCATGAATATTATGTACTATCGAGCCATTTCAAACAGTAAGGACAGTTAAGACATACAAACAAGAGAACTTAGAAGATAAAGGAATTAAAACCCAGAAAACTTGCAAAGACTTAATAATTTAACTGCAAACGCGGAGTACTTGTTTATACAAAGGAATAGATAGCATTACAATAAGTGTTACATTGTAAGAACGGTAATGCTTCTATTTTCCTATCTTCTACCCAGAACCAAGCAGTTTCTCCAGGCATCCGAGTCTTCTTCTTCGCTGCTGGATTCCTCGGGAGTTGTCGGGATTTTCTCCTCGAGGTAGAAGGTGGAGATGTTCACCATATTGGCGATCTTGGTGGCGTGACCTTTGATTTCCTCAAAGATGCTGGTCCGCTGAGCATCCGTGTTGGAGGGATGGTAACCCGGTAGGCTCATGCCTAGGTGAAACTCGGCCCGAAGGAAATCGCACAAGACCCGGCCCAGGGTGGAGGAGTTTCTAGAAGGCCTAAAAGGGAGTGTAGGTCTTGTAACACGTATCTTGGGGGTCACGGTTAGGAAACCTAGGGTTGTGCATGGATTCCGGGTAGGATTCCGGGTGTGCCTTGTATAGGAAGCCAGGGAGCCGGGTAATATATAAACCGGCTCCTGGGGCAGAGAGAAGGGAAGAGTTTTTACCTGATATTCGAGTATTCTTGTGGTACGAGAGCTGATAGTTGTAACCCTAGATCAGAGACTCGACGACATTGTAGCCCGACCTACCAGATCACCTGATAACATGATTTCCCCTGAGCTAAACCCTCTCCCAAACACCAGAGTCGATTTGCCCCAAAGTAAGTTACCCCAGGTAACGTCTGCCGTGATTATCCCACGACAGTTGGCGCCCACCATGGGGCCTACGTCCAAGGGTGTTTACATCACGGGAGAAGCTCGGGAAAGCATGAAGAACCTCGTCATCGGCGAGATCATCACCAACCCTGAAGGAGAGAAGATGGTGCACGACTCTGGTTGGGGACCAGAGTCGGATCTGCTGGAAACCGGATCTATCGTCACGATCGGCCGGGTCAACGTCTTCGTCGGTATGGTACGTGCATCCGGTTCTGTTCCTGATGATATTGAGTATGCTTCTGGGTCAGGAGAAGCGACCTGCGTTCAGTCGGATGGAGAAGAATCGGTTGGGACAGCCGATCCGGAAGAAGAGCCCACCACGAAGAGGGAATAGCCGGAGGAGCCGGTATGGACCCCGCGTGGCCGGGTCACAAGAGAAGATGATACCGAGTCTATCCTGCACCTGCTTGAAGACCTGTACGAGGAAGATAGCTGCGACGAAGAGGAATACGAATCTTCACTAGGCATCGCGCGCCGGGTCGCGGTCTACACAGCCCCTGCAACCAATCTCAACCAAGGGGATGTGTCGACGGCCGCGGTCGGATCGGCGCGAGCGCTGGCCCAACAGCAGGCGCCGGTTGACGGAAACCTGGTTATAGCCCGGGTCGATGGAGAGTCGGCTTCTGTTAGTAGTCATACCGGAGAAAGCGAACGACAAAGGAACATGTTTGGATTCACAGCAAATAGAACACCGGGTGCAGGAGCCTCGGTTCCGCGAAATCCGGCTCTGTTCAACAATAACCTAATCTTGGACCCCACAGTGTTAGCGACGGTGATAACCCCAGAAAACGCGGCGGCACGTGTCCGATATCTGGATGTGGCTCGTCGCGCATTGGATCAACAAAGGATAGATGTCGAAGCCGAGAAACAAGGGATGGCCGTGCGCCAGCGCGAGTTGGAAGAACTAGAGAATCATCTTCAAGCTCAGTCGACTAGGATTTACAATCAGAGGCACCAGACGAGATTGCCGGCAACCGGTGGAAATTTACAGCCAGCTACGTTGTTTGTTACCCCTCAGGATCAACCAATCCCGGTTGTGAATTAAGAAACCGGATATCGAGCCGCAACCCTGGTAGGACAGCCGACAACCGTGCAGGCCGGGTTACCCACGTTGCAAACTAGGATCGCTGTTGGCAATACCGCACCACCACCACCACCACCGCGATTTCATACTCCACCGGGTCACTTCAATAATCCCATGGATAACGTATATGCAGCAACATTGGCACTTGATCGCATCCCCGTAGGAGAGTCACCCCATGCAGTGGAGACCCGGCGGGCGATAGACCTGTTACGCACCGCAGTAGCTCAACAGGCCAATTACCCGGATAATAGGAGTGGCATGCATGGAACACCATATGTTAGTCGGCAGAATGGGAATACAGGTTATATTCGGCACGGCGGAGGGCAGAGCAGCAGCAAATGCCGCCTCCTCCCCATAGACCGGCATCGCCTGCAGCATCAGCGACGCAAGCCATTGTGGACAGTTCTCGAGCCAGGCGCGCAGCAGCCGGGTCTGCGGTAAGAGGGCCGGTAGCGGTTGCACCACCCGCCGCGCCTGCTGCAGGATCGCACGTTTCCCGAGTGAGGCCAGTACCGGCAAACCTCGCCGGGCCCAAGTGTTTATCGGATGCCATCAGGGCTGAGCCTTACCCGAATAAATTCAAGGAACCGGGTAAAGTGGTTAATTATGAGCCGACCATGGACCCAGAGACCTGGTTGAGCAGTTACGAGATGGCTATGTCGATTCGCAACGCATCCGAGAATCTCCAAGCCAAGTTTATGTACCTTATGATGTCCGAAGGAGCAGGAAAGTTGTGGTTCAATAACCTGCCTGAAAGATCCATCAATTCATGGAGTGAGCTGAAAACTGCCTTCATCAAACACTTTCATGGGACGTGCCGAAAGTTATTCACGATTGACGATTTAGAGCGATGCGTCCAGAAGAAGGGAGAGTCGGCGCGCAGCTGGGTGCGCCGAGTCATGGAAATTCTCCACTCTTCCACTGATATCCAGCCAAAAGATGCATTGCAAGCTATGGCGAAAACGTGCAAATACATACCCTTGGTGCAAAAGCTGACACACATGAAATCTAGTCAGCACGCTTCAGAGGTTACAATGGGAGAATTGATGGACGCTTGCAATAAGCACGCTGCCACAGACACAACAGAGGAGGATGTTGATGACAAAAAAGCAAAAGCCAACGCAAACAACAACGGAAGACGCGGCGATGGGGCTGCTCCGGGTAATAACGGAGGAAGTAATGGAAATAACCAGCACAAGCGTCCATACGAAGGAAATTCCGAGTTTGTTGCTAATAGAGAAGCCGGGTTTGCAAGACCCAGGGCAGAGGGAAATTTCAACAGAGGAAACTTCAATGGAGGAAATTACCAGGGGCCACCGAGGCCAGCTAACCATATAGAGGCCTTCAGGATGCCATGTCCGCGTCATAGGAGGAACGGCAGACCGACTAATGATTCATTGGAGCAATGCGTGGACTTACAGAGATGGAAGAACGAGGAAATACGGAAAGCCCTGCGAGGTGCAGGTCGGGGAGGAGGACCGGGTCCGTGTGGAAACCCGGGCAACGGGCAACCCCCCACGGGCAACGCAAGAGGTGGCAATCCGGGTAATAATCAAGGAGGTTCTGGGGGTTTCCAAGCCAACCCAAAACAGTTAGGACAGTACCACATTCACACTACCGGGACTTCTAATAAAGAGAGAAAGATACTTAAAAGGGTCGTCAACTCGGTTTCTTCAGGTGTTCCGAGATATTTGAGATGGTCAGATTAAGAGGTAACGTGGGGCAGAAGGGATCACCCGGAAACAATAGAACATCAGGGTGTGCTAGCTTTGGTTGTAGCACCGCAGGTCAATGGTTACGAGCTGAAAAAGGTTTTGATGGATGGTGGAAGTAGCATCAATATTCTATATTGGGAAACCTTTCTACGCATGGGGCTCAAGGAGTCTCAGCTGCAGAAAAGTTCTACAGTTTTCCACGGGATTGTGTCGGGTCACTCGGCGTGCCCTAAAGGGAAGATAACACTTGAAGTCGCTTTCAGAGAATCCAATGATAACTTCCGAGTGGAGTGGCTCACGTTCGAGGTAGTGAAGTTGCGCATCCCTTATCACGCGTTCTTCAGAAGGCCGACTTACGCTAAGTTCATGGCCAGGCCGTGTTACGTGTATTTGCAGCTAAAGATTCCGGGTCCTAAGCAGACCATCACTATACATGGGAACCGGGCAGTGGCAGCGGAGTGTGATGAAGGAGATGCGGCAATGGCAGAACAGGCTTACAGGAAGGAAGAGCTCAAGTATTACCGGTCTCAAGTAGACCCGGAAGGTAGAACTGCTCTGAAGAGACCGAATACGGAGGACGAGAGAGCAAAGTTTAAAGCGGCCCAGGACACCAAGATGGTGGCTTTTGTCGAGGGTGATCCCTCCAAACAATTTGCCATAGGTTCCAACTTAGACAACAAGGAGGAAGAAGCACTTATCAAGTTTATTCGCGAGAATCAGGACGTTTTCGCTTGGACGCCCAGCGACATGCCGGGTATCCCGACCGAGTTAGCTGAACACAGTTTGCATGTTGATCCCAGGTCCCGGCCTGTGAAGCAGGGTCTGAGGAAAATGAATGAGGAAAGGATAAAGGCTATAGGAGCGGAGATAGCTCGGCTCCTTGCAGTCGGCTTCATTATGGAGGTTTTTCACCCGGAATGGTTGGCAAATCCGGTTCTAGTGCTGAAAAAGAACAATGAGTGGAGGATGTGCATAGACTATACGAGTCTCAACAAGCATTGCCCAAAGGATCCATTTGCCCTTCCAAGAATAGACCAGATCATTGATGCAGTGGCAGGTTGTGACTTATTATGTTTCCTGGATGCATATTCTGGGTATCACCAAATAAAGCTCAAAAAGGAGGATTGGGAGAAAACTTCGTTCATAACCCCCTTTGGTGCTTTTTGTTATAAGACCATGACCTTTGGGCTGAAAAACGCCGGCGCAACGTATCAGCGGTGCATCCAGAAGTGTTTTGAGGATCAAATTGGACACAATGTTCATGCCTATGTGGATGATGTGGTGATTAAAACAAGGAAAGCTGAAACTTTCATAGATGACCGAAAGGAGACCTTCAAGAACTTGAGGAGATACCAGATGAAGCTTAACCCGACTAAGTGTGTGTTCGGAGTGCCTGCGGGAAAGTTACTCGGCTTTATAGTTTTTGAGAGAGGAATTGAGGCAAACCCGGAAAAAATCAAGGCCATCCAGAGCCTGAAAAGGCCGGAAGGCCTGAAACACGTTCAGAAGCTCACGGGATGCGTGGCAGCATTAAGCCGGTTTATATCTAGGCTTGGAGAAAAAGCAATACCTCTGTACCGACTTTTGAGGAAAACCGACAAATTCGTGTGGGACCAAGAGGCGGACGAGGCATTTGAAGCTCCGAAAAAGCAGTTATCTGAGGCACCGATTCTGGCAGCGCCGGGTCCCAAAGAGCCCATGTTGTTATACATCGCGGCCGGGCCTCAGGCGGTTAGCGCAGTGGTTGTGGTTGAGCGCAAGGAGGATGGAAAGGATCATCCGGTACAAAGGCTGGTTTACTACGTGAGTGAGGTCTTATCGGAAGCAAAGCAGCGTTACCCGCATTGGCAAAAGCTAGTTTTTGGGTCTTCATGGCCAGCCGGAAATTGAAGCCGTACTTTAAGGAACACCCCATAATGGTGGTTAGCTCTATACCCATGGCAGATATTATCAGAAATTCAGATGCGACAGGCAGAATAGCCAAGTGGGCCATTGAGATGGGAGATTATCACATCAACTACGAGCCTCGGTCTGCAATCAAGTCCCAGGCTTTAGCTGATTTTATTAATGATTGGACTCACACAAGCATGCCCACAATTATGCCAAGTTCCGAGTCTTGGGTGATGCACTTTGATGGTTCCAAGCAATACGAGGGATCAGGAGCTGGGGTGGTACTTACATCACCAAAAGGAGACAAGTTGAGTTATGTGTTTCAAATTCACTTCGATTGCTCCAACAATGTGGCCGAGTATGAGACCCTATTACACGGACTGCGGGTAGCAAAGGAGATGAATATCAGGCAACTAAGGTGCTATGGAGACTCGGATCTTGTGGTACAACAGGTCTCTGGAACCTGGGATAGAAAGGATACAACAATGGCAGCGTAATGCAGAGAGGTAGACAGGGTGGCCGGGTCTTTTTCCGGGTATGAGGTGGAACACATTGATAGGCGAAAGAACGAGGCAGCAGATGCGCTCGCAAGACTCGGTTCGCGCCGAGAGCCGGTTCTGCCTAATGTTTTTCTGGACGAGTTATGGTGGCCCTCTGTCAAAACCGAATCTGAAGAAGAGGTGGCCAACCAAGACCCGGATTTGGAGCTTGTAGCCGCTGTACGTGCTATTTCCGAATGGACGGAGCCGTTTCTGGCCTATTTATCACGGGCCACCACAAGAAGTTTTAGCCAGGCAAATCCAGAGGCGAGCAAAGGGATATTCTATCACCAATGGCGAGTTGTATAAGAGGAGTGCTGCAGGAGTCTTTCTGCGTTGTGTAACACCAGAGGAGGGCCGACAGATTTTGAAGGAGATCCATGAAGGTGATTGTGGGCATCATGCCTCCACAAGGTCCCTTGTGGCTAAAGCATATCGACACGGTTTCTTCTGTCTCACGGCTTTGGCATATGCGGAGCGCTTGGTGGCAAGATGTGATGGATGTCAAAGGTATGCTCGCCAAACCCATGTGCCGGCTATGGAGTTGCGAACAATCCTGCTGACCTAGCCGTTTGCGGTTTGGGGGATGGATATGGTGGGCCCCTTTCACATGTCGCCTTGCAAAAAGACTCATCTTTTGGTGTCTATTGATAAGTTTACTAAATGGGTTGAAGTCATGCCAGTCACCAATTGTGAGGCAGCCACAGCTGTCAAGTTCCTGAAAAAGATCATCTATCTGTTTGGATATCCTCATAGCACAATAACAGACAATGGGACCAACATGTCCTTAGGTGAGATGGAAAAGTTTTGTGGAAACAACGGCGTCCGCCTTGATGTAGCCTCAGTAGCCCACCCACAAGCTAATGGACAAGTGGAGAGGGCAAATCAGGAATTACTTCGTGGGTTAAAACCACGGCTACGAGTCCCGTGCCTCAGGGCTGCTGGAGCATGGGTAGAAGAGTTACCATCAGTGGTGTGGGGGATTAACACTACACCTAAAAGATCTACTCAGATGACTCCGTTTTTTATGGTATATGGTGCAGAGGCGGTTCTTCCGAGTGATATTATTCATGACTCACCTCGAGTAGCAGCCTATGTTGAGGTGGAAAACGAGAAGACCCGGCAAGACGCTGTGGACATGTTAGAAGAACACAGAGAGCAATCTTTGGAGAGATCAGCTATATATCAACAGGATTTGAGGCGATACCACAGCCGGAGAGTCAAAACCCGGGTCTTCCAGGAAGGGGACCTGGTACTGCGCCTAGTACAATCAAAGGAAGGAAAGCACAAGATGTCTCCACCATGGGAAGGCCCGTTCATCATAAGCCGGAATTTGCATAATGGATCATACTACTTAATAGATGCAAGGGAAGAGTCGGACACTGTCAATGACACCACCCATACCACTTCATCTATGCAAGAGCGGAAAGACCATGGAACGTGGCTCAGCTACGTCCCTACTACACTTAGCATAGGCTAGATTTACAAGTCGAATTGCACGATGTAAGAGGCAGCAGGTTTCAGACGCACTCTTTTCCTATCCAGGGTACGTAAGGGGACTGGAGGGTTTTTAATGAGGCGGCTTGCTGACCTAACTTTTCTCATAAAATAAAGAGATGGTTAAACTATGATATTGTTTCTTTCTTATTTTCTTTCTGTTAATTTGTTCTTAATTTTTCTGTTTTACTTTATTCCATATCAGGTAAGTATTAATTGTTTGGTCATAGTATGGTAGGCTTGAAATTTTCATAGGTTGTATATATAGGTCTTGGGGGCTGATTGCTTTAATAGCACAGTTATAATCTCAGACCCAGCCACGATGCCATTAAGTTATGAGGACCGATTACTTGCAATAAGTATGGTTACAATCTTATAACTGGACAATAGAGCCAAACTTTCTTGATTTCCCTTGTTTAAGCTTGATGTGACTCGCAATAATGTGGCGTGTCTTGCTAACGTATAATCACAATCAGTCATGATGCCCATTGGGACTTGTCTGACCCTGTTTTTATACAGTTATAGCAGCACTGAATATCCACGCGAAAGCCGGCTTACAACAAAGAGGATCAAATGGGTCATCCAAACCACAAGTTATGCGGAGTAAAAGGATATAGCCGGAAACTCACAATGTATTAAGCATAGCTTCAAAATTTATATGGGTAGCTATATACTTTGGGCCCTGGCAAAAACAGGCAACTTTTTCTTAAAAACTACAAATCCCTAGACTCGGAAATTCGGGTCTTGGGGACTTGGGAATTTGAGAAAAGCAACAAACTGTTTAGCTATCGAGCTTAAAACCCAAAAATCCGAGTCCTGGGGACTCGGGGACTTAAGAAGCAAAATTTCACTCAGTCAAAAATCCTGAGACCCGGAAACCGAGTCTCATAGATGTGGAAAAAGAGGAAAGATCAGAAAAGCGACAAAAGGCTTAAGACTAGAGAAAGCATATCAAGGTGGATGGACAAAAGGGCCATCAAAGCCATAAGAGTTTAAGTGTGTTACAAACCAAGGGAATAGTATCAAAAGTGCACAGGCGCACTATTAAACAAATAATTGTATCAAGCACATTACAAACATGCCTATTGGCCGAATGAGTGTTTATGGACAAACTTTACTCGGCATTCATAGCCGAGTCTTCAGCAGCAGTCTTGGTAGCCGGGTCTTTAGTGTTTTCTTCTGTAGTCTTCCCTGCCTCCGTATCCGGGTCAACCACGGTATCAGTGCGAGCTGGAGGAGGGATGACTGGAGTGGATGATGCTGGCACAGAGCCGGCCTCGGCCTTCCTCTTGGCAACTTTCTCTTTCCACCGGGCTAGCATATCAAAGGGAGCAAGGAAATCAGAGGGTACCGGCTTATCTTCCGCGTTGTACGGAGGGGTAAGCTTGTTCACGTCAAGTTTATCGGCTATCAAGCTTGCCGAGTGACGTATCTGAGCATGGATAGCTTTGTAGTCCTTTGCCGAGAATCGAGAGCCGTCTGTGTTGAATTCGGGGAACCCATTCAGAAGCGTTGCCGGCTCAAGCCTAGGAAAGTAGGCTTTGGCCAACGCAAGGCCACGGGTCAACCCAACCCAGCACGCCGAGCGCTTCCAGTGGTCGATCCAAGCAGGGACCGTTGAGGACGCATCGAGCATTTGGGATACACCGCCATAACCACCAGGCCACCTCACGGCTTCAAGGGTCCACTTGGTCCCCGCAGAAAATTGCCGGATAACCGCCTTCAAGGTCTTCAATTTCTCTATATCATCTTCATCATCAGCTTTGTCACCCGGACCTGCAGAATAAAGAGAAAAGTAAAGTGGTAAGGTCCGGGTCATAGACCTTATCAAATGAGAAACCCGAGTCATAGTCAGGACGTTAAGTTCCTTTACCAATTATGGAGCTGTATGTATCGGCAACAGAGGTCGATAATTTCTTCAGTAAATTCTCAACATGGTGGAGCTTTTTCTTGTATTTCTTGCAATCCTTGGAAAGGTCCTTCACTTCAACCTCCAGCTCCTCTCGAAGTTTGGTCTCAACTCGGAGGAGTTTGTCGGTTTTCGCCAACATATCCTCCGTCCGGGTCACATAAGCCTGAACAATAGACAAGGAGATGTTAGTCGGTTGCAGCGTAAAACCGAGTATGGAAGGTTATATAGCTATGGAAGTACCGAGCAAACTATGTATAGTTCACCCGGAACTTGGGGACTAGGTGAGTACGCAAATAATATCGGTAGAGTTACCTGATGCTCAGCTGCTAGGGATTCGAGAATATCTCTTTCATTGGTCTTTAAATAAAAAAGTTCATCTAGCATCCCTTCAAAGTCAAGGCCACTAAGATTTGGCCTGGAGGAGCTAGGGTTCTGGTTACCCGGTGGAGGGGTCCTTTCCTGCTTCATCGGGTCGACTCTGGCCGCCTGGGTGTTAGGAGCAGGGGCAGCCCTCTGTGTTCCCAGAAACTCGACATCAGCGTCAGCCGGTTGATGAGGTTGCAGGGGAAACCCGGTTTCTGGGACAATGGGGTCATCCAGCTTTTCCTCTTCACCGCCAGACACGGGCTTGGTAGCACTCTCCGGGTCTTCCATGGCCGGGTTATCAACGTGCATATCCTCCGGGTCACTAAGTGTAACCTTGGCCCTGAGAAAGAAAAGGAAAAAGTTAGTAAGTAATAGATGGAAGACAAGGAAAATAAATGCATGTTGGTTAATAAGGGTAGCGAGTTACCCGGTATTCACGACGAAGTCGGCTGGGAGATCGTTGCTGGACCCGGAAGATGTTGATAAAGAATCGGAAAGTGAGACCCGGAGTTGTCCGGCTAAGGGATGATTCGGAGATGGAAAATTTCGAGGTATATGGGTTTGATAAGTTGGAGGAGTACCGGCTCGGCGAGCGGGCGACATGGGAATACCCGGGTTAAGAGGATCGTCACCCGGAGAGGTCCGGGTTGCCCGTCGTTTGGCTGGAGTTGATTCCTTCAGAGATGGTGAAGTGGTTAGATGCATGTTAAGTTCGCACATATTGGCATAGGAGTATGGCTTGGAGGTCATGGAAGAATATGGCACCTTGACAACAACTCTCCTGCTCTTCCTCTTCGCCCCAACCTCAGCCTCCGGCTCTGCTTCACTCTCTTCTCACTGAGTGTCGTCCTTGTCCTCTAGCGCTGGTGAGTGAAGAGCATTGTCGGAAGGAGGAGAAGTTTGGTCTAATAAGCTAACGAAGTAGTTATTAAGAAGAGACCCGGAATTACCTTCATCGCTATCAGTCAGCTCCTCCTCCTCCTCCTCCGAGTTTTCAGAGGGGGGAGGGGTGACAATCTTCCAGAATGTGTCAGTTTCCTGAGTAAGAAACGCAGAGATAAAAGTTAGTATCTATACATAAGAAGTGTCAGTCGGAATAAAGAGTGATAGCCGGTTCTTACTGGAGGAGCCGGCTTAGCGCGTGTAAAAGGGGCAAGCTCGGCGATGCTCTTGATAACATCAACTCTCTCAGCCAAGAAAGTCTTCATGATTTTATTTACATCTGCGGCCAGGTAAGTTTTCTCCGAGTATCGGAGAGAGTCGGTGACGTGCCCGGAGTAATTGCACATAAGCTTGGGTCGGATGCATTTTGGCTGGATCCGGCAGCTGACCCAGGTTTTTATCAGGTTAAGCCCAATAAGCCCTTGGGCTCAAAGCACAGCGAGTCTGTGGAGAAGAGGCCGGATAGACTGTCTATCGGCCTCGGATGCGAAAGAGTTTAGATTATCGGAAAGAGAAAGGACATTATCAGAGAAACCCGGCAGAGGCTTCTCGCCGGGTAAGGATGTGTCTCGGCAGTAGAAAAAGTTTTCTGCCAGTGCTTCACATGAGAGTGAAGACTAAGAGTCGGCATCAGAGAGTTTTTACGTCTCTGAATCGAGACCCCCCCCCCCAAACTAAGAGGGCCCTGTCCGTGCTCTCCCGGCAGGGTTTGCATTGGAACAATTCTAAGAATAAAGCCAAGTTTGGAGAAATGCATAGATAAGCCTCACAGAGTAATATGAAGTGGCAAATATTTAGCATGGAGTTTGGGCCGATATCAAATACCCGGAGTTTGTAGTGGTCTAGAAGATCTTGGAAGAAAGGGTGACCCGGGGGACGGAAACCCCGGATCACGTGCTCGAGGAAGACGACTACCTCACCCGGGCCTGGTGTAGGCCGGGTCTCCTCACCCGGCGTCCTCCACTGGATGTCCGACTCAGGGGTAGGACACCCGACTCGGCCAGCTCGTCAAGTTTGGCCTTGGTAACAGTCAACTTCGCCCAATTGGCGGAAATCGACTGACCCGGCTTTTGCTTTCCGGCCGGGTTTTTGCCCTTCAAATTGGCGCTAGCCTTAGGAGCCATGGAGTGTGGATCTAGATGGAGGTAAAATGCGAGTGAGTAAATGTCGAGAAATTTGAAGAGCGCAGCTATTTGATACAGCGGGAAGAGGGAAAAGTAAAACAACCAAGTGTTTGCGAGAGACATCGAAAATAGATCTAGCTAAAGAACACATGGTGGAAAAATATGAGATTGGAGATCGCGGAAGCGCGCCTAGCTAATGGAGTAATGGCGCATGATTACGGGAGAAGTTCGATCTAAAATGCTAGTGCGAGATTGAAGAAAAAGGGGGAATCTAGATCTCGCGGACGGAGAAACTTACCGGGATGGTTTGCTGGTGGAGATGCGCGGCGGCGGCGTCTTGAGAGCACCGGCAGCACGGATGAGGGTGAGAGCGCGGGCGTTGACGGAGGCGCGGGCGGCGACCCCGTGGGAACTGGCGCAACTCTGGCGGACCCGGGCTTGATTTTGGGCTCGTGGGCGCGGAGGCGGAGTGAGAGGAAGAAGAAGAAGGGGAAATGGCCAGTGAGATTTAGGGTTGACCCCAGGGGCCAATTTATAGGCGTGGGGGAAAAGACCTAGGGTTTGGGCGGTAAGTGAGAAATTTTCGGAAGAAAATGATCCGGCCCGGATATTTGGGGATAGGTATCGAGGTAACCGTTGCGAGATATCCGGTTAAAGATCGAGATAGATTTTAGGCGTATTACTCGGATTGATAGGGATACGAATGCCGGGTCTTGTCACGTTTCTTTGGAGTGTTGACCCGGGGAATGATGCCCTGATTCGGGAAAAACCGGGTTATTATATGGACCGCCCAAAGAGCAGGCCTGGCTGTGGTTAAAAGCGCATTAGCCCGGTATACTATGAATTCGAATGTTTATTGTTTTGCAGGGAATAGCGTGCGCTTCGTGGTTGATCCCAAGACGCCCAAGCTATTCCGGGGACTACTGTTGGAGGGATGGTAACCCGGTAGGTTCATGCCTAGGTGAAACTCGGCCCGAAGGAAATCGCACAAGACCCGGCCCAGGGTGGAGGAGTTTCTAGAAGGCCTAAAAGGGAGTGTAGGTCTTGTAACACGTATCTTGGGGGTCACGGTTAGGAAACCTAGGGTTGTGCGTGGATTCCGGGTAAGATTCCGGGTGTTCCTTGTATAGGAAGCCAGGGAGCCGGGTAATATATAAACCGGCTCCTGGGGCAGAGAGAAGGGAAGAGTTTTTACCTGATATTCGAGTATTCTTGTGGTACGAGAGCTGATAGTTGTAACCCTAGATCGGAGACTCGGCGACATTGTAGCCCAAGCTACCAGATCACCTGATAACATGATTTGCCCTGAGCTAAACCCTCTCCCAAACACAAGAGTCGATTTGCCTCAAAGTAAGTTACCCCAGGTAACGCCTGCCGTGATTATCCCACGACAATCCGTGTATCCTTGAGGGATGCCGGACGCCACGCGCCAAGATTTGGCAGTGGGGGTAATGCATACGCATAAGCCCAAGGGCCATGCATGCACCACCATGAGCCGCGGAACGAAACCAGGATTCCTTGCGGTTCGCCACCTCCACGATAGCCTCCGGAACTTTGCTAACTTCCGAGAACTCCCTTGATTTCTCGGGAATGTACTTATTAATAAGTAGCATCCCCGAAGCCTTGAGCGCGGTGAAGATTTCCCCGAAACCCCGGATTCTCTCAATTCGGGTAAGCTGGGGGCTACCTTCTGTTTCAATCAACAAACAAATGTTAGGAAAAACAGAACAAGAGGAAACAAGGGAAAATCCGGTAAAAGAAAAGTTACTTACCGAGAATCCGATCCATCTCGGTGCCTTCTTCCAGGCGCTAGTTCAGGGCGTTCTCCAGGTCCCTGATTGCAGCTTGATCTTTCTCGGCCTGGCTGGAGGCCTTAGATTCGGCAATGCCAACAGCTAGTTGGCTGGCCTCCAGTTCCTTCTGGAGCTTCACAGTAAGCTTGTGAAGATCCAGGTTCTCGCGGCGGAGGTTCTCGGCGTTGCCGGCATCTTCAGCAATTTGTTTGGCTTTCGCCAAAGAAGTTGAAAGCAAGTAAAGGAAGAGTTAAAAACTCGGAAAATTACTTGGAAAAATCACAACTGAAAGCAGAGAAATATCTTACCTGCTGATTCATCCAGCTTTTGCTGAACGGAGGCCAGCTCAGATTCTTTATCTTCAATAATAGTAAGAAGGGTTTTCACCTCCTTATTCTTGATGGTGAGCTTGCTGAAAATTTCCATGTTAATGTTTTCAGCAGTTTGCTGAAACACGGAAAAGAGACAAAGAATGCTTAAGTTAAAAATCAAGCAAGGTAATGGAAAAAGCATTAAGACAAAGTATGCATTTTACTTATTGCTTGGGAGCTAGAGATATTACTTGGCTCATCCGTTGCAGACCCGACAAATAAAAAGGGGAAACCCGGATGATTTACCTGGAAGTAGCGACGGGAACCCCGTCAAGTTCCACCACTCCTTCAGCAGTCGATGGCTTCTTGCGTTTCCATCCGCCAAAAAAGCTGGCACACATTGCGTCCAGTTCGGCATCGGTCACAAGATCCTTGTCGGTGAGATCAGCAAACTATGGAAAAATGCGCAGAGTCCGACTAAGTTAGAAATCTGAGAAAGATTAAAATCCGAGAAGTTGCCCAAAGAGGAAAAGTATTACCTTTGGAGCCGGGTTTCCTTCGTGATACATCTCTCGGATTTCTTCATATTGGTCGCGAGTTGCAACCAAATGATTAACCCGCTTCTTGAAGTCCCTTTTGGAGAACGCTTTGTCCGTTCCCCTCATTGTATCCTCTGGACCCTTGTATTCGCATAGAAGACGGGATCTGTCGTGGGTTAATCACGGCAGATGTTACCAGGGGTAACTTACTTTGGGGCAAATTGACTCTGGTGTTTGGGAGTGGGTTTAGCTCAGGGGAAATCATGCTATCAATCGATATGGTAGCTCTGGCCGTAATGCCACCGAGTCTCCGATCTAGGGTTATTATTATCAATTCTCGTATTACAGGATACTCGAATATATGGTGAAGCTCTGTGTTTCTAACCCTAGGAGCCAGCTTATATGTTACCCGGCTCCCTGGCTTCCTACACAAGATACACCCGGAGTCCTACCCGGAAACCGCACACAACCCTAAGTTTCCTAATCCTAACCCCTAAGGTATGGGTTACAAGGCCTACGCTCCTTCTTGGGCCTTCTAGAAACTCCACCTCCTCGAGCCGGGTCTTGTGTGACTCCCTTTGGGCCGGGTTTCACCTTGGTATGATCCTACCGGGTTATCATCCCCTCATCAGTAGTCCCAAGAATAGCTTGTGCTTCTCGGGATCAACCATGAAGCGCACGCTATTCCCTGCAAAACAATAAACATACAAATTCATAATATACCGGATTAGAATGCTTGGATAACAGCTAGGCCTGCTCTTTGGGCGGTCCATATAATAACCCGGCTATTTCCGAGTCAGGGCACTATCTCCCGGGTCAACTCTCCAAGGGGACGTCGCAAGACTCGGCATTCGCATCACTACTAGTTAATCCGAATAACACGCTCGCAATCAATCACGATCTTGATCCGGATATCCCGCAACGGTTATTTTGGTGCTTATCCCCAAATTTCCGGGTCGGATCTTGTTCTCCCAAAATTTCACTTACCGCCCAAACTAGGAATCCGCCCCCCCCCCCGCGCCTATAAATAGCGCCCAGGGGCTAACCCTCAATCTCACCTGGTCATTTCTCATCTTCCTCCTTTCTCCTCACACCACCTCCGCGCCCGTAAGCCCTAGCTCGAGCTCGCGCCGCCAGAACTACACCGCCGCCCGCAGGGACGCCACCGGAGTTGCGCCTCCGCCGCCAGGTCGCCACCATCCGCGCCTGCAACGCCGCCGCCAACCACCGCCGTAGCGCCCGCGAGCATGCTCCCAATCAAGCCACCGGAAACCTCGAGATGCCGCCGTCGTCGAGCCAATCTCCGCCGCCGCGCGCCTCTTCCCTCAATTCATCCGGTAAGCACCTTTATCTTCAATTTCACGCGTACATTTTGGATCCAATCTTACTCGCTGGCTATTCGCCATTCCTCCACTAGCTTGATACATCTTTGTAATTCTCAATCTCATTTCCTTTCACAGCCTCGCACTTAGTCAAATCCATGTCTATGCCTCTCAACATGCTTTTGCCATCTGTAATTTCGTATTTTTCCACCACATGTTCTTGACTAGATCCATTCGCCCAATCTCACAAGTACTTAGTGATTTTGCTTTTTCCCCCTCTCATTATATCAAATAACCGCACTTTCCGGGCCTCTCGATATTCACACTTTTGCATTTTTCCTATTTTTAGATCTATACTCCATGGCTCCTAAGGCCAGCGCCAAGGCAAAGGGCAAAAACCTGGCCGGCAAGAAAAAGCCGGGTCAGTCGATTTCCGCCAACTGGGCGAAGTCGACTGTCATGAAGGCCAAGCTGGACGAGCTGGCCGAGTCGGGTGTCCTTCCCTCCCGGTCTGACATCCACTGGAGGATACCCGGAGAGGAGACCCGGCGTTCTCCAGGCCTAGACGAGGTAGTGGTTTTCGTCGAGCACGTGATCCGGGGTTTCCGCCCCCGGGTCATCCTTTCTTCCGGGGGCTCCTGGACCACTACAAGCTCCGGGTATTCGATATCGGTCCCAACTCCATGCTTAATATCTTCCATTTCATAGTCTTATGTGAAGCCTATTTATGCATTCCTCCCAACCTAGCTTTGTTTCTTGAACTCTTTCAATGCAAGCCATGCCGAGAGAGCGGCGACGGGGCTCTCCTAGTTTGTGGAGGGGTCTCGATTCAGAGGCGGAAAAATTCCTTGATGCCGACTCTTAGCCTCCATACACACGTCAAACACTGGCAAAAAACCTACTTTCACTGCCAAGATACCTCTTTACACGGCGAGAAGCCATTGTCGGGTTTCTCCGCCGACACTCTCACTTTATCCGACAATTTGAACTCCTTTGCATCTGAAGCCGACAGGCAAACTATCCAGCCCTTTCTTCATAACTCGTCGTGCTTTCTGCCCAAGGTCTTATTGGGCTTAACCTAGTAAAGACCTGGGTTAGCTGTCGGATCCAGCCTAACAGCACCCGGTCCAAAATCATGTGCGAATACTCTGGGCATGTCACCGACTCTCTTCGATACTCGGAGAAAAATTATCCGGCTGGTGATATGAACAAGATCATGAAGACTTTCTTAGCCGAGAAACTTGACGCTATCAAGAATATAGCCGGGCTTAACCCCTTCACTCGCTCTAACCCGGCTCCTCCAGTAAGAACCGGTTTACTTCCTTTATCCGACTGATATTCCTTATGCATATATACTAACCTTCACCTCTATATTACTTACACAGGAAGACGATGTGTTCTGGAAGATAGTAACCCCCCCCCCTTCAGAAAACTCGGAGGAGGACGAGGAGCCGGCTGATAGTGATGAAGGTAAGTACGGGTCTTCTGTTTATAGCCTCCTCATCAACTAGTTTAGACCAACTTGTCCCCTTTACCGACAATGTTCCTTACTCACCAGAGCTAGAAGACAAGGAAGACACACAGTCGGACGAAAGTGAAGCTGAACCAGAGGTGGAGATTGGGGCGAAGAGGAAGACCCGGGGAGTTGTCTTCAAGGTGCCCTATTCCTCCGTTGCCTCCAAACCATACTCGTACGCTAATATGTGCGAACTTAACCAACGCTTAACGGATTCATCATACTTGAAGGAACCTGCCCCGACCAACGCAGGGTAACCCGGAACTCTCCGGGTGACGATCCTCTTCACCCGGGCATCCCTTCATCACCCGCTCGCCGAGCCGGTACTTCCCAAACTCATACATCCTATATCCTCGGAAATTTCCATCTCCAAACCATCCCTTAGTCGCCAACTCCGGGTCGCACTCTCTGACTCTTTATCTGCATCTTCCGGGTCCAGCAACGATCTCCCACCGGATTTCGTCGTGAATACCGGGTAACTCATTTTCCTTGTTATTCAACATACTAGTGTTTTCCACATCTTTCGCTTATAATCTACTAACTATTTTCTTTTCCTCTTTCTCAGGGCCAAGGTCACAGTTAGTGACCCTGAAGATATGAATGTAGACAATCCGGCTATGGAAGACCCGGAGGTTGTTGTGCAGCCCGCAGCTGGTGGCGCAGAAGAAGAACGGGAAGATTTGCTGAAAGACCCGGTTGAGCAGGAAGCCGAGTTTCCTCTGGCAGGAGACGAGGACATCGAGTTCCTGGGATCACGGAGGGGTGACCCCACTCCTAACACCCAGGAAACCCGGATCAACTCCCCCAAGCAGGAAAGGACCCCACCCCCGAGTAACCAGAACCCCAGCTCCTCTAGGCCGAAACTCGGCGATCCTGATTTTGAAGGAACATTAACTGAGCTCTTCTCTCTGAAGACCACTGAAATGGATATCCTTGAGTCCCTAGCAGCTGAGCACCAGGTAATTTAACCAATGTTGCTTATGTATTCATCCAGTCCCCAAGTTCCGAGTTAACTATATCAAGTTTACTCGGTACTTTCATAGCTGTATAACTTTTCATACCCGGTTTTACTTTGCATCCGACTGACTTTTCCTTGTCTACTTCCGCAGGCGCACGTGACCCGGTCTGAGGAAATGTTGGCAAAAACCAACGAGCTCCTCCAGGCCGAGACCAAGTTGCGGGAAGGGCTGGAAGCCGAGGTGAAAGACCTTGCCAAGGATGTCAAGAAATACAAGAAGCGATCCCAAAATGCTGAGGGTGCGCTGAACAAAATTATGACCCAGATTGCCGACACTTACCGCTCTCTGCTTGGTAACAAATCCTAACTTTACTGAATATAACCCGGATTTCTCGTTCTGCAAGGTTTGTAAAACGGATCTCCTTGCTTTATTTTTCCTGGTATCTTGTAGCTCCGGGTGAGGAAGCTATGGATGAAGATGACGTTGAGAAGCTAAAGACACTGGAGGCCGTGATCCGGCAATTCTCTGTGGGGACCAGATGGACCCTGGAGGCTTTGAAATGGCCTGGGGCTTGTGGCGGCGCGGACAAGATGCTCGAGGCGTGCTCAACTATCCCCGTCTGGATTGAGCACTGGAAACGCTCAGCATGCCGAGTGGGAGTAACCCGCGGCCTTGCCTTGGCCAAAGCTTATTTTCCTAAGCTTGAGCCGGCAACGCTCGTGGGCGGGTTCCCCGAGTTTAACAACGACGGCTCAAGGTTCACTGGCAAGGACTATAAGTTTATCCATGCTCAGGTGCGTCATTCGGCAAGCTTGATAGCCGACAATCTGGATGTGAGCAAGCTCACCCCGCCCTACAATGCTGATGACAAGTCGGTCCCATCTGATCTCCCCAAGCCCTTCGACATGCTGGCCCGGTGGAAGGAGGAAATTGCCAAGAAGAAAGCTGAAGCCGAGAATGCGCCATCCACATCTACTCCGGCTGTTCCTCCTCCAGCTCGCGCCGATACTGCAGCTAACCCGGACATGGGAGCAGGGAAGACCACCGATGAGCATGTTGAAGACCCGACCGCCAAGGACACTGCTGATGACTCGGCCATGGATGCCGAGTGAAGTTTTACTGTTTCTCGCCCCAAAACACTTATTCGGCCAATGGGCATTATGTAATATGCCTAATACAATTATTCTTTTAATAGTGCGCCTGTCCACTTTTGATACTATTTCCGTGGTTTGTAATACGTTTAAACTTTAATAGCTTATGGTGGCCCTTTTGGCCATCCACCTCGATATGATTTTTTCCAGTCTTATACTTTTTTTGCCACTTTTCTGATATTTCTCTTTTTCCCCGTCCATGAGACTCGATTTCCGGGTCACAGGATCTTTGACTGATTGAACTTTTTGCTTTTCAAGTCCCCAAGCTCCCAAATCACTAAAAGTCGGGTTTTTGGGTTTCAAGCTTGATGGCTAACAACTTATTGCTTTTTTCAAATTCCCAAGTCCCCAAGTCTCCAAGACTCGGTTTTTTGGGTTTCGAGCTCAATAGCTAAACAATTTGTTGCTTTTCTCAAATTCTCCAGTCCCCAAGACCCAAATTTCCGAGTCTAGGGATTAGTGGTTTTTAAGAAAAAGCTACCTGTTCTTGCCAGGGCCCAAAGTATATATCTTCCCATATAAATTTTGAAGCCATGCTTAATACATTGTGAGTTTCCAGCCGTAGCCTTTTACTCCGCATAACTTGTGGTTTGGATGACCCTTTTGATCTTCTTTGTTGCAAGCCGTCTTTCGCGTGGATATTCAGTGCTGCTATAACTGTATAAAAATAGGGTCAGGCAAGTCCCAATGGGCATCATGACTGATTTTGATTACACGTTAGCAAGTCACGCCACATCATTGCGAGTCACATCGAGCTGAAACAAGAGAAATCAAGAAAGTTTGGCTCTAGTGTCCAGTTATAAGATTGTAACCGTACTTATTACAAGTAATCGGTCCTCATAACTTAATGGCATCGCGGCCGGGTCCTGAGATTATAGCTGTGCTATTCAAGCAATCAGCCCCCAAGACCTTATATGCAATCCACGAAAATATTAACCCTAACGTATAATAGCCACATAATTACTATTTACCGGGTAAGGTAAAAACAGTAGGTAAAAACAGAAAAATTAAAAACAAACTTAACAGAATTGAACAAGAAAGAAACAATATCATAGTTTAACCATCTCTTTATTGATATGAGAAAAGTTAGGTCAGCAAGCCGCCTCATTAAAAACCCTCCAGTCCCCTTAGGTACCCTGGATAGGAAAAGAGTGCGTCTGAAACCTGCTGCCTGTTACATCGTGTAATTCAACTTGTAAACCTAGCCTATACTAAGTGTAGTAGGGACGTAGCTGAGCCACGTTCCATGGTCTTTCCCTCTCTTGCATAGATGAAGTGGTGTGGGTGGTGTCATTGACAGTATCCGACTCTTCCCTTGCATCTACTAAGTAATATGATCCGTTGTGCAAATTCCGGCTTATGATGAACGGACCTTCCCATGGCGGAGATAACTTATGCTTTCCCTCCTTTGATTGTACTAAGCGTAATACCAGGTCCCCTTCCTGGAAGACCCGGGTTTTGACTCGCCGACTATGATATCTCCTCAGGTCCTGTTGATATATGGCCGATCTCTCCAAAGCTTGCTCCCTGTGCTCTTCTAGCATATCCACAGCATCTTGCCGGGTCTTCTCGTTCTCCACCTCAACATAAGCCGCCACTCGGGGTGATCATGAATAATATCAATCGGCAGGACTGCCTCTGCACCATAAACCATGAAAAACAGAGTCATCTGGGTAGATCTGTTAGGTGTAGTATTAATTCCCCAAACCACTGATGGTAACTCTTCGACCCATGCTCTAGCAGCTCTGAGGCACGGGACTCTCAGCCGTGGTTTCAACCCACGCAGTAACTCCTAGTTTGCCCTCTCCACCTGTCCATTAGCTTGTGGATGGGCTACCGAGGCTACATCAAGGCGGATGCCGTTGTTTCCACAGAATTTCTCCATCTCTCCTAAGGACATGTTGGTTCCATTGTCTGTTATTATGCTGTGGGGATATCCGAACCGATAGATAATCCTTTTCAGGAACTTGACTACTGTGATTGCTTCACAATTGGTGACTGGCATAACTTCAACCCACTTGGTAAACTTATCAATAGCCACCAGAAGATGAGTATTTTTGCAAGGTGACATGTGAAAGGGGCTTACCATATCCATACCCCAAACTGCAAACGGCCAGGTCGACGGGATTGTTCGCAACTCCATAGCCGGCACATGGATTTGGCGAGCGTACCTTTGACATCCATCGCACCTTGCCACCAAACGCTCCGTGTCTTCTAGGGCCATGAGCCAAAAGAAACCGTGCCGGTATGCTTTAGCCACGAGGGATCTTGTGGAGGCATGATGCCCACAATCACCTTCATGGATCTCCTTTAGGATCTGCCGGCCCTCTTCTGGTGCTACACAGCGCAAAAAGACTCCTGCTGCACTTCTTTTATACAACTCACCATTGATGATAGAATAACGTTTTGCTCGTCTCAGAATTTGCCTGGCTAAAACTTCCTGCGATGGTAACTCGCCCCATGAAAGGTAAGCCAGAAACGGTTCTGTCCACTCGGGGATAGCGTGCACGGTGGCTACGAACTCCAAATCCGGGTCTTTGTTGGCACCTCTTCCTCAGACTCGGTTTTGACGGAAGGCCGCCATAATTCGTCCAGAAAAACGTTAGGCGGAACCGGCTCTCGGCGCGAGCCGAGTCTTGCGAGTGCATCTGCTGCCTCGTTCTTTCGCCTGTCAATGTGTTCCACCTCATACCCGGAAAAAGACCCGGCCACCTTATCTACCTCCCTGCGATATGCTGCCATTGTTGCATCCTTCCTATCCCAAGTTCCAGAGACCTGTTGTACCACAAGATCTGAGTCTCCATAACACCTTATTCGTCTGATATTCATCTCCTTTGCTACTCGCAGTCCGTGTAATAGGGCCTCATACTCAGCCACATTATTGGAGCAATCAAAGTGAATTTGCAATACGTAACTTAACTTATCTCCTTTGGGCGATGTAAGCACCACCCCAGCTCCTGATCCCTCGTATTGCTTGGAACCATCAAAGTGCATCACCCATGACTCAGAACTTGGCGTCATTGTGGGCATGCTTCTATGAGTCCAATCATTGATAAAATCGGCTAACGCCTGGGATTTAATTGCGGACCGAGGCTCGTAGTTGATGTGATAATCTCCCATCTCAATGGACCACTTGGCTATTCTACCTGTCGCGTCTGAATTTCTGATAATATCTGCCATGGGTATAGAGCTAACCACGGTTATGGGGTGTTCCTGAAAATACGGCTTCAACTTCCGGCTGGCCATGAAGACCCCGAAAACTAACTTTTGCCAATGTGTGTAGCGCTGCTTTGCTTCTGATAAAACCTCACTCACGTAGTAAACCGGCCTTTGCACCGGGTGATCTTTTCCATCCGCCTTGCGCTCAACCACAACCACTGCGCTAACCGCCCGAGGCCCGGCCGCGATGTATAATAACATGGGCTCTTTGGGACCTGGTACTGCCAGGATTGGTGCCTCAGACAACTGCTTTTTCAGGGCTTCGTCCGCCTCGTCCGCCTCTTGGTCCCATACGAATTTGTCAGTTTTCCTCAAGAGCCGGTATAAAGGTATTGCTTTTTCTCCGAGCCTGGATATGAATCGGCTTAACGCTGCTACACACCCCGTAAGCTTTTGAACGTGCTTCAGGCCTTCCGGCTTTTTCAGACTTTGAATATCTTTGATCTTATCCGGTTTTGCCTCAATTCCTCTCTCAGAAACGATAAAGCCGAGTAATTTTCCTGCAGGCACCCCGAATACGCACATGGTCGGGTTAAGCTTCATCTGGTATCTCCTCAAGTTCTTGAAGGTCTCCTTTAGATCATCTATGAAGGTTTCATCTTTCCTTGTTTTAATCACCACATCGTCCACATAGGCGTGAACATTGCGCCCAATTTTATCCTCAAAGCACTTCTGGATGCACCGCTGATACGTTGCGCCTGCATTTTTCAGCCCAAAGGTCATAGTTTTATAACAAAACGCACCAAAGGGGGTTATAAACGAAGTTTTCTCCCAATCCTCTTTTTTGAGCTTGATTTGATGATACCCGGAATAAGCATCCATGAAACATAATAAATCACAACCTGCCACTGCATCAATGATCTGGTCTATTCTCGGAAGGGCAAATGGATCCTTTGGGCAATGCTTGTTGAGACTTGTGTAGTCTATGCACATCCTCCACTCATTGTTCTTTTTCAGCACTAGAACCGGATTTGCCAACCATTCCGGGTGAAAAACTTCCATGATAAAGCCGTCTGCAAGGAGCCGAGCTATCTCCGCTCCTATAGCCTTTCTCCGTTCCTCATTCATTTTCTCAAGCCCTGCTTCACAGGCCGAGATTTGGGATCAACGTGCAAACTGTGCTCAGCTAACTCGGTCGGGATACCCGGCATATCGCTGGGCGTCCAAGCAAAAACGTCCTGATTCTCGCGAATGAACTCGATAAGTGCTTCTTCCTGCTTGTTGTCTAGGTTAGAACCTATGCCAAATTGTTTGGAGGGATCACCCTCGACAAAAGCCACCATCTTAGTATCCTAGGCCGCTTTAAACTTTGCTCTCTCATCCTCCGTATTCGGCCTCTTCAAAGCAGTTCTATCTTCCGGGTCTACTTGAGACCGGTAATACTTGAGCTCTTCCTTCCTGCAAGCCTGTTCTGCCATTGCCGCGTCTCCTTCGTCACACTCTGCTGCCACGGCCCGGTTCCCATGTATGGTGATGGTCTGCTTGGGACCCGAGATCTTTAGCTGTAAATACACGTAACATGGCCTGGCCATGAACTTAGCATAAGCCGGCCTTCCGAACAGCGCGTGATAAGGACTGCGCAATTTTACCACCTCGAATGTGAGCCATTCCACTCGGAAATTGTCCTTGGATTCTCCAAAGGCCACCTCTAATGTTATCTTTCCTTCAGGGCATGCCGAGTTACCCGGCACAATTCCATGAAACACTGTGGAACTTTTCTGCAACCGAGACTCCTTGAGCCCCATGCGTAGGAAGGTTTCCCAATATAATATATTGATGCTACTTCCACCATCCATCAAAACCTTTTTCAGCTCGTAACCATTGGCCTGTGGTGCGACCACCAAAGCTAACACACCCGGATGTTCTATTGTTTCCGCGTGATCCCTTCTACTCCATGTTACCTCTTGATCTGACCATCTCAAATATCTCGGAACACCTGAAGAAACCGAGTTTACGGCCCTTTTAAGTATCTTTCCAGCTTTGTTGGAAGTCCCTGTAGTATGAACATGGTACTGCCCTAGCTTCTTTGGGTTGGCTTGGAAACCTCCAGCACCTCCTTGATTGTTACCTGGATTACCACCTCCTGCGTTGCCAGCTGGGGGTGGCCCATTGCCCGGGTTTCCACCCGGACCCGGTCCTCCTCCCCGGCCTGCGCCTCGCAGGGCCTTTTGTATTTCCCCATTCTTCCATCTCTGTAAATGCACGCACTGCTCTAATGAATGATTAGCCGGCCTGCCGTTCCTGCTATGACGTGGACAGGGCATCCTGAAGGTCTCTATATGATTAGCCGGCCTTGGTGGTCCTTGGTAATTTCCTCCATTGAAGTTTCCTCCGTTGAAATTTCCCTCTGCCCTGGGTCTTGCAAACCCGGCTTCTGTATTAGCAACAAACTCGGAGTTTCCTTCATATGGGCGCTTGTGCTGGTTGTCTCCATTACTTCCTCCATTATTACCCGGTGCAGTCCCATTGCCGGGTCTTCCACTATTGTTCGCGTTAGCTCTTGCTTTTTTGTCATCAACATATTCCTCTGTGGTATCTGTGGCGGCGTGCTTGTTGCACGCGCCCATCAACTCTCCCATTGTAACCTCTGAAGCGTGCCGACTGGACTTCATGCGTGTCAGCTTTTGCACTAAGGGTATGTATTTGCATGTTTTCGCCATAGCTTGTAATGCATCCTTTGGCTAGATATCAGTGGACGAGTGGAGAATTTCCATAACCCGGCACACCCAACTGCGCGCCGACTCTCGCTTCTTCTGGACACATCGCTCTAAATCATCGATCGTAAATAACTTCCTGCACGTCTCATGAAAGTGCTTGATAAAGGCAGTTTTCAGCTCACTCCATGAATTGACGGATCTTTCGGGTAGGTTATTGAACCATAACTTTGCTGCTCCCTCTGACATCATTAGGTACATAAATTTAGCTTGAAGATTCTCAGATGCATTGTGAATCGACATAGCCATCTCATAACTGCTCAACCAGGTCTCGGGATCCATGGTCGGCTCATAATTAACCACTTTACCCGGTTCCTTGAATTTATCCGGGTAATGCTCAGCCCTGATGGCATCCGATAAACACTTAGGCCCGGCGAAGTTTGCCGGTACTGGCCTCACTCGGGAGACGTGTGATCCCGCAGCGGGTACGACGGGGGGTGCAACCGCTACCGGTCCCCGTACCGCAGACCCGGCTGCTGCTCGCCTGGCTCGAGAACTGTCCACAATGGCCTGTGCTGCTGATACTGCAGGTGTTGCCGGTCTATGGGGAGGCGGCGGCATTTGCTGCTGCTCTGCCCTCCACCTTGCCGAACTTGACTGAATATACCCGGTATTCCCGGGCTGCCGGTTGACATACGGTGTCCCGAGCAAACCACTTCTATGATCCGGGTAATTTTCTTGCTGGGCCACTGCGGTGCGCAACAGGTCTATCGCCCGCCGGGTCTCCACTGCATGGGGTGACTCTCGTACGGGGATGCGGTCAAGTGCCAATGTTGCTGCATATACGTTGTCCATGGGGTTATTGAAGTGACCTGGTGGGGTATGAAATCGGGGTGGTGGCGGTGGTGCAGTATTGCCAACATCGACCCTGGTTTGCAACGTGGGTAACCCGGCCTGCACGTTTGTCGGCTGTCCTCCCAGGGTTGCAACTTGACGTCCGGTTTCCTGATTCACATCCGGGATCGGTTGATCCTGAGGGGTGATGAACAATGCATCCGGGTGTAAATTTCCACCAGTTGCCGGTAATCTCGTCTGGTGCCTCTGATTGTAGATCCTAGTCGACTGAACCTGAAGCCGGTTTTCCAATTCTTCCAGCTCGCGCTGGCGCGCGGCCATCCCTTGTTTCTCAGCTTCGACATCTCTCCTCTGTTGATCCAGTGCACGGCAAGCCACGTCCAGATCTCGGGCGCGCGCCGCCGTGTTTTCCGGGGTTATCACCGTTGCTAGCACTGTGGGATCTAAGATCAAGTTATTGTTGAACAGAGCCGGATTTCGCGGATTCGAAGGTCCCGCTCCTGGTGTTCTGTTCGCCATAAATCCAAACATGTTCCTCTGCCTCTCGCTTTCTCCGGTATGGCTGGTGACAGAGGCCGACTCTCCGTCGACCCGGGCTATAACCGGGTTTCCGTCAATCGGTGCCTGCTGTTGGGCTAGTGCTCGCGCCGCTCCAGACGCGGCCGTCGTCACATCCCCCTAATTAAGATTGATTGCAGGGGCTGTATAGACCGTGACCCGGCGCGCGATGCCTGGTGATGATTCGTATTCCTCCTTGTCACAGCTATCTTCCTCGTACCGATCTTCCAGCAGGTGCAAGATAGACTCGGTATCATCTTCTCTCGTGACCCGGCCGCGCGGGGTTGATGGCTAGGTTGAGACTCCAAGTGCAGAGTGTGTAGCTAGTGGCAAGCCTTCTTCCCCACGAGGGTGACTCGAGGGTTTATATCGAACTCTTGGGGAGGCAGTATTTCAGCAGTTGTCTTCCAAGCTTCCTCCAGGATCCTGCAAACAAGTAGAGAATTTTGTGCCCTCAACCTCACCAAGTGGTTGTCAAGCACAAGGTGTGAGACTTCTAAATTGCAATGCAAAACTGAAAGTAAATGTGCAATAATTAAATCTACTACTAAATGCAAATGAGAAAATAAATATGCAATGGATTGTTTTTGTATTTTTGTGATGCAAGTGGTGATCGAGATAATGTAAATTCGAATTGGAGATGCAAGTAAAGTAAAGTGTAAGTAAAGTAAATTGTAGCAAAGTAACTAGAGTGTTTTTTTATAATTAAAATAGGACCGAGGTTCATGGTTTCACACTTGCATTCTCTCAAATAAAGTAGTAGACGGTGGACATAAAGAATTACATGTGAGATTACAATAACATGTTTAACATTGAGTACTTTCATATGGGCATCACGTCCTAGCATAGAGATCTCTACGGTCATATTGATCCCTCTTATACTCCATCAAGATGCGAAATAAATCATAACACCTCGATAATTAAGGAAAAACCAGAGTATAGCTTTAAGCAATGTGACATGAAGTTGAAGTAAGAACTTGCTAGAACTAGTCATGGAGATTGATTAGCATCACTTCAAATCCCCGGTAACAAGGTACTCCTTTTTATCCCTAGTGAGGTAACTAAGAAAGGTTTAACAAAACCTAAGTGGATCGCTGAACTTTTGTCACTTTCACAGAACTAGCCACCCCCGTTACTCCAACTAATGCACCCATCACCCCACACACGCTCTCAAGAACTAGATTGATCAAAGCTAGCAAATAAGAACGGGGTACATAAGATACATCTACTCAAATAACTCAAGAGAAACAATTGCAATCTCAGATTCAATAACTCATAGAAAAGATCCACCACATAGGAATTACAACGGTGCCCGTAATCATGTGAGGCAGCTCATACGGATCTAATTAGTGAAGCACATAGAGAGAGAGATACAAGTGCTACTTCCACAAACCCATAGCCCTGGGGTGGACTACTCCCTCTTCATGGAGATGTCGATGGAGATGACGTTTGAGGGGTAGGAGCTCACACCGGCGGCGCCTCGCCGGAGTTTTCCCCCTCCAATCTTCAACTCCAGGTCTCTGTTTCGGTGTTTCGGTGTTTCGGCAGCGCTCCTCTCCGTAAGGGTACGGAGGGACCCTTTTTATAGTCGGTTTTAGGTCAAGACGGAGTCGGTAAGTCGAAGATGGAAGGAATTGGGGCCACAGGGGCCAAAAGGGGGCCTCTCACACGGCCAAGGAATCTGGCCGCGTGGAGGGTCCTCTTTTGGGCCTCCTTGCCCAATTCTCGTGGATCCTTCGGCCGCAAGTCTTCTCCGTCCAAGAAAATGACCCCCGCAGATTTTCAGGTGATTTCGCGGAAGTTTGCCCCCTGAAACGTCAAAAATATAGAAAACGGGGTTTCTGACAAGCAGGGTTAATTCCATAAAAGTTGGGGGACTTTGTAATTTAACCCCAAAATACTATAAAACATTGAATTATACCCTTATATGATGCAATATGTAATAGAAAACCATGTGAAAATATGCAAAATTCATCTATGCATTTTACATGCATCAACATCCCCAAGCTTAACCCATGCTCGTCCTCGAGTATGAAGGTGATAAAACTAAGATGGGTTTTGCATATTGAAACAATCATGGGATATCAAGGAGGATTATTCATGCTACATATAATCAAATGATTAATACTAGAAATGAGTAGCAATATACAATTCATGTTGTAAGAAATATCAAATAAGCAAGCAAAGATGCTTCATGAAAGTTCACAAAGTGTATAATGAAATAAAAGCACTATGGACCAAATGCATACACAAAATGAAAAATAAAATCCTATATTGGTAAAAGAATAGCATAATGGAGAATAGAAAATATGGTGGACACTTTGGAGAAAATTGAGTAGAGGTAAAAACATGATCAAGTCTTATTTAGCCTCTAAATTATTCAACTACAATTACTAATTGAAATGTGGTATCCATTGATCTAGGACTCTCATTGCCCCTTTATCACTAGCATCTTAAAACTGTGAGTATTGAAGTAATGAGAATGACAAGGTGGTTGAAAGCCTCATGCCCCGTGAGTGTGAAAACCTACTCCATGATTACTCAACTTAAGATTCCTAATAAGCTTTGTACAATCATAATAAGTATTAATGACATCATAGAGAACCTCAAAGAGGTACCTCTTGCCCCATGCCATGGAAACAAGCCCATGTTACAATGACAAGATGAACAAACGGAGTAGACTCATCATCCTTTTTATTTTCATTCACTATTATGCATAGCTTCTTATTTTATTATAGGATGTGTTGTAGAGTCACTCAAGCTGTAAGTATATTTCCACCATGATAAAGCATGGCTTGGGTTAGCGGCCCAATGCGTTTCTCTAGTCATATAGATACTTACTCATCAAAACTTACTATTCCTCTATTTCATTTCGGCATGGCAGGAGGCCAAAAACAAAAGTACATGATATCAACCAAATGTAAATTTTTTGTGCAATGTTGAAAGCTTTCCGGTGATACACGTTTATAGCTAGCTCCCAACCACACACTTGTCAAACGCAAAACTTGTGGCTCCCATTATTGGGTCATGTTTATTAGATGCATAAAAAGTAAAGTGTGGCTTCAAAAGTTCGTGAGAGTCCTATCCCAAGTTCAACCCATGACAATTAATAAAGTGAGTATCTTAATTTAGAACATAAATAACACAATAACATGGTGAACATACTCGGAATAGAAATTAAGCTAATGGGAAGATATGGTGGACTCACTGGAAATACTTGGCTAAGGAGTGTTGGAAACAAGTTTTTACTTGTTGGAATTTTTAAATTTTTGGGCTAGCAAGAGGGAGATAGTTGACCAGCTACTATGCATGCATATGTCCATAGAACTACTCATTTCATGACAAACTAAATAAACCAGCAATTAACATCAAGGACATGAATAAGAGATAGCTCAAGACAACATTATTGCAAATTTCTACACATAAAAAGCCTATAAATCATGCAAACATATGTAGCTCTTCAAATAAACCATGGCATCCCTATTCCAAGTCATAATACTAGCATCCAATACATTCCAACCCCAAACTCCAGTAGCTCAATCTCATATAAAATGATCGTGGTGGTCTTATCAAAACAAAAATAAAAACAAAAACTAGACGCTTCAAGTCTCTACGATAAATGCTTTGCTTAGAAAAACAGAAAGTAGACGTGTGCTAACCAAAAGAGTGTAGCTCCAGTGGGGTGTTCATCACATCCCCAAGCTTATGTCTTTCACCATTCTTGGATGTCTTGAGGCGCAGCTCCTCTATTCCCTGTGGGGTGAGATTAGCAAGGACAAACAAATCACATGTTTGCTGTGAAAAATTCCAAATCAAATGCTCTAGTAGATAGACAATAAGGTTCATTATGTTGTATGTTCACTCTCTTGCTTTAAAGAATCATGGAAATTCGATTCCCAAGCCCAAAGAGTGCATAAAACAAAAGAAGGCAGAATCTGTCCAGAAAAGCAGCAGCAGAAAAACGAACGTTTTACCCTAAGCTAGACTCGTCAAAAAATTAAGCCAATTTTTGTGCTTACAGAGGACGGAAAGTTGCAGAACATACTAAAAAATAGCTCAATCATACATACCAATAAAAAACATAAAATCATACGGTGAGCAGACTCGTGCTGAAACAGAAATTTCATGCACTAGGATAGCAACTTATAAGTACAAATGGGTTTGACTTGACTCTTTATTGAAAACTCCAGAATTAAAACAAAAAACTAATCTCTTGAGACAGCAAGAGGACACTAGGAAAATCCAAACAAAAACAACCGGGTTGCCTCCCGTAAAGCGCTTTCTTTATAGCCATATAGCTAGGCTTTACTTACTTGATAATCAAGAGGGATAAAGCTCACGAGGGAGCTTGTTCTTCAGCGTGCCCCTCTTCCTTGGGAAGTGCTCCATGCTTTTCTTGTGAGGGAACTGAAACTTGACATTCCCTTCCTTGGAGTATATGATTGCACCTGTAGTACGAAGAAAAGGTCTACCCAAAATAATAGGACTAGGGGATTTATCCTCCATATCCATAATAATGAAATCAACGGGTTCGAAAGTCATGTGCAATTCAATCATAACATCTTTTACTTGTCCTACAGCATGTTTAGTAGAGTTATCAGCAAGGACAAATTCACTTGAGCACTTTTCTAAATTTTCTAGTTCTAGCAATTCATATAATTCTTTAGAGAGTACCGATACACTAGAACCTAGATCTAACATAGCATGGTGAATTTCTTTTCCAATTGAAACTAGCACCTTGGGGATCCATGCATCCCCAAACTTAGGAGGTATCATGGCCTCATTCTTGTACCTAGCAATTTTTTCTTGCAACGCATGATTAGCAATATAAGATCCAAAGCCAGGTTGATTAACATTTATAGTGGGATCACTAGCAAATTTTTGTAGAGTAGCAATAAGTTCTTGCAAGCTACTTTTTTCTAAATCAAGCAATGGATCCTTAATTTCAGTAATCATCATAATTTCCTCTACTTTTCCTTTTCTATTATGCATATTAAAAATCTCATAGCGATCATCAAAAATATCCTCGGGTACTTCAGCCTTTTTTAAGCTCTCTTTAATTTTAACCTCTAAGAGCAAACTTTGAAGCAAAACATGGGTATTTGCAGCATTAGTACTAGTAAAAGATCCCCCACATTCATTATCTAAAAAGGCTCTAGAAGTTTCAGAAAGTCCCTTATAAAACATATGCATAAGTATCCAATCTCTAAATCCATGCCCTATTCCATATGCTCTACTTCTAAATCTCTCCCTAGCCTGTATCATTGATTCATCTTTTTCTTGTTTAAAGGTAATGAGAAATTGTTTAATGTCGCACCCTGACTTCTAGAGGATACTCGCAGTTCCGTTGAACAGTAGTTGATTGGATTACGAGGCTTACCGGCACCCGCATCTCTTACGAGTAGGCCAACACACGTATGTGTGACAACCAACCCCTACTGTTCATCGTCTACGTAAACCATCCCATAGAAATCAGGATACTACCATTGACGTAGTTCATACCATACACACATGGTACGTCAACGACGTTTAACAGAATGATAGCACTAACATATCTCTAAGACACAAAGATAGAAATAAGTTGCAAATAGCTCTCACTAGAGCAGAGATAGCAAATACAATCATCCAGAGGACACATGTCCCAACATATCATCATTACAACACAGCGGAAGCATCCAAAGTGTCTGAGTACAGACAAGATCCAAATAGGCCTAAGAAGACGGAAACGAAAAGACGGAGCCTATCCACGATGTCTCGGATCCTGCCCAGGTCCGCTATCTACTCGTCAGCAGCCTCGTCAAACTCCACGTAGTAGCCATCACGGGGATCCTCGTAAGCGTAGTCTGCGGAAACCACAGCCCCAAAGAGGTCAGTACATAAACGTACTGGCAAGCAAGACTACAGTTCACCAAAGTGTACCCCACAACATCAAGCACAGATGCTTTGGGTTCAACGGAAGAAAGGGTGATATAAAAGATGCGGCAGCGGGCTGCAATAACCAACTACAGAACATATTACAACTTCCGGCTAACAGAAAGGGGATAAGATAGCGTATCGTAACCAACTAACAACTAACTCCAAACAAACCCATCCTGGATCTCGCCCCTTATCCAAAGAGGCAACCCGAGGATAACTCACGCAGTTGGATTAATGATGGATCAAGTTATTGTGGCAATAAGACTATTACTAGTCAAGTTATCATTAGTTAGGTGTAAGTTGTTCTGAGTACTTGTTAGCCAGTACTTTCACCAAGTTAACCATAACCGCGGAAAACACGGCTTCTCGAGAAGATTTATCCCTGCAGGGGTGCACCAATTTGGCCGTACACGTAAGAATAACCCGCCAGATGGAATGCCTCCCACCAAGCGGGGCACTCAACACAACTCAACTCTTCTTCGCATCAAGCCCAAAGAACCCCGTGCAATTAAGCGCACGGCTAATCAAGCCCCACGAAGAAAAGGGGACCCTCATAGCACTCTAAGAACGTGTTTCCCTAAATGCCGACTACAAAAGTTCCACCCTGGTACCAAAGGTTCGCACCTGCATATGCATGCGGCAAATGGAAAACCCGAACTAAATGAGGCGATTTGGACGAGATGCGAATCGAATCAAATTGAGGGGGGCGCCCATACACGCTTCCCACATGCGGTTAGTGCGCTCATCATGGATCAGTAGACAAGACCCTTTTCCTAATTAGGGTCGACACTAGCAGGCATCAAAACCACGCCGGGCCTCCTGCCGGTGCCTTATCATCAAATTATTATTACCTCAAAATTAACAGGTTGATTGTTTAAACATCGAGCCCCAGAACATAATAGAAAATATAGTAACAGAAAGTAACGGGTAACAGACTCGAGCAGAAACAACCCTAAGAAAGCTAGTAAGACACGGGCAACAAGCAAAGTGGTTATAGGTGTGGAGGTGAGGCTATATCAGGGTTAAAGGATAACATGTGATAGGTTCGTAACAGAAGCAACTATTCATAGGGCTAGCAGAATAGACAATGGAAAGTATCGGTATCCAATGTTGAAAGGAACACAATGGTTCATGTGAGTGAATACTTGCCTGCAAACTCAGCAGCCTGGTACTGAGCTAACTCCTCAGAAGGGGTGTCGTAAACCTCGTCTGTCTCAACGTCGTCGTCTATTCGAGAAGAAGCAAACAAACAACGCAGAGAGACAAACAATCAATAACATGGCATAATGCACAATCATGGGATGATGCATGACCATTCAATTGATGCACAAAAATAAACTATTTGACATGGTAACATAACATAATTAAATGGATCCACAGGCAATTTGGATTGCATATGGAAAGCCCATGAATTAAGGTTGGAATAATTGTTTTACAACTAATCAATAGGTGAAAGTGGATTAGTATGATGCATGGATGAGGAAAACGGAAAAATAACAACAATAGAAACAATTTTAAATAGGGTTTATCAAGTTTGGAATTTTATTTATTAAGTTATGAAATTTTGGTTCCTTAAAGGTGTTACACAAGTATTTGTTGTTTTCACCAATTTAAATTGTTCAAAATAGATAACAAAGTTCATATTTGGAAAGTACACAAAATTTTAGGTGGAATACATGTTTCAAATATTGAAAAAGGATTTAGAATAATTTATTTATGATTAAACAAGTTTAAACAAGATTTAAATGAATTTAATTCAAGTATGAACTTATTTGAATTTTTATTTGTTCAAAACATTAAACCAAATTCATATTTGAAAAGTTTATACTTTTCTGGTTTGAAAACATATTTCATAAGTTCAAAAATAATTTAATTTGAGCAAGTTATGAATTTAGCAATTTTAAATGATTTAAACAAGGTTTAAATTATTTAACCAATTATAATTATTCAAAACATGAAACAAAGTTTATATTTGCAAAGTACATGAAAAATGGGATGGAAAACATATTTTATTTGTTGAGTTTGGAATTTTTATGCTCAAGTTATGAATTTTGCAAATTTAAATGAATTCAACAAGGATTCAAATATTTCACCAATTTAAAATATTCAAAACAGTAAACAAAATTTATATTTGGGTAGAGAATTCAATTTGGTATGAAAAACATATTTAAAATGTTGAATTTAGAGTTGTAATGAATTTATTAGGCATTTTACAAGATTAGGGTGTGATCTGCCATTTAATACAACTGCTAGGGACTTGGAAATAAAATTACAGGGACCTAGAAGTAACTACAGGGACCTGTGTGCAAATTGGAGTGGATCTGGATCTAGGAAAAGAATGCAAAAAAGAGATGGCTTTAAACTGCAGGGGTGGGATTCGAACCCCTGCCCTCCTGCTGGTAGCGCAAGGTAGCAACCAGTGGGCTGCGGCTGGGTTTGTGACAGGGAACCGCTAGCAGGGGGGTTGAGGTTCAGAAATCGTCTACTGAATCAATTCGAAAAAAAAGGAGCAGAAAAGGGGGGGCCGGGATTCGATCCCGCGCACTGCTGGGGCGCGCGCAGCGAGCGCTGCCAGATGGGCTGCTGCGGCTGTTTGGGTGTATACGGGCTGGGTTGGTTTTGAACCTAATTACTCGGCATTAACTGAACTGCAAGAGAAACCTACAGGTGTTCTTCTCTGACGGAAAACATAGCAACGACTGCATCCATGGCCGGAGAATTCGCGGTGCAAACAGCAAGGAAACGAGCGGGTGAGTAGGGGAATGGAATGAGGAGCTCACCCTCTTCGCAGGGGTGACCTCAGCGCGGCCGAAGGGAGACGGAGGCGTCGGCGGCGTGTCCGGCGAGCAGCGGCCGGTGGCAGAAGGAAAACCGGCGGCGCCTCTCCTCTCGGTGGCGGCGGATGTGGGGAGAGAGAGGGAAGGAGTGCGGCTAGGGTTATGGCATCGAGGAGGAACCCTAGGGGGTTAAAAGGAGGAGGTGAGCGAGCCGTGGCCGTCTGCTCCCTGCTCTGCAGACGTGGACACGCAGAGATGCGAGCCGTACGAGGGAGGAAGAAGACCTCGAAGAGGTATCGGGCCGTGGCCTAGTGGGCTGGCTGGGCCTGCCCACTGCCTCTCCCTCCGCGATTTTTTTCCTTTTTTATTTTTGTTCTGTTAGTTTTTTTTTTGCTGATTTGAAATAGAGAGAAAAAGGCTAGATTTTGGGGTTAGAAAAATTAGGTAAAATTTGTGTAAGTTAATTAGGTCAACAGCAACATTGTATCAGCTTTTGTTTTCAAAATATTTGATTCATGTTACTGTTTGGCAAATAAATGAATTTAATTGAATATTTGAATTAAGTGATTAATTAAAAGCCATAATTTTAATTAGTTTGAACCTTATGGTTTAATGGAAACAAATGGTTGTTTTGATTGAACTTTTTATTTGGAAAAATTGTAACATAACAAGTATGAAACAAAGGTTTGAATTCTTGGTTTGAAATTGAAATAGAAAAGAATTGAAAACAGATGCAAAACAAAAGGAAAACAAATGCAATGATTAAGATGCCATGATGCAAAACAATAATCAACAAGAAACAAACATTCTAAAGGTGATTTTCATACTTGGGATGTTACAAAACGCCCCCCTTGAAGGAATCGCGCCCCGAGATTCCTACTGAGAAGAGAAAAGGTCCGGATACTTCTTGCGAAGATCCTCTTCGGTCTCCCACGTTGCCTCTTTATCGGAATGATGAGACCATTGCACTTTCAAGAACTTGGTGCTCTTGTTGCGAGTCTTACGCTCGGTCTCATCGAGAATTCGAACAGGGTGCTCCTCATAAGAGAGATCTTCTTGCAGTTCAATGGAATCATGATCAACTGCACGATCTGGATCTTTGAAACACCTCTTGAGTTGTGACACGTGAAACACATCGTGCACCTTGGATAGTTTCTCTGGAAGTTCAAGACGATAGGCATTTTCCGCACGCCTTGAGAGAATGTTGAAAGGACCAATGTATCTTGGTGCAAGCTTTCCTTTCAGACCAAAACGATGAGTGCCTCTGAGGGGAGTTACACGGAGATATGCCTTGTCACCAGGTGCATAGATCATATCCCTGTGCTTGCTGTCATAGTAGCTTTTCTGACGTGACTGAGCAATCTTGAGATTGTCACGAATGATGCGAACTTTCTCTTCGGCTTCCTTAACAATGTCAGGGCCTAAGAGTGAACGTTCACCAGCTCCAGACCAATTGATTGGACTCCTGAATCTGCGGCCATAGAGAGCTTCAAATGGTGCCATGCCTAGGCTTGCCTGGAAGCTGTTGTTGTAGGAGAATTCACCATATGGAAGGCATTCCTCCCATTTCATGCCAAAAGAGATACCACATGCTCTGAGCATATCCTCGAGAATCTGATTGACCCTTTCGACTTGCCCTTGAGACTGAGGGTGATAAGCTGTGCTGAACAGAAGTTTGGTGCCCAAAGCTTCTTGAAAGCTTTTCCAGAAATGAGAAGTGAATATACTTCCACGGTCTGAACTTATTTCTAATGGAACACCATGAAGAGGAACAATCTTTGCTGTGTAGAGTTCTGCTAACTGGCTAGCTGAGATTGTTTCTTTGACAGCAAAGAAGTGAGCTACTTTAGTGAGACGATCAATAACAACGAAGATTGCATCGTTGCCCTTCTTGGACTTTGGAAAACCAGTGACGAAGTCCATTTCAATCATGTCCCACTTCCACTCAGGGATTTTCAGAGGTTGGAGAAGACCGGCTGTTTTCTGATGGACTGCCTTAACACGTTGACAAACGTCGCATTCAGAAACGTATTGAGAAATTTCACGTTTCATGCCAGGCCACCAATACAGTGTCTTGAGATCCTGGTACATCTTTGTACTTCCAGGGTGTATGGAGAGAGGAGTTTCATGAGCCTCCTTGAGAATGACATCTTTGAGACTTTGAACTTGAGGAACTGCAATGCGTCCTTCGAAGAACACAGTTCCTTTGTCATCAATTGAGAAGGACTTAAATTTCTCCTTGCCTTCTTTGATGTGTTCTACCATCTTCTTGATTTCAGCATCACGAAGTTGTTCAGAACTAATCTTGTCCTCGAGAGTTGGACTGGCTGTCAAGTTTGCAAGATAACATTGAGGAACGAGACCAAGGTTCAGTTTCTGGAATTCTTCATGAAGAGGAGGTTGGCTTTCCATGATCATGAGATTATTGCAATACGACTTGCGACTGAGAGCATCGGCCATAACATTAGCCTTGCCTGGAGTGTAAGAAATGGTGAGATCAAAGTCTTTAATCTTTTCAATCCATCTCCTTTGCCTGAGGTTTAGATCTGGTTGAGTGAAGATGTATTTCAGACTCTTATGATCGGAAAATATTTCAGTGCGATTACCCAACAAGTATTGCCTCCATTTCTTGAGGGCAAACACAACTGCTGCAAGTTCAAGATCATGAGTGGGATAATTGAGCTCATGTGCGTTCAACTGACGTGAAGCATAAGCCACAACTTGACGTTCTTGCATAAGAACTGCACTTAGACCTTGGAGATATGCATCACAAAATATCTGGAAAGGTTTGGTAGTATCTGGGCCAACCAGAACTGGTGTAGAAGTGAGTTTAGTCTTTAGGAGATTGAAACTTTCATCACATTGTGGAGACCAAACGAACCTCTTGTACTTCTTTGTGAGATCAGTGAGAGGTTTGGCAATCTTGGAGAAATTTTGGACGAAACGACGGCAATAGCTAGCCAAGCCAATAAAACTTCTGACTTGCTTCACCGTCTTAGGAGGTTTCCAATCAACAATTGCCTTAACCTTTTCTGGATCAATGGCTATGCCCTTGGCGGAGATGACATGACCAAGGTAAGCAACTTCTGGAATCCAGAACTCACATTTGGAGAATTTGGCATATAGACGATGCTCGCGAAGTTTCATGAGAGTTAGACGAAGATGTTCTTCATGCTCTTCCTCGGATTTTGAGTAGACCAGAATGTCATCAAGATATACCACAACGAACTTGTCGAGGTATTCATGGAAGACAGAATTCATGAGTCTAGAGAATGTCGCCGGTGCATTGGTGAGACCAAAGGACATGACGGTGTATTCATATAGACCGTACCGAGTGGTGAAGGCTGTTTTTGGAATATCTTCCTTTCTGATCTTTATTTGATGGTAACCCATTCTCAAGTCCAACTTGGAGAATATTGAGGCTCCAGCAAGTTGATCAAAAAGATCATCGATACGAGGAATTGGATACTTGTTTTTGATGGTTTTCTCGTTAAGAGGACGATAGTCAACAACGAGTCTCTTTGTTTGATCCTTCTTCGCAACGAATAGAGTTGGGCAACCCCAAGCCGAGGAACTAGGTTGAATGTAAACTTTCTCCATGTACATATCGATTTGCTCCTTCAACAATTTCAGTTCAGGAGGAGCTATCTTGTATGGATGCTTAGAGATTGGAGCAGTACCTGGTTCAAGCTCGATCACGAACTCAACTGCTCTGTCCGGAGGCATCCCTGGCAACTCTTCTGGAAAGACGTCAGGGAATTCACAAACCACCGGAACATTTTCAAGTAGAGGTAGAGGTTTTGCATCGAGGGTGTACAGCTGAACAGAACTTGATTCATTTGGAGAATAGACTATCTGGCCAGAGGGGTGGAACAGAGTTATTGACTTTTGAGCACAGTCAATTTTAGCTTTATTGGCCTTCAACCAATCCATACCAAGAATGACATCAATGTCAGAACTTCCCAGCAACATGAGTGAAGCAAGGAATATGTGGCCTCCAATTAGGATTTGATTATCCTTACTTATCTTGGAAGTCAACATTTGAGATCCCGGGGAGTGAACAGTGATTTGATTGCTTAGTGGAACCACCATTAGGTTGTTTGTTGTGGCAAAAATCTTTGACACAAAAGAATGCGATGCTCCGGTATCAAACAACACTTTAGCTGGAAAAGAGTTTACGGGTAATATACCGAGAACGACGTCAGGAGCTTCCTCAGCTTTGTCGATCTTGACATGATTCACCCTTGCAGTCCTCCCGACAGGCCTGTTGTTGGAGTTGAAGGCTTTAGCCGGGGGAGCACGCACCATTGCCTGGTTTGTGTTGGGACGAGGTGGTGGTGGAGGTAGCTGCCTCTGCGTGCACTTGTCAGCGTAGTGCCCCGTCTGCTTGCATTTGTATCAAGTGACGACACGAGGAGGCCCTGGCCTTGGCTGCCCCATCGAAGCCCTCTGATCATGCATCTGAACAGGGTTGGGTGGGCGGGGAGCGAAGCCTGGAGAAGCTTGGGCATATGGAGGCCTAGTGACAGCACCATTTGGCACCCAGATGCGGCGCTTCTGCGGAGGGGTGGTCATGTTGGAGGACGAACCACCCTCACGCGAGTGCTTGCGAGACTCCTCGAACGCCTTGCGCCCATTTTCTTCATTGAGCGCGGTGTTAACGAGCTCCTCGAAGTTGTTGGCCTTGATGTTGGTGAGGGCGTACTTGAGTTCCGGGTTAAAACCTCTGCAGAACCTTGCCATCTTCTTAGCCTCAGTGGACACCTCATCACCAGCGTAACGAGCGAGGCGATTGAACTCACTCTGATAGCCAATGACGTCCAGCTTGCTCTTCTTGAGAGAGCAAAACTCTTCACGCATCCTTTCCATGAGACCATCTGGAATGTGGTGCTTCAGGAAGGCTTCCTTGAAACAACCCCAGGTGATTGGATAGCCAGCTCTCATGGTCTGGTAGTTTTCCCACCAAGTAGCTGCCTGACCCTTCAACAGATAGGAGGCATACTTGACCTTGTCTTCCTCAGCAACGTGAGCAATCTCCAGAGCCTTAGCTATCTCACGGATCCAGTCATCAGCATCCAGAGGCTCGCGTGTGGCCACGAAAGCTCTTGGGCCCAGACTGAGAAACTCCTTGATACTGACTCGTGGAGCATTCTGGTTGTTATGCTGATTAGTCTGGAACTGGGCCATCTGTGCCATGACTTGGGTCATCTGAGTCAACAGCTCCGTGATTGGCGGTGGCTCAGGCGGGGTGTTCCTTGTTGGCGGCATCCTGAATGGAAATGCATTTTAGCACAACAACAGAAAAGGATAGACTTGGAAACCGAAAGAGAGATTATTCCGACGCATGAATAGATAACCAACAGGTACATCATCACATGTTCAAATACATCAGAATATCCAACACACCACAATTGGTTGAAATGCCAAAGGATAACTAAGCATAGCTAAGAATGGATACATCGATACTCCCATGCTCATCACGCAGGACGGCGACTAGGAGTACGGCGAGAGGTACGGTGAGGAGCACGCCCACGAAAGTAGGTAGTACGACGATCCACATAGATCTGACGTGGTCTGAGAGCGACTCTAGGTGTGGTGAAGTACATAGCGTCGACTCCCTGTGCTCCAAAGCGAGGAATCCCAGTGTAACCAGCACCGAGGTTGAGGAGTGGACCTCTGATCGGCTCGTAACCTCCAGCATCTGGCAGACGACGACCAACTGGCTGATCGAAACGTGCAAAGCGCTCGTCTCCAACAAAGTCTGTGGTGTACGTCGCCAGACGAGTCAAAGCAAGGTAGAGCTGCTCTCTGACTGAAGCCAACTCCTGAGATAGTGTGCTGGCAACTGCGTCACTGTGCCTCACAAACTGAGCGGTGGTGTGCAGCCTGGAGTTATCATGCTCGTAGACATCCAGGTTGTCGTAGAGAGTGAAGTGAGCTCCCTCCGAAGTGATGTAACCACGGGGGATGTGGCGATAGATAGAATCGTCAAATCCCCAGTAGTCAGCACGAAGGACGGTGAGACTCACATAAGCTGCCTGCTGCACGGCCATATCCACTGTGGAACCTACTGCCTCGTAGCGGTGGACTACGCTCATGCCATCATCTGACAGAATGTAGACGATAGCCTGGTAGTAGGTCTGGTCAAACTCTCGCTGCTGCTCGTAGACCTGGTACTCTGGTGCCCAACGGAACCCCAGAAAAGTGACCATGCCTCTCAGCATCTCCGGATAACCGGCAGTGCTGTCGCAACGAGTCATACGAACCACCTGCGGAAAGAACCTAAGATCCATCTGCAGATGATCGGGGAAGTTTTGATTAGACGCCGGTAGAAGAAACTGAAGTGGAAAGAAACAACAAGGTTTCAACGGACGAAAAGGATGTTGAGAAGAACAAGATATCGAAGCAACATCGGGAAACACGAGACCAAAAACTCCTGAGGTACTACGGAAAACCCATCCGGGCTTCTAAAGGATAAATATCTACTGCTTAAGGAATAGAGGATCTGCTTCCGGGGCTTACACGCCTCCGTTCTCAATCGTGAGTAGGCAACATGATAAATCATGTCACAACCACCTCCATTCCTAAGGACTAGTAGATATAACTATCCTAGAGAAACCATGATATGTGAAAACCTAACTTGAAAGTTTAGATGAGAAGGGAAAACATCGTTGCACTTCCTTACCAGAAAAAGGGAGGGTGGGTGGGGAAAGAAGAAAAAGAACAGAATTCCTACTCTCACGTTTCATTTTTCCTATATAGCTACAAAATAGTTTCTAGACTCAACTGCGACCAGTAAAAGGGATCCTACAGGCAGATAGGCTCTGATACCATTTGTCGCACCCTGACTTCTAGAGGATACTCGCAGTTCCGTTGAACGGTAGTTGATTGGATTACGGGGCTTACCGGCACCCGCATCTCTTACGAGTAGGCCAACACACGTATGTGTGACAACCAACCCCTACTGTTCATCGTCTACGTAAACCATCCCATAGAAATCAGGATACTACCATTGACGTACTTCATACCATACACACATGGTACGTCAACGGCGTTTAACAGAATGATAGCACAACATATCTCTAAGACACAAAATATTGAAATAAGTTGCAAATAGCTCTCACTAGAGCAGAGATAGCAAATACAATCATCCAGAGGACACATGTCCCAACATATCATCATTACAACACAACGGAAGCATCCAAAGTGTCTGAGTACAGACAAGATCCAAATAGGCCTAAGAAGCCGGAAACGAAAAGACGGAGCCCATCCACGATGTCTCGGATCCTGCCCGGGTCCGCTATCTACTCGTCAGCAGCCTCGTCAAACTCCACGTAGTAGCCATCACGGGGATCCTCGTAAGCGTAGTCTGCGGAAACCACAGCTCTAAAGGGGTCAGTACATAAACGTACTAGCAAGCAAGACTCACAGTTCACCAAAGTGTACCCCACAACATCAAGCACAGATGCTTTGGGTTCAACGGAAGAAAGGGTGATATAAAAGATGCGGCAGCGGGCTGCAATAACCAACTACAGAACATATTACAACTTCCGGCTAACAGAAAGGGGATAAGATAGCGTATCGTAACCAACTAACAACTAACTCCAAACAAACCCATCCTGGATCTCGCCCCTTATCCAAAGAGGCAACCCGAGGATAACTCACGCAGTTGGATTAATGATGGATCAAGTTATTGTAGCAATAAGACTATTACTAGTCAAGTTATCATTAGTTAGGTGTAAGTTGTTCTGAGTACTTGTTAGCCAGTACTTTCACCAAGTTAACCATAACCGCGGAAAACACGGCTTCTCGAGAAGATTTATCCCTGCAGGGGTGCACCAATTTGGCCGTACACGTAAGAATAACCCGCCAGATGGAATGCCTCCCACCAAGCGGGGCACTCAACACAACTCAACTCTTCTTCGCATCAAGCCCAAAGAACCCCGTGCAATTGAGCGCACGGCTAATCAAGCCCCACAAAGAAAAGGGGACCCTCATAGCACTCTAAGAACGTGTCTCCCTAAATGCCGACTACAAAAGTTCCACCCTGGTACCAAAGGTTCGCACCTCCATATGCATGCGGCAAATGGAAAACCCGAACTAAATGAGGCAATTTGGACGAGATGCGAATCGAATCAAATTGAGGGGGGGCGCCCATACACGCTTCCCACATGCGGTTAGTGCGCTCATCATGGATCAGTAGACAAGACCCTTTTCCTAATTAGGGTCGACACTAGCAGGCCTCAAAACCACGCCGGGCCTCCTGCCGGTGCCTTATCATCAAATTATTATTACCTCAAAATTAACAGGTTGATTGTTTAAACATCGAGCCCCAGAACATAATAGAAAATATAGTAACAGAAAGTAACGGGTAACAGACTCGAGCAGAAACAACCCTAAGCAAGCTAGTAAGACACGGGCAACAAGCAAAGTGGTTATAGGTGTGGAGGTGAGGCTATATCAGGGTTAAAGGATAACATGTGATAGGTTCGTAACAGAAGCAACTATTCATAGGGCTAGCAGAATAGACAATGGAAAGTATCGGTATCCAATGTTGAAAGGAACACAATGGTTCATGTGAGTGAATACTTGCCTGCAAACTCAGCAGCCTGGTACTGAGCTAACTCCTCAGAAGGGGTGTCGTAAACCTCGTCTGTCTCAACGTCGTCGTCTATTCGAGAAGAAGCAAACAAACAACGCAGAGAGACAAACAATCAATAACATGGCATAATGCACAATCATGGGATGATGCATGACCATTCAATTGATGCACAAAAATAAACTATTTGACATGGTAACATAACATAATTAAATGGATCCACAGGCAATTTGGATTGCATATGGAAAGCCCATGAATTAAGGTTGGAATAATTGTTTTACAACTAATCAACAGGTGAAAGTGGATTAGTATGATGCATGGATGAGGAAAACAGAAAAATAACAACAATAGAAACAATTTTTAAATAGGGTTTATCAAGTTTGGAATTTTATTTATTAAGTTATGAAATTTTGGTTCCTTAAAGGTGTTACACAAGTATTTGTTGTTTTCACCAATTTCAATTGTTCAAAATAGATAACAAAGTTCATATTTGGAAAGTACACAAAATTTTAGGTGGAATACATGTTTCAAATATTGAAAAAGGATTTAGAATAATTTATTTATGAATTAAACAAGTTTAAACAAGATTTAAATGAATTTAATTCAAGTATGAACTTATTTGAATTTTTATTGTTTCAAAACATTAAACCAAATTCATATTTGAAAAGTTTATACTTTTCTGGTTTGAAAACATATTTCATAAGTTCAAAAATAATTTAATTTGAGCAAGTTATGAATTTAGCAATTTTAAATGATTTAAACAAGGTTTAAATTATTTAACCAATTATAATTATTCAAAACATGAAACAAAGTTTATATTTGCAAAGTACATGAAAATGGGATGGAAAACATATTTTATTTGTTGAGTTTGGAATTTTTATGCTCAAGTTATGAATTTTGCAAATTTAAATGAATTCAACAAGGATTCAAATATTTCACCAATTTAAAATATTCAAAACAGTAAACAAAATTTATATTTGGGTAGAGAATTCAATTTGGTATGGAAAAACATATTTAAAATGTTGAATTTAGAGTTGTAATGAATTTATTAGGCATTTTACAAGATTAGGGTGTGATCTGCCATTTAATACAACGGCTAGGGACTTGGAAATAAAATTACAGGGACCTAGAAGTAACTACAGGGACCTGTGTGCAAATTGGAGTGGATCTGGATCTAGGAAAAGAATGCAAAAAAAAAGATGGCTTTAAACTGCAGGGGTGGGATTCGAACCCCTGCCCTCCTGCTGGTAGCGCAAGGTAGCAACCAGTGGGCTGCGGCTGGGTTTGTGACAGGGAACCGCTAGCAGGGGGGTTGAGGTTCAGAAATCGTCTACTGAATCAATTCGAAAAAAAAGGAGCAGAAAAGGGGGGGCCGGGATTCGATCCCGCGCACTGCTGGGGCGCGCGCAGCGAGCGCTGCCAGATGGGCTGCTGCGGCTGTTTGGGTGTATACGGGCTGGGTTGGTTTTGAACCTAATTACTCGGCATTAACTGAACTGCAAGCGAAACCTACAGGTGTTCTTCTCTGACGGAAAACATAGCAACGACTGCATCCATGGCCGGAGAATTCGCGGTGCAAACAGCAAGGAAACGAGCGGGTGAGTAGGGGAATGGAATGAGGAGCTCACCCTCTTCGCAGGGGTGACCTCAGCGCGGCCGGAGGGAGACGGAGGCGTTGGCGGTGTGTCCGGCGAGCAGCGGCCGGTGGCAGAAGGAAAACCGGCGGCGCCTCTCCTCTCGGTGGCGGCGGATGTGGGGAGAGAGAGGGAAGGAGTGCGGCTAGGGTTATGGCATCGAGGAGGAACCCTAGGGGGTTAAAAGGAGGAGGTGAGCGAGCCGTGGCCGTCTGCTCCCTGCTCTGCAGACGTGGACACGCAGAGATGCGAGCCGTACGAGGGAGGAAGAAGACCTCGAAGAGGTATCGGGCCGTGGCCTAGTGGGCTGGCTGGGCCTTCCCACTGCCTCTCCCTCCGCGATTTTTTTCCTTTTTTATTTTTGTTCTGTTAGTTTTTTTTTTGCTGATTTGAAATAGAAAGAAAAAGGCTAGATTTTGGGGTTAGAAAAATTAGGTAAAATTTGTGTAAGTTAATTAGGTCAACAGCAACATTGTATCAGCTTTTGTTTTCAAAATATTTGATTCATGTTGCTGTTTGGCAAATAAATGAATTTAATTGAATATTTGAATTAAGTGATTAATTAAAAGCCATAATTTTAATTAGTTTGAACCTTATGGTTTAATGGAAACAAATGGTTGTTTTGATTGAACTTTTTATTTGGAAAAATTGTAACATAACAAGTATGAAACAAAGGTTTGAATTCTTGGTTTGAAATTGAAATAGAAAACAATTGAAAACAGATGCAACACAAAAGGAAAACAAATGCAATGATTAAGATGCCATGATGCAAAACAATAATAAACAAGAAACAAACATTCTAAAGGTGATTTTCATACTTGGGATGTTACATTTAACATTGTAATTCTTTTCAGCATGACAAAACCTTTCAATAAATGCAGCCCTTAAGTTGAACCAAGTAGTAAAATTGCTAGGAGGCCATCTTAATATCCAATCTAATGATTTACCTCCTAGTGAGTAGGGAAAGAGTTTAACTTTAGTAGTGTTTATGTTTGCATGATTCAAGTTCAAAGTTTTACATCTTTCATCAAATTTCTTAAGATGGAACAAAGGGTCTTCTTTAGGCTTTCCATAGAAACGAGATTCATAAATCATTTTAATAACACTAGGATCTACCTCTAATTTTTCAACGGGAATATTTAGCTCTTGAGGGAAATTCCTAACACTGAATGGCCAATAAGTTCTCTGCTCCATTTTCCAAGTTTTTATGTAGTTTTTAATTTTTTTATGCAAAACAAAAGTAAAGTAACTAAGAGTATTCGAAATACTAAAATAATCTAGATAACTAAATGCAAAACTAAAATGCAAACTAAAATAAAATATGCAAGACAAAACAAAAACAAGAACAAAAACAAAAACAAGACAAGAAACAAAACAATCTACTTGAAAGAAGGTGGAGATAGAAAGGACGGTACTCACGTAGGTGCAACCTCCCCAAGCTTAGGTGTTTGCACACCTTGTTGGTGATGAAGACTTCTTGTGAGCTCCCTTGGACAACTCCTTCACCTATGGCTCCCCAGCAACGACGCCAGAAAAACGCTTGATGGATAGGTTGAGACTCCAAGTGCAGAGTGTCTAGCTAGTGGCAAGCCTTCTTCCCCACGAGGGTGACTCCAGGGTTTATATCGAACTCTTGGGGAGCCAATATTTCAGCAGTTGTCTTCCAAGCTTCCTCCAGGATCCTGCAAACAAGTAGAGAATTTTGTGCCCTCAACCTCACCAAGTGGTTGTCAAGCACAAGGTGTGAGACTTCTAAATTGCAATGCAAAACTGAAAGTAAATGTGCAATAATTAAATCTACTACTAAATGCAAATGAGAAAATAAATATGCAATGGATTGTTTTTGTATTTTTGTGATGCAAGTGGTGATGGAGATAATGTAAATTCGAATTGGAGATGCAAGTAAAGTAAAGTGCAAGTAAAGTCAATTGCAGCAAAGTAACTAGAGTGTTTTCTTATAATTAAAATAGGACCGGGGTTCATGGTTTCACACTTGCATTCTCTCAAATAAAGTGGTAGACGGTGGACATAAAGAATTACATGTGAGATTACAATAACATGTTTAACATTGAGTACTTTCATATGGGCATCACGTCCTAGCATAGAGATCTCTACGGTCATATTGATCCCTCTTATACTCCACCAAGATGCGAAATAAATCATAACACCTCGATAATTAAGGAAAAACCAGAGTATAGCTTTAAGCAATGTGACATGAAGTTGAAGTAAGAACTTGCTAGATCTAGTCATGGAGATTGATTAGTGTCACTTCAAATCCCTGGTAACAAGGTACTCCTTTTTATCCCTAGTGAGGTAACTAAGAAAGGTTTAACAAAACCTAAGTGGATCGCTGAACTTCTGTCACTTTCACAGCACTAGCCACCCCCCGTTACTCCAACTAATGCACCCATCACCCCACACACGCTCTCAAGAACTAGATTGATCAAAGCTAGCAAATAAGAACGGGGTACATAATATACATCTACTCAAATAACTCAAGAGAAACAATTGCAATCTCAGATTCAATAACTCATAGAAAAGATCCACCACATAGGAATTACAACGGTGCCCGTAATCATGTGAGGCAGCTCATACAGATCTAATTAGTGAAGCACATAGAGAGAGAGATACAAGTGCTACTTCCACAAACCCATATCCCTGGGGTGGACTACTCCCTCTTCATGGAGATGTCGATGGAGATGACGTTGGAGGGGTAGGAGATCACGCCGGCGGCGCCCTGCCGGAGTTTTCCACCTCCAATCTGGAACTCCAGGTCTCTGTTTCGGTGTTTTGGTGTTTCGGCGGCGCTTCTCTCCGTAAGGGTACGGGGGACCCTCTTTATAGTCGGTTTTAGGTCAAGACGGAGTCGGTAAGTCGAAGATGAAAGGAATTGGGGCCACAGGGGACAAAAGGGGGCCTCTCACGCGGCCAAGGAATCTGGCCGCGTGGAGGGTCCTCTTTTGGGCCTCCTTGACCAATTCTCGTGGATCCTTCGCCCGCAAGTCTTCTCCTTCCAAGAAAATGACCCCCGCGGATTTTCAGGTGATTTCGCGGAAGTTTGCCCCTTGAAACGTCAAAAATATAGAAAACGGGGTTTCTGACAGGCAGGGTTAATTCCATAAAAGTTGGGGGACTTTGTAATTTAACCCCAAAATACTATAAAACATTGAATTATACCCTTATATGATGCAATATGTAATAGAAAACCATGTGAAAATATGCAAAATTCATCTATGCGTTTTACATGCATCAGGGGTCCATGCCGGCTCCTCCGGTTGTTCCCTCTTCGCGGTGGGATCTTCTACCGGATCGGCTGTCCCGACCGACTCTTCTCCGTCCGATTGAACGCAGGTCGCTTCTCCTGACACAGAATCATACTCAATATCATCAGGAACTGAACCGGACGTACGTATCATGCCGACGAAGACATTGACCCGGCCGATCGTGACGACAGATCCGGTTTCCAGCAGATCCGACTCTGGTCCCCAACCAAGGTCGTCCACCATCTTCTCTCCTTCGGGGTTGGTGATGATCTCGCCGATGACGAGGTTCTTCATGCTTTCCCGAGCTTCTCCCGTGATGTAAACACCCTTGGACGTAGGCCCCACGGTGGGCGTCAACTGTCGTGGGTTAATCACGGCAGACGTTACCAGGGGTAACTTACTTTGGGGCAAATCGACTCTGGTGTTTTGGAGTGGGTTTAGCTCAGGGGAAATCATGCTATCAATCGATCTGGTAGCTCTGGCCGTAATGTCGCCGAGTCTCCGATCTAGGGTTATTATTATCAATTCTCGTATTACAGGATACTAGAATATCTGGTGAAGCTCTGTGTTTCTAACCCTAGCATCCAGTTTATATTTTACCCGGCTCCCTGGCTTCCTACACAAGATACACCCGGAGTACTACCCGAAAACCGCACACAACCCTAAGTTTCCCAATCCTAACCCCTAAGGTATGGGTTACAAGGCCTACGCTCCTTCTTGGGCCTTCTAGAAACTCCACCTCCTCGAGCCGGGTCTTGTGCGACTCCCTTTGGGCCGGGTTTCACCTTGGTATGAGCCTACCGGGTTATCATCCCCTCATCAGGATCCGTGATAAGCCAAAGGCTGGATGCGTCTCCCGAACAAACACAAAACTATGTCGGTTCCAGTGAGAGGAGGGGTGGAGGAGACGAGTTTTGCGATGCGCCGTTTGATTTTCATTAAATCATCCGACAAGGTTTGAACTGCGTCCACTGCCCAGTTGTCTTGAGGAGTGGCAGCGCAGTTGGCGAAAGGTGGAATTCCCGTTTCCTTTCCAGGAAACGGGACATCTTGGTGGTAGAAGAAGGAACCCGTCCAAAACTTGACGGATTTCGAGGTTTTGATCTTGGGGGATCAATCCTTCCTAAATCTACGGAGGGTGAAGGATATGGCTCCGCAAGTCGGGAGTGCGCCCTCATACGGATTTCGCTTAACCCCGAAACAGTACTGCCAAAAGTCTAACCTAGGTTCTAATCCTAGGTACCCTTCAAACAGAGCCTGGAACCCGGCTAGATATAGAATGGAATTTGGAGGAAGATTGTGGGGTTGAATGTTGTAATGGTTGAGGACCTGGAGAAAGAAGGCGGAAGACGGAATTCCCATACCTCGGCTAATATGCAAGGTGAGGAGAACCCTTTCCCCGGCACTCGGCAAGGGCTCGGAGTCGTCCTCCTCGTGCCGCCATTTCCCTTTCAGAATTAGTCCCTCCTTCTCCATTGTCGGAAGAAGGGAAGGAGACAAGTTGCAACGGCTCCAATTCCCGGACATCTCGCCTTCGTCCTCCGCTCCGGCAGTAGCCACAGCAGCGAGCTCCTCGCCGACGAGGATGATCTTTTCTTCCGTCGTTTCGGCGGTGAAGGGCGGAGGCGGAGCGGAAGATGATGCTGCCAAGTTTTCGGCCGCGAGAGGAGGATCGTCGTGGGCTAGGCCACCGGCAGTTTCCTCCGGCGCGTTCGCGGCGGCGCGGCTCGAGGAATCGATCAGGGGGGTCGATGTCGTTGATGATGTCGTCGATGTTGAGGGCGACGGTGTTCTCCTCAGCGGCGCGCGGTGAATCGCCGGTAGCCATTCGTGGGCGGCGCGGAGAAGATCCCAAACCTCCAATGGTGAACTTCTGGGGACGGTGCGGAACATGCACGGGCTCTGCTCGCACTAGTAAATCCTTGGCTCGGGAGCAATGGCGCTTGAGGGCTGGGAGGTGGAGTGAGAGCAGAAGAACAACTGGAGGGCCCGAGGGAGGCTATTTATAGCCGAAAAAATGTTGAGATACGCGCAATGGCTCTTTTGACCACTAGATCTTCGACGCGTGTCACGCACCAGAAAACCCGGGAAATAAGGAGGCAGAGTGATAAGTGCTATCTCCTCGTCTCCCGCGAGAATCTGTCAGAGATACGTTTCAGGATTTTAACTGAACCCAAACGTCTGTGATATCAGCACGTTTTATCGCTGACGTCACGGAGTTCCTTCTCCATGAAGGCTCGTGGAAGAAAAGTCGGATTCTGGTAAATCCGAGTTTTGAGTTACATGTCAAGAAACTCCTTCTCACGAAGGCTCGTGGAAGAGAAAGCTGGATTTTGATGAAATTCGAGTTATGCATTATGAAGTTTTGGGAAAAAGAAGAATCAAGACAAATCGCCAACATTTCTCGAAGCAGGATGCGAATTGACGAAAGGTGGCAGGATGAAGTCTCAATCCTTCTTGGGGGCTACTTTGGATATATACCAAATAGAGGTATATCCGGCATTGTCCTAAAGAGCCGGATTACCAAGGTGGCCTGATTGGTAATGGATCACAGTCCATTAGGCGGCCCAGTAAGCTGACGCACAGAAGCCGTATTCTAGAAGAACCCGGACCACGGCCCAAAGTGGAGCGGCTTGGAGTAGAATGCGGATTCCTGCTTTCCAAGTTAGATACTTTCCGTAGTCTTCTAGGTTTCCTTTCTGTAAGCCCTAACCCGTCTCTTGTATAAAGCTGGACGGGAGAGAAGAAAGACAACAGATAGACAATTATCTAGAAGCCAATTCGCCGAGTTAGCGAAACCCTACTAACATTGTACTTTGTATACTTTAGGCTTCAGCCCTGATTTAGTGAGGTTGCAGGAGTAGGAAAGTCGCCTAGTTGCGACGTATCGAACCTAGGTAAAATTGGTGTTCCTGGTTGTTGTGCTACCACGTCCCCCCACGTCTCTACCCGTAGGATCATGGCACCCCGTCTATGAACTCTACTACGATGTCTCGACAGAGATGCTTCACTTGTATTTGTAAGGAGTTTTAATATTGTCTCGCAATGCTCTCCAGTGTTTATGATTACCTTGTCCACATAGTTGTTTTCACCTCCAAGAGAGTGTTTATATGCTAGATAGTTGGTTCATGCCTCCTTGTTGCCTGAGCTCGAGTGACATAAACGTGCGGAGATAGGATGTGCTATTGCCACTAGGGTTAAAACAACGGTGTTCTTGTTTACGGATGAGAACCACTGGTTACATTACATATTGTTCTTAATGCATTTGTATGTTACACACATAGCAATCACTTCGTTATTGTAACTTAATACCATGGGATTTGCTGGATAGCTTTATTGAGGTGGACTTTTAGATATGGATGCATGCTGGATAGGGGTCCATATGCCTTGACGTAATGCCTACAATGTTATAACATGTGAACTTTATCTCGTCATAATAGTATTGTTATGCGTTCATGATTTTTCAATTGCCCAGTTGTAATTTGTTCAACAAACATGTTTGTTTTCTTTGGAGAGACACCACTAGTGAACCTATGGCCTACGGTCCTATTTTCCTCATATTGCAAACCTTCTTTTAAGCACTTTCATAATTGTTTCCTCGTTGTTCCGTTTTTTTACTTTTATTGTTTTCCAAGACTCTGTATGTTTAATTCTCCTGTTTTCAGCAAGACCGGAAGATTGACAACCTTCCGGAAAGTTGGTGAAAGAGAGAGTTTATGCTTGTGTGCGGGTTCCACGCTCCCGTCAACTACACTCCAACAACTTTTCTGGCGTCGTTGATAAAGCAACCTTCTTCAAGACTACGAAGTCCTATTGGTTCGATAACCCTGGTTCCATACTAGGGGAAAACTTACTATTGACTACATAATACCTTCTGCTTGGGGTCTCCTAACGAGCGTGTGATCACGTCAGCATCATGTAGTCAACAAGTCCCCCATGAATCCGAGAACATCGACATTGGTCAGCGACAACGAGTCAACTCGGTTCTCAGGAGGGAATTCCACACGACGGGTATGATTACTAATCCGAATAAAATAAATTGCAAGAACTAAATACATTAATAGATGGGGAGCAGGTAGCTCGCAGTTGCACGACCATCGGGGCGCTAGTACAAAAGCAGCGTGAAGTACGTAAGACAAACAATTTTTTCCTGATCGACAGCCATAACGGCGTCCATAGATTTGAACGACACGTACACAACGGGTGCACCGTGGAGGTACAATGATCATCAGGATTACGATGTGTACCGTCTCTCTGCAGTGTGTTGGTAAAATCTGCTCATCTCGCGAGATCCATCGATGTTAATCAGTGACATCGTGTCTGCTCAGATCTCACGAGGGGAATTCACACCGTAGGTGCAAAATAATCCACAAAACTATCAAGACGGGGAGAAAAACCATTTTCGAGATCAAATTTGGATTATACCTCTGCAATGAACGACAAAGACTTCTCGAGGAAGCCTCGAAAAGTGTATTCCATGCTTACATGTTCTAGCAGTTTGCAGGCATGAGAGGCTTGATTCTCTAACCTTTGTGGATCCAAGCTATTGTGTTTCCATGTTCAAGAAAGCTTACAATAGCATTGTGTACCCATGCAAGGGTAGGAAAAAGTGGGAGAAGATGAATGGGCCACCAATTGAGCCTCCAGCATATCAGAAATATGTAGACATGCCATGCAAAAGCAGAAAGAAATGACCAGAGAGATTATTTGTGGTACGGGAGGAAAAAAGTGTCAAGCCATGGTATAATGATACACTGCACATAAGTCAGAACCTGGTCATAATAGGAAAGGTTACAAATATTTGAAGTCTGGGATCCCACCTCCAAATCAAGTACCTGAAGCTCCAGAAGTTCATGTCGAAAATACAAATCAAGTACCTGAAGCTCATGTAAACTCTTCACTAAAAAAGATATGCACTTTACTTGATATTTCTTTATAGCATGACTTGATCATTGTCTTTGTCTCTATTCCAGGAGCAAAACACTATAGTTGGTTCAGATCAAACAGTTCATGAAGTACAAGATCATCTAGTGGATCAGATGCTTAATCAGGTTAGCTAACACTAGCTATAAAACCCTAGCCCTAAAATAGAGACTACTATAATTGTTATGTAGGACTATTTGTAAAACCCTCATGTAGATACCACAACAAAGAATTGTTGAACAAAGACCTGTTCCAGAATCAAGTTTCCTCACAGTTGCTAGAGCAATGGTAATCCAATCAGAATCTAGCAGAAATATAATCACTCAATGTGAGTTGACTTATCTTGAAGACACAAAGAGAGAAAGAAATAGAAGATAAGAAAGTAGCTCTGCTACTAGAAAGAAAACTAGGAGAACAGAAGAAGGTAGAAGAAGCAACTAGAAAAAGGCAAGATCAAACACTGAAGAAAGCACTCGATGCAGAGAGGAGAAGGCTAGTTGCATATGAGAAGAGGGAAACGAAGAAAGAAGAGGCAGCAATTTACAAGCAATTAAGGGCTCACGCTAAACAATTTGAGACTGAAGCAAGCAAAGAAGCATCTTCTAAGCTAAAGGCATCTTAAGAGGTTGAAAGAAAAGCTCACAAACATGCTAATATAGTGAATAAACAACAAGAGAAATAAGCAGCAGCTACACAGAAAGAGGCACAAAGAATTGCAGCTACAGCTCAGAAGGAGGCACAAAGGAAAAGAGCTGCTAAATAGAAGGAGGCACAAAGAGTTGCTGCTGTAGCACAGAAGGAGGCACAGAGAGCTGAGAAGGGAAACAATTAAAGAAAAGCTAAAAGACCAAGATATCAGTATGATCCATTAGAGGATCAGGGCACTCAACCATCTAAACATAACCCTCTGGATGGCACCCACCGGGTTCGGGGCCGGGTCGACTGTGGGGACCCATCACACCACTGCATGTGTAGTGCGCAAGTCGGTGACATAATACTCACAGAAGGACTTATCCGTGAATATTACATCTCTCAGAGTGGTACAACAGAAACACAGCGGTCCAAGCAAAGCTATAGGATACAAACTTCATTACAAAATCTTGAGAATCTCTTTGATGAATCAAGAAGATCTCATGCAAATGAAACATCAGAAGAAGCAATTCGAAGCTCCAAGCCGGAGAAGAACTCTAGCTCAGAACTAATCCACTACGGCTGATGCCAGCCCTAATTTATGGCTTGAAATAGCTAAGCCTAAAAATGGTCTCTATCTACATCTTGATAGCTTGTCCTCCACCGGTGTTGTTGATGATGATACTTTACCGACTAAGTAGTAGATCACTCCACGTAGCTCCCTTAGGCAGCGATGGCTTCTCGATGACGACTTCAATAGGGCTTCAACTCTAAGCAGGGGTCAAACGGGATAGAATGAGTAACGAGCGTTACACAGCAAGTTCATGATATATAGTGGGTGGTTGATGCACTAACTACAGCTTTAGACTCGAAAGAGTCATAAGCTAATGCAAGGTTTTGTAAATCTTTCTTCAAGAGGTTGCTTTTAATTCTGAAAACTATGCCCGCCAGATCTTCACAGGATTAGAACTTTCATGGAGTTGCCTTTCCTGCGGCGTTCGCAGCTCCTTCCCGGAACAGGGGGTAACATGCCACATCCTTTTACACTCTGCAGAGGTGCGTTACTTTACCCATGGACGACCAAGACCATGTTGCACAACCAGGTGTACATTCCTGTCCACTCCCACTCAGGTGTGGGGCCCGGTTGTTGGTCCAAGCCAAACCGTGCTTCTCCGCACAACGCATGCCCACCCATTTCTGCCAGCAGGTTGAACGCCTGATTCCACCCCTCACGATGGATATCTACGCGCCCCTGGCAGACCATCATAGACCCGCAGAGTCCGTGGGAATTAAGGGATCCCACCCATGTGCATGTAGTCTCGCACTACCTACGCGAGAGTACAGCGTACGTCTCTGGCAGCCCGTTGACATGCGAACGAGAAAAGTATCACGGCTGACTTACTCCCCCCATAGAAGATCCATGGTCAACGCGAATTTACGGCGCAAGAATCCTGACGGCAGTTGTTGTTAATTCCTAGGTAATACGTTCCCATGCAGATGGAACCTTCCTTTGACCTATTCATCTTACCATGGTTCCATCCGCCCACCATATAGAACACTACCACTCGGGTAGTCATTCAAGTAGTCATATTATTATAAAAATAGAATCATGCATTCTTTTGAGAGTAGGTGATAATACGATAGAGTTTTTGCAAATAGTTTGTTATGAGATACTGCAAAGGATATGAGCAAGTGATGAACTTGCCTGATATAGCAATAATGACAATAATAATCCAGGTCTTCGGGGTTCGAGGGTCTCGTAGAAAATCCCGACATCTGAAAGATAGCAAAGTAGTCCCGGTAAGGACTACAGAAAACACTGGCAAGATGATATATGCATAGTAATGAGATGCATCGTGAATTACCCTGGAAAATACCCCAGCTTACAAGTGTAAGCCACGTTTGATATGATATTTTAATCACACAGGTTTTAGGTGAATTGTTTCATTACTTGAGGTGATGTGGTTATTACTTCTTTTACACTTACATGTGTTTCACTTTTACTTGGCAAACAATTGTTATCCTGTTTAGTTAGAAGTGGTTATTAGCTGTTTAGGCAATAAGGCAATGACACATGGAAAACAACTATTGAAAAGATAACAATCATATTTTGTTTTATATTCAAAAAGTGTAGAGCATATGACAAAGAGTTTAATTGAGAATGATGTACTAATACAACTACTCTATAATCACAATACTTTCTAATGACTAGTGATGATAGGTTTAGTAGTTGGGAAACCATAAGGGTTTTATTAGTAAGAAAAATGATATTAAGATAGTTATTGCCGGTTATAATGGAATATTATAGGATTCCATTATACTTTTAGAAACAAGTTTATAAGTTAGAAAAAAGGTCTTATGTTTGACATATTTGAATTGCAAATGCTTTTCTCTTTAGTTTGATATAACATTTTATGCTTTCTGGAAATATTTGAATAAGTTATTAATTTATTAATTTTAAATGAATTAAATGATTAAGGAAAATATTGCACACATGAAAACATGGTCAAATGACTACGAAAACATCATAGATGAGCTGCATAAGTCATTTGGAGCATTTTGGTATATAACTTGTATTTTTCTGATTTTATGAATTATTTATTATTTTCTTAATTTTAAATGATTTAATTTAATTAAAGAAAATATTTAATTTTAAATTTTATCAAATTCATTTGAAAATGTCATAATCAAATATATTTTATTTTTCTGATTAAAATGATACGTTATTTATATTTTTCTAATTTACAGAATTAAAGTTATTGTATTATAATGTTTTATTTAATTTCTGCCAATATTCAAATTGACAGGTGGGGTCTACTTGTTAGGAATTTTCTTTTTCTTTTTAATTTTAGTTTTGAATAAAAATTATCTGACGGGGCCTACGATGACATCATCCGATGACATCACGGGGAATCGATCCTCACAGCATACTGGTATCGTGCATTTTAGCAAAGCATATACCACAATATATATGAGAGAGGTAGGAACGGCTTGCCTCGGTTAGCTTCATCATAGCTATCAATGGACGATGGACATTTCTTCGGATAAACTTGGCTCTAGATAGGATGCACATACTCGAACGCCGCGCGATACCGAGCGTAGTCACATGAAATACCACCAACAACGAAGATATAAAGGTGTGCCAGATTCTCCTCTCGCCAGTATATCTCATATCCATAATATTTGCTTCCGTCGCCCGCTGTGCCAGATTCTCCTCTCGCTCGCCAGTATATTTCGTCGCCCTCTCCGCGATATACCGGCGCCTCTAGGAAACCACACACAGCTAAGCTCTCGTAGGACATCTCCCTCTCATTTTCTCTAGCTTTAGTATCTGGTCAAGCGAGGACAGCAGCAGCATGGATATTTATAGGAGGAGGCAGCGCAGAGGTTGGGAAAAAATATCCTGGCCGCCTCGCCGCTTGCCGTTTCGGCCGACATGCACTACGTCGCTGATGACGTAAAATAGCTCACTGCTGGCATGCATGCAAGAGGTACACGAGAGCACAGGGACACGACCCAGTCATTCGTGTGCTGCCAGCACAGCATGTGGTGGCGTGGCTCAGTAGCAAAGATACATCCGTTGACTAGTACTACAGGCTCGTACTACTCAATGGGCATGCATGCATGGATTGATGCAACCATCTCATGCCTCTATTCCATCGATGCATGCATTAGTAGTTAAGTACTACTAGCCCAAACAAGTCAGGTTTTAACTCCACTTTAATTAACTCTACTACTCTTTAGAATTCTAGCACATTTTAGCAACATTAAATATATTCTCTTTTGTTTATTGTGACTACTTGTAATTTGAATTGATGAGGATATTTTCATTCCTGGCGTTTAGGCTATAAATAGTTATAGTTTTTTTTTAATTGGTAATTTAGTGCTTTATTAATTCCGGGCAACACCAAGTTGTTGTCCAACAATACATACTTAATTGGCTTTATGATCTGGCTGTACTCTTTCCATGAAATTCATATCCTTAGCGAAACACCATAAATCTCCATGTAACCTCCTTACTTAGAAACTTGGATATGTCACCTAAGTTATAATGTGGTTTATTATTTTCCCCATTGCTATTTTTTCCCCTTGCATGATCATAGTTGTATCTTATTGTAGTTTTAGAACATGTAATCATCTACATGGTTATATGTAGATGAATTTTTGTTATCTTCTGTTAGTCTTACATATGAAAAGGATATGGAAAACAAGGTAGTAAGCATGTTACCATTAACCTCCACATGTCAAAGACATGTGGATGCAATGGGTGGTTATTATTTCATACTTGGTAATTATTTCCATTTAAGATATTACTATGAGTTCCTCATTTTTGATGGGCTTGACAAAAGTTATTGGTTCTTTATTATATCCTAATGATTCACTGGATAACTTCTTATGATCCCTTACTGAGGCAGTGTTGCTTCTTGTGGTCTTTTGTTGCTTGATGTTCTTCTCTCTAGTTGCCACTTGTCTTCAGACCTTGCCTTGGTTCTTTGCAAGTAATATCATCCCTTGATGGTCTCTTGACTTATGAAAGTCACCACTAGAGCTGATAGGATATATGGAGTGGTTCCCAGCTACTAACTTCAGTAGTAAATTGTAGCTCCTGATGAGATGTGCTCATTTGAATACATAACCATTTCATTCTTTGTGGTGTATTCAATTATGATGAAAAATAGATTATTGAAACTCAGTTGTTTTAATGCTTACATGAATATTCTGTCCTCAAGGTTAATCTGACCTTGTAATCAAATTATTCTTATATAACATCAAACACTTGGATTTCAACATGTTGCTTGTTTAGTTCCTTATCTTGGTTTCTTCTTTACTTATAACTTGTAGGTGTGGTTCAAGTTATAATGTGGTATATTATTTTCTCCTTGTTATACTTCTCCTTTTATGGATCATGGTTTTGTATATAACAGAATGTAAGTGTATTTTATAATATCAAGTTACCATATGCATATAAGAAGAATTTGTTAACAAGTGGGCCAGACTTGCCTCCAAATTACTACTCATATACAATAGGCTGAGATGTACCAGGTTATATGATCTTATGTTTGTTTGTGTATGACACTCAATTGTTTGAGTATACAAAAATGATCTGTTAACAAGGTGTACAGGCTTGTTACCAAACTACTTCTATATAGCACTAACATTGGAGTATCACCCTATTTCAAGAGAGCTAATAAGACCAGATCAATATATAAGAGTTTTCAAGTACTCTTATAGAAGATTAGAGTAGCACTTCTAGAACACTCTAAATAATCTTCTTGAAGATCTTCCTGTGGTAGTTCCTCTTCTCTTGTGGGTGCTTCTCTTGCAGAATAACTTAGAGAAGATTGGGAAACAAGATAGAATGGTCTAGACAACATATCAAGATCTAGATTAAGAGTTATCTCAAGCTTTTATTATCCTTCCATAAACTTCTTATTTTATTTCCTATAAGATATGTTCTTATATCATACATGATTGGTTTACTTAATTTTCAATTTACTTCCTCTACCAGAGGTTATAATTTGTTGTTACTCCTTAATTGTATCCAGAGATACTTTAGTTGTTGAATGATGATTTGGATAGAAATGTGGAGTGTTTGTAGAATGATGACTTGATAGTAAATTGATCTAATAGTTCATTGATGTGTTGAGATTTCATATGCTCACTTGTATAACACGATTGAAGCAATGAGCATGTGGAAGTTATTGAGGTTTAAGGACTTATGTCAAAGTTGTTATTTGTTCTCCCAGGTGTCATGATCTACTTTATATTCATCACTTTATTAACTTTGTTATTCTTAATGCAGATATAGAGATTAGGGAACATCATATGTAATGATCAAGGTTTATTATTAGTTGAAGAAGATTTATTTCTTCTTGTTGATACTTCTTTTATGGTTGAGGAGATATGTACATATTCGATAAATGTATTATTATGATAATTAAGTTACTTCCCACTTGTGAGACTTGGGTTAATACTTGTTTGTATCACTTGTGTACTGTTGATCCTTTGTTATTTACTTGTGAAGGTTCACTTAGTGGTTATGAAATAATTTATAAAGATGTTGTGTGGATGGTTTATAACTTAAGAGTTATTGTTTGAGAGGACATAACACCTCTGTTGATGAGATGTTTTATCAAGATGTTATGTAGATTAATTGATAACTTAAAGAGTTCATGATTAGAGAATATAATATCTCTACTGATGTGATGGTTCAATTGTGCATTACTATCTTGTGGAAATGTGATCACCAGCTATGTGGTTTGGATACTCACCCCTCTTTGAGTTCTAGATACCTAGGAAATTATCCCAAGTCACTTATAGACTTGAGGTTAGGCTTGTTGAGAGTTTGTGTTGGTCCCAACCCTTTATGGTTTATGTAACCAAATGATTTGGTTTCTTAAGATACTTGTTATAAAGATCACTCCAAATGTACTCTTGATTAGATGAACTAGACCTATTTCATCATGTCAAGCGAAACTTTGGTCACTTTGATTCGTTTAAACTTTCGCGCCAAAATTTCCCGTACTTTTAGATGCATGCTTTGCAAATGCACATATTATATTTAGACCCTTATAACTTCCCAAACACTGGGATGTTACAGTATCTCCCCCTTAACAAGAACTTCGTCCCGAAGTTCAATCTCTCTCACGTAAAGATAGGTAGAGAGAAATTATGTAGACCGTTGATTCTTCACATCTGTTTTCTGGTGTTGACCTTGGCATGTGTAGCCTCTTGTATTGATTGTTCACCTTCCAATGTCTTGCACTATACTCTAATACTTTGCTTGTTGTTACAACAACTCTGTTTTGCTACTAGGCCTTCCTAATGGTCTCACGAAGAACACGTGGTATTTCCACCACATAGTGGATACCAAGTTTCGTTCTCCGATGAATAGGTATGGTTTCCTACCTCTCACAACTTTCTGAAGAACAATTGGTACATCCACCAGGTGATGAATAACCAATAAGATTCCTCCGATACACTGGATTTTGTCTATGGTTTGGACTCCATTTGGTTTAGTCTAATGGTCTCCAGATAAAGATTTCTCAAAGGAACTTCTACAACATAGTGTACATTGACTTACACTCATCTATTAGTGAAAATATCTTCGATTTCCTCGAGTTTTAACTATTCCTTACGGATGACTATAACCTATCCCACTAGTTACTTCCTATGGTCCTTCTATACCTTTGGGTTTTGACTTCTAAAGGGTGACTCTATAAGTTAACTTATTGAACTTCTACATATTTCCTTCTAGGATATAACTACTCATGTGATTTTCTTGGCATAACTTGTGGTAGCTCACCATGTGTTGATGTAGTAGCTCACCAAATCCAAACAATATGTGGAATGTGGTCCATTCCCATCAGTGGCTTCATTGACTTCTGGATTCTTGACTTTCTAGTCTTCTAGAGCTTTGGTGGTTGCTTCAATCAGCTGAGATTTCAGACCGCTCTCATACTAATCCTATACCCTCTAGATCAGTAACATCAAGATAGAACTCAATGTTTGCACATGCATATGCCCATCAAGTTCAATCTTCATGCACAGATCTAGTCAATCAAAGATCCAAATAAGATCCAATAAATCCCAAATACAGTTATCACTCATGCATCAAAAGCCCGTAGAATATTAGTACTTTGAGTAAAACATCTCAAGTACCAAGGCTCTTAAATGCTATACACTACAATTAGGTATATATTACCTTGTTATCCTAGTCTACACAACCACTCTTTGCCCAGGTAATTACTCCAATTGCATGCCTTACTGCAATGGAATAAACCAAGACAAAATAATCCTATAGTAGTTGTTGTCTAACTTGGTTCCATATAGGACTAAGTATTATGTAATTGATTTACTTCATCTTGATTATGATAAGCTTCTCATGGCATATGTTGATCCTTCATGGTGTTGATCACATCGTACGAGTAGTAATGTAGCTTCCTTCCATGCTTATGCCTTCTCCTAACTCTATTCTATACTATAGTGATTCACCTTTAGACTTGATAACTAAGGTATGGTATATACCCCAGAGTTACCATGGTCTAATGTCTCTTTATGATTCATAAACATCCCTTGTTGACGAGTCTTATACGTACTCTAAACCATGTTGTACTCCATCCTATTCATTCATAGAATGGGGTAATCATCACTTTGACTTAATCATCTCTGACTATGTCAAAACTCTTTTTCTCATTGAAACTGGTACATGCTAGACTTCTAACTATTCATACCTAGGTATAAGGATAATAGATAAGTAGATTTACTCAGGTTGAGTAAGAATAATTCTATACAAGTATGATTATATCATTCTCAAGTGAATGATCGTCATAGTTGTAGGAAATGTGGTTTAGATAAGATGGCTTCCTATAGTCTTTACCAACCTACAGATCTCCTAAAAGGTTTTAAACCTAAGGTCGCTTCGCTCTGATACCATCTGTGGGGACCCATCACACCACTGCATGTGTAGTGCGCAAGTCGGTGACATAATACTCACAGAAGGACTTATCCGTGAATATTACATCTCTCAGAGTGGTACAACAGAAACACAGCGGTCCAAGCAAAGCTATAGGATACAAACTTCATTACAAAATCTTGAGAATCTCTTTGATGAATCAAGAAGATCTCATGCAAATGAAACATCAGAAGAAGCAATTCGAAGCTCCAAGCCGGAGAAGAACTCTAGCTCAGAACTAATCCACTACGGCTGATGCCAGCCCTAATTTATGGCTTGAAATAGCTAAGCCTAAAAATGGTCTCTATCTACATCTTGATAGCTTGTCCTCCACCGGTGTTGTTGATGATGATACTTTACCGACTAAGTAGTAGATCACTCCACGTAGCTCCCTTAGGCAGCGATGGCTTCTCGATGACGACTTCAATAGGGCTTCAACTCTAAGCAGGGGTCAAACGGGATAGAATGAGTAACGAGCGTTACACAGCAAGTTCATGATATATAGTGGGTGGTTGATGCACTAACTACAGCTTTAGACTCGAAAGAGTCATAAGCTAATGCAAGGTTTTGTAAATCTTTCTTCAAGAGGTTGCTTTTAATTCTGAAAACTATGCCCGCCAGATCTTCACAGGATTAGAACTTTCATGGAGTTGCCTTTCCTGCGGCGTTCGCAGCTCCTTCCCGGAACAGGGGGTAACATGCCACATCCTTTTACACTCTGCAGAGGTGCGTTACTTTACCCATGGACGACCAAGACCATGTTGCACAACCAGGTGTACATTCCTGTCCACTCCCACTCAGGTGTGGGGCCCGGTTGTTGGTCCAAGCCAAACCGTGCTTCTCCGCACAACGCATGCCCACCCATTTCTGCCAGCAGGTTGAACGCCTGATTCCACCCCTCACGATGGATATCTACGCGCCCCTGGCAGACCATCATAGACCCGCAGAGTCCGTGGGAATTAAGGGATCCCACCCATGTGCATGTAGTCTCGCACTACCTACGCGAGAGTACAGCGTACGTCTCTGGCAGCCCGTTGACATGCGAACGAGAAAAGTATCACGGCTGACTTACTCCCCCCATAGAAGATCCATGGTCAACGCGAATTTACGGCGCAAGAATCCTGACGGCAGTTGTTGTTAATTCCTAGGTAATACGTTCCCATGCAGATGGAACCTTCCTTTGACCTATTCATCTTACCATGGTTCCATCCGCCCACCATATAGAACACTACCACTCGGGTAGTCATTCAAGTAGTCATATTATTATAAAAATAGAATCATGCATTCTTTTGAGAGTAGGTGATAATACGATAGAGTTTTTGCAAATAGTTTGTTATGAGATACTGCAAAGGATATGAGCAAGTGATGAACTTGCCTGATATAGCAATAATGACAATAATAATCCAGGTCTTCGGGGTTCGAGGGTCTCGTAGAAAATCCCGACATCTGAAAGATAGCAAAGTAGTCCCGGTAAGGACTACAGAAAACACTGGCAAGATGATATATGCATAGTAATGAGATGCATCGTGAATTACCCTGGAAAATACCCCAGCTTACAAGTGTAAGCCACGTTTGATATGATATTTTAATCACACAGGTTTTAGGTGAATTGTTTCATTACTTGAGGTGATGTGGTTATTACTTCTTTTACACTTACATGTGTTTCACTTTTACTTGGCAAACAATTGTTATCCTGTTTAGTTAGAAGTGGTTATTAGCTGTTTAGGCAATAAGGCAATGACACATGGAAAACAACTATTGAAAAGATAACAATCATATTTTGTTTTATATTCAAAAAGTGTAGAGCATATGACAAAGAGTTTAATTGAGAATGATGTACTAATACAACTACTCTATAATCACAATACTTTCTAATGACTAGTGATGATAGGTTTAGTAGTTGGGAAACCATAAGGGTTTTATTAGTAAGAAAAATGATATTAAGATAGTTATTGCCGGTTATAATGGAATATTATAGGATTCCATTATACTTTTAGAAACAAGTTTATAAGTTAGAAAAAAGGTCTTATGTTTGACATATTTGAATTGCAAATGCTTTTCTCTTTAGTTTGATATAACATTTTATGCTTTCTGGAAATATTTGAATAAGTTATTAATTTATTAATTTTAAATGAATTAAATGATTAAGGAAAATATTGCACACATGAAAACATGGTCAAATGACTACGAAAACATCATAGATGAGCTGCATAAGTCATTTGGAGCATTTTGGTATATAACTTGTATTTTTCTGATTTTATGAATTATTTATTATTTTCTTAATTTTAAATGATTTAATTTAATTAAAGAAAATATTTAATTTTAAATTTTATCAAATTCATTTGAAAATGTCATAATCAAATAGATTTTATTTTTCTGATTAAAATGATACGTTATTTATATTTTTCTAATTTACAGAATTAAAGTTATTGTATTATAATGTTTTATTTAATTTCTGCCAATATTCAAATTGACAGGTGGGGTCTACTTGTTAGGAATTTTCTTTTTCTTTTTAATTTTAGTTTTGAATAAAAATTATCTGACGGGGCCTACGATGACATCATCCGATGACATCACGGGGAATCGATCCTCACAGCATACTGGTATCGTGCATTTTAGCAAAGCATATACCACAATATATATGAGAGAGGTAGGAACGGCTTGCCTCGGTTAGCTTCATCATAGCTATCAATGGACGATGGACATTTCTTCGGATAAACTTGGCTCTAGATAGGATGCACATACTCGAACGCCGCGCGATACCGAGCGTAGTCACATGAAATACCACCAACAACGAAGATATAAAGGTGTGCCAGATTCTCCTCTCGCCAGTATATCTCATATCCATAATATTTGCTTCCGTCGCCCGCTGTGCCAGATTCTCCTCTCGCTCGCCAGTATATTTCGTCGCCCTCTCCGCGATATACCGGCGCCTCTAGGAAACCACACACAGCTAAGCTCTCGTAGGACATCTCCCTCTCATTTTCTCTAGCTTTAGTATCTGGTCAAGCGAGGACAGCAGCAGCATGGATATTTATAGGAGGAGGCAGCGCAGAGGTTGGGAAAAAATATCCTGGCCGCCTCGCCGCTTGCCGTTTCGGCCGACATGCACTACGTCGCTGATGACGTAAAATAGCTCACTGCTGGCATGCATGCAAGAGGTACACGAGAGCACAGGGACACGACCCAGTCATTCGTGTGCTGCCAGCACAGCATGTGGTGGCGTGGCTCAGTAGCAAAGATACATCCGTTAACTAGTACTACAGGCTCGTACTACTCAATGGGCATGCATGCATGGATTGATGCAACCATCTCATGCCTCTATTCCATCGATGCATGCATTAGTAGTTAAGTACTACTAGCCCAAACAAGTCAGGTTTTAACTCCACTTTAATTAACTCTACTACTCTTTAGAATTCTAGCACATTTTAGCAACATTAAATATATTCTCTTTTGTTTATTGTGACTACTTGTAATTTGAATTGATGAGGATATTTTCATTCCTGGCGTTTAGGCTATAAATAGTTATAGTTTTTTTTTAATTGGTAATTTAGTGCTTTATTAATTCCGGGCAACACCAAGTTGTTGTCCAACAATACATACTTAATTGGCTTTATGATCTGGCTGTACTCTTTCCATGAAATTCATATCCTTAGCGAAACACCATAAATCTCCATGTAACCTCCTTACTTAGAAACTTGGATATGTCACCTAAGTTATAATGTGGTTTATTATTTTCCCCATTGCTATTTTTTCCCCTTGCATGATCATAGTTGTATCTTATTGTAGTTTTAGAACATGTAATCATCTACATGGTTATATGTAGATGAATTTTTGTTATCTTCTGTTAGTCTTACATATGAAAAGGATATGGAAAACAAGGTAGTAAGCATGTTACCATTAACCTCCACATGTCAAAGACATGTGGATGCAATGGGTGGTTATTATTTCATACTTGGTAATTATTTCCATTTAAGATATTACTATGAGTTCCTCATTTTTGATGGGCTTGACAAAAGTTATTGGTTCTTTATTATATCCTAATGATTCACTGGATAACTTCTTATGATCCCTTACTGAGGCAGTGTTGCTTCTTGTGGTCTTTTGTTGCTTGATGTTCTTCTCTCTAGTTGCCACTTGTCTTCAGACCTTGCCTTGGTTCTTTGCAAGTAATATCATCCCTTGATGGTCTCTTGACTTATGAAAGTCACCACTAGAGCTGATAGGATATATGGAGTGGTTCCCAGCTACTAACTTCAGTAGTAAATTGTAGCTCCTGATGAGATGTGCTCATTTGAATACATAACCATTTCATTCTTTGTGGTGTATTCAATTATGATGAAAAATAGATTATTGAAACTCAGTTGTTTTAATGCTTACATGAATATTCTGTCCTCAAGGTTAATCTGACCTTGTAATCAAATTATTCTTATATAACATCAAACACTTGGATTTCAACATGTTGCTTGTTTAGTTCCTTATCTTGGTTTCTTCTTTACTTATAACTTGTAGGTGTGGTTCAAGTTATAATGTGGTATATTATTTTCTCCTTGTTATACTTCTCCTTTTATGGATCATGGTTTTGTATATAACAGAATGTAAGTGTATTTTATAATATCAAGTTACCATATGCATATAAGAAGAATTTGTTAACAAGTGGGCCAGACTTGCCTCCAAATTACTACTCATATACAATAGGCTGAGATGTACCAGGTTATATGATCTTATGTTTGTTTGTGTATGACACTCAATTGTTTGAGTATACAAAAATGATCTGTTAACAAGGTGTACAGGCTTGTTACCAAACTACTTCTATATAGCACTAACATTGGAGTATCACCCTATTTCAAGAGAGCTAATAAGACCAGATCAATATATAAGAGTTTTCAAGTACTCTTATAGAAGATTAGAGTAGCACTTCTAGAACACTCTAAATAATCTTCTTGAAGATCTTCCTGTGGTAGTTCCTCTTCTCTTGTGGGTGCTTCTCTTGCAGAATAACTTAGAGAAGATTGGGAAACAAGATAGAATGGTCTAGACAACATATCAAGATCTAGATTAAGAGTTATCTCAAGCTTTTATTATCCTTCCATAAACTTCTTATTTTATTTCCTATAAGATATGTTCTTATATCATACATGATTGGTTTACTTAATTTTCAATTTACTTCCTCTACCAGAGGTTATAATTTGTTGTTACTCCTTAATTGTATCCAGAGATACTTTAGTTGTTGAATGATGATTTGGATAGAAATGTGGAGTGTTTGTAGAATGATGACTTGATAGTAAATTGATCTAATAGTTCATTGATGTGTTGAGATTTCATATGCTCACTTGTATAACACGATTGAAGCAATGAGCATGTGGAAGTTATTGAGGTTTAAGGACTTATGTCAAAGTTGTTATTTGTTCTCCCAGGTGTCATGATCTACTTTATATTCATCACTTTATTAACTTTGTTATTCTTAATGCAGATATAGAGATTAGGGAACATCATATGTAATGATCAAGGTTTATTATTAGTTGAAGAAGATTTATTTCTTCTTGTTGATACTTCTTTTATGGTTGAGGAGATATGTACATATTCGATAAATGTATTATTATGATAATTAAGTTACTTCCCACTTGTGAGACTTGGGTTAATACTTGTTTGTATCACTTGTGTACTGTTGATCCTTTGTTATTTACTTGTGAAGGTTCACTTAGTGGTTATGAAATAATTTATAAAGATGTTGTGTGGATGGTTTATAACTTAAGAGTTATTGTTTGAGAGGACATAACACCTCTGTTGATGAGATGTTTTATCAAGATGTTATGTAGATTAATTGATAACTTAAAGAGTTCATGATTAGAGAATATAATATCTCTACTGATGTGATGGTTCAATTGTGCATTACTATCTTGTGGAAATGTGATCACCAGCTATGTGGTTTGGATACTCACCCCTCTTTGAGTTCTAGATACCTAGGAAATTATCCCAAGTCACTTATAGACTTGAGGTTAGGCTTGTTGAGAGTTTGTGTTGGTCCCAACCCTTTATGGTTTATGTAACCAAATGATTTGGTTTCTTAAGATACTTGTTATAAAGATCACTCCAAATGTACTCTTGATTAGATGAACTAGACCTATTTCATCATGTCAAGCGAAACTTTGGTCACTTTGATTCGTTTAAACTTTCGCGCCAAAATTTCCCGTACTTTTAGATGCATGCTTTGCAAATGCACATATTATATTTAGACCCTTATAACTTCCCAAACACTGGGATGTTACATCGACGCCCCCCATACCCGCCCCATTTAACTTGTCGGGTCTCACTTCTTACCAAACCCACGACCCGGCGGGTATCGGGGCCCCAACGGGTACCCATCTAAGGAGCGACATCAACACATATGGGGAAAAAGCAATGGAATATTTGGATGAGTTTTATGGGAATAGACACGTGTGTGCATGTATTGTCTCCAGGACTCCATATTTCAGCGCGTACATGTGATGTGTGGGTTGTGTGATCCATATCTCGTGGATGTGTGGTTAGCCATAGGATTATTAGGGATATGATTAGGACTTAGAACGGGTATGCGGGTATGCAGGTACGGGTTTGCCACCTCCATACCCGCCCCATTAGACCTGGCGGGTCTAACATTTTACCAAACCCTCCCCATTTAAGGCGGGTACCCGTCGGGTTTGCGGGTTTCGGGGCCCCATTGCCATCCGTACATAACCCCATGTTTGATATATTCAGATGATTCTGGCTCCTACTTTCTTGGTCCATGTCCTAAATGCTATTTCAGTAAAAATGAATGTTGTCAAGTATTTTGGATGCTGAGATCTTATTTCTGTAAGATTAATTATGTTAAGTATTTTGGATGATGAGATGCTTCTGCTCCTATTCTGTTCAAGTTGCTGATCAAGTTAAATCCTAGGTGTTTGAATGCAACTTATTTGAACTATTCAATGTTCATGTTCTGACTATCAAAGTAGCTTCAAATACATGCAACTTATTGTCATGTTCATACTAAAACTTATGAAATTGGCAACTGAATACCATCACAGATATTAAACACACATTCATTGAACTTCTTGCCTTAACAAGCATAGAGTACCATCTTCCAACTAACAAGATTCATAACACTTTCAGCTAAACCCTTGCTGCTACAAACACACAAATACTTGCAGCTAAACACTTGCTGCTACAAACACATTTCACCTACTAACATAGACATCACTTGCAGCTAGACAAACACACTTGAAGCTTTACACTTGCTTCTATCACACACATCACCATCATACTTCTTCATATCTTCGTCTGCTTCACTTCTTTAGCACACAAACAACAGTCACAACACATAGCTACCAACAAACTTGCCATCGTCATCTTCATAACAGCCAACATTTCTCTGCCTACAGCAAGCAATGCACGAGCTTCCTGCTTGGTCATGACCTGTGCACCTCCTAGCCTTCCTCTTCCTTGCACCTCCCTTCTAGCTCGATATGCTTGTCTCCTATTAACCATCTTCTTCCTCCTTGCTTCTTCCAATTCTTCCCTCCTCTCCTCTACTGCTCCCAGTGCTTCAACCACATCATCCCCAATGAGAACATCATGATCCAGCAGATAAACAAAGTACTTCCCCCCTCCCAATGCCAGAATTCACATGTCGTCTACCGACCAAAAACAAAACAAAATCACAAATTTGTCTACAATTCAAAACAGCAACTCTGAACCAAAAATCAATGATGTTAAGAAGCAAACATCGTCTATATAGGCTTACCTCCTCATTGACACATCGGTAGAACATCCAACCTTCATGCTCATTGGTGTTCGACGTGTACATCTTCACCTTCTTCTCGCACTCCGGTCAGTTGATTTGCGACACTCGGGCAGTCCACCACCACAGGAGAGCAGAGCGGACAGAGGTACTCGACGACATTCTAGCATTCGATGGGCGCGATAGCTGCTGGTGGCGTGCGGCGCGGCGGCGTACAATCGACGGAGACACTGGCGAGAGATTTAGGGGTCGAGTTGTGGCTAGGGATTTGGGAACGAAGAAGAGGGGAATTGGATGGTTTTACAAATACCCACCCCACAAATTTTGACATCATCTCCAACTCCCTCTCGTCCCTGCAGGACTCGACTTCTATCGCCTCTGACCAGTCAACGCGTGGGCGTACGACATAGATACGTTGCACAATGGCCGTAGAAACACGTTCCCTCGTAGATGGTGACCGTCGTGTCCGTATTCCTGAGTTTAGTGACCGTTTCGTGCAAGTGCAGTTACCGTGGGTGCATTTTACTCTTTGAGCAATATCCATTTAGAAAAGGGTAAAATTTGTAGTTAACCTATTCAACCCCTTCCCCCCACTAGTTAACCCTCTCGATTTTTCAATAGGGGCCATGATTGTGGGCGGTAGCTGCATGCCCATCATGACCATGGCGGCTTGTGCGGCGGCTCGGGCGATTAGGTTTTCCGCGTACTCCACGACGACTCGTGGCGCAGCCTCGGCAGCCCGGCTTCTTCTTCGGCCTTCTTCTCCTTCCTCTATGCGTCCCTCTTGGCAGACTCAAGGGTGCGATGCGCATCCGTGAACTGGACCTTTGGCTTCTTGGGCACCGGCGGATTCCTCGTCGGAGCTGGGGTCGGGGCCAGGGTCGATGAGGCTACAAAGGCGGCGTGACCCACAATGACGGCTGCGGCGCCCATGACTAGGGCACGAGCGGCTTGTTCGGGCTGGAAGAGGAAATGGTAGGAGTGGGATGTGCCACTGGTTGGCGGGCTAGCCAAAGCGAAGTAGAGGACGCAGCATCGGTCCATGAGTGTTCATGGGCGACTCAAACTGCGTCCAATTCTGGGCCGCAAATGAGTAGACGCAGACGCGAAAACGACAACAGGTCCATATAAGCAATCCGTTAGGCCTTGGTTTTTGCCGCGATTATGCAAAACAGACACCAAAGAGGATTTAAGCAGGCCTTAAGCAGGCCTTGGAGATGTTCCTAAGAGTGAGGAGAGCATGTGACCGGAGCTCATAGCGGCTCCATTGCACGTACGGTTGGTGGAAGGATGGAATCGGTGGGCGATCTGCTCCGCTGACATCACCAGGTTGTATCGATCAGAGCCAGATCTGGTAACGCAAATTATAGTACTACTAACAAAGTACTGTACCGTCACACAGGAGCACTGCATGTATAGCACTTAAATTGGGTCACTGTACTTCGCTACGGCTTAGAGAAGCTCGCTCGAAGCCTCACTGGCCATGCGCGCGGTTATAAAATCGGCGCCGCAGCAGCAATTCTGCAGACGTAGGTAGTAGATGCCAAACGAGTTGCACGCTGGCGCGGTGACGCGTCCACAGAAGAAGACAAGAGAGCCCCTATCGCGACGAAGTTGAAAACCGGAGCCTGACAGCATTTCTCTGGCCACTGTTTTGATTACGCCCAACCGTATGTCAGATGCTCACATATTTTCAAAGAATAATTTTTCACGACGTTACGTGGCTTGGGACGAGCACGTCAGCTGAAATTGTTTGCTGCCCGTCTCGGGAGAAGGGCGTTTCAGTATTTTCCAGAGCGGCCCATCCGTCGCTAATTAATATCCGTCCATGCCTGGCCCTGGGGCCTGGGCTGAGCACTGAGCAGAGGAGTAAAACTGTGTGCACGGGTGAACAGTGTGGGATCGTGTGCAGCTTGTCTCGTTCGGGCACAGTAGTATGATGTTTGGCGTCAGCTCGCTCTGGAGGAGTATTTTATTTTCCGCCGGGAATTAAGCCGCTGGCACGTGCCGCGCCATACGCGGATCGAGCCGAGCCGAGCCGACAATGCCTTGGAGTGTTAGCAATCGCACGTCTTTACTCTACGTTTCTTCCCTTTCTTCCCCTAAACGCAACGTGCGATAGGGCCGTTCGGGGATCGATCAACGACGATCCGGAACAAAAACTTGTATCGTAGCTTCGTCATCTCCATGTAGCGAAGACTGTTTGGGCGAGCTTTATTGCTTACGGTATCATGTTCCACTAACGGAAAAATGATAAAAGGCTACTCTTACTAAGGATTTGACACATTCCATCTGCGTTCATCTGACCTCATCGCTGCATGCATGCCAGGGAGCCCTTGATCGCTCGTCCTCTTGATCGTGGCTGAAGGTCCGCCGTACTGGGGCTGAGGGAGACCGATGCGCGCGCATTTTGCCGGCAAAGCAGCCATTAGGGTTCCAAGTTCGCGGTGACGTCCCGCTCCATTACCCACCCCCACCCCCGGTACTTGAATATCTTATCTTCCTGCCATAGAATAATCGGCTTCCAAGCATGATTATACGGCAATCATGTGCGTGCGGGTGATCACTAGATAAATTTCGCCACCAAACAAGAACGTCACACCAGGACAAAACAGAAGCAGGATTTTAAACAAGTGAAGTGAGCCCAAGACTTCAAACAGCCTTGCTGCTGCTGTACTGGATGAGTAGTCCTAAGTAGAGTAATAATCACATTTAGGTCCAATCGTTCGTCACGAAACCTCCTCTAGTTCCACCCCTACTACGGACATCACGACTCCTAAATCGCAGTACACAAACTTATTTATCGTGTAGGTAGTTTCTTACTCCAAATTACACAGCTAGCTCATGGCGGCTTTCATATGTACATACGTACGCGGGGTCGACGGAGACGAAGGAAGCGTGCACACGGCCACACGTGCGGCAGAGGGGAATCGATCGAGCTTGCTGCTAGGCGCAGAGGGCGCCGACCTCTCGGAGGCGTGGGACCAGGCGGCCGCTGAGGTGGAGCCCCATGAGGCCCTCCAGCCCGCCCACCGGCGCGCCGCCGACGAAGAGCGCCGGCACGGCCGCGTTCTGCCCGCCGGCCTCCGCCGCCGCGAGCTCCTCGGCGGCTCCCTCCAGCTCGATGACGGTGGCGTGGGCGCCGACGGCAGGCGAGCAGGCTCTTCATCACGTGGGCCATGTAGCAGCCGCGCCGCGCGAAGATGACGACGGGGCTCTCGCGGACGAGCCGCCCGAAGCGCTCCGCGGGCGCCTCCTCCTCCCCGGCCGGGTCGATGGTCAGCCCCCGCCGGATGGTCGCCACCGCCTGCATGCTCGGCTACCGACGCCGATGTAATTGTGGAGAGCTAGCCGGCGACGCGGAACAAACGGAACGGCGTGAGATAGATAGGGCCCCGCCGTGCAGATGGATGGATGGATGGATCCGGAGGAGGTGGAGACGGGAGAGGGGGAGCTGGGCGGGACGTTTATATATAGGAGGCCCGGGCGGCACATGGGAGGTGACGTCAGGCGAGCGGTGGGGCCTGAGGTTGCGTCACGTGGCCCGCCGGAGACGGACAGCAGGGTAGCGGGCATTAAATTCAGCGCACCATCTAGCTAGCAGGAGTAGGAGTACCCAGGAATCCAGCTAAGAGCATGTCTAACAGCCCCCTATATGGCCCAAACCCGTATAATAACCGCTGATATACGGGTTTGGGCTCTACCCGGCCATCTAGCAGACCCCGTAAATGGACCACCCCGGACGATTTTTTACAAGTTTGGGTAGGGGGCGGCCCGTCGACCCCTACATGTGCGGGTCGGGAGGAGATGTACAGGGCCAACTCCTCACCTTTTTCCCAACTGCGCGCGAAGCTCCCAACCGCCGCCGCCGCCGCCGGAAATCCGCCTCCTCGCCCTCCCCGGCCACCGCGTCGCCAGATCTCGCCGCCATGGACTCCTCACAAGCCCCTCCGACCGCCGACGACGCGCCACCCATGTCTGAGGTGGTGAATGCTGCCACCGTCGACGCCGCGGCCTCCGCCGATGTGGCGGCCATCATCTCCGCCACCATGCCGATGAAGAGGAAGAGGATCCCGAAGCTCTTCTTCGACACACCGCCGGGGCCTGCGGTAGCGGCGGCGGCGGCGACCACTACTGCGCCCCTCGTCGCGAAGAAGGTGAAGTCATTCGCGACGAGGGGGCGGCCGCCAAATGAAGGGGAACGTAGCATAGAAAACAAAAATTTTCTTACGCGAGAGACACCCGAAAGGCCAAGATCTAATCTAGGAGACAAAGTGTAACGGGCAACAAGAGGGTTAAGGAGAACACATACCCTCGAAGACTCAAAGTGGTACGAGATCAAATCTCGTTGTTGGCGTAGTCGTACTCACACCGATCCCGATAGCGAGAAGATGGCACCGCAATCCGGCGGTGCATCCGTGATCGGTCACACGTACGGTTGATGACGACCTCCGTTCCCTCGTTCCAGCGGGGCGCGGAAGTAGAGGATCCTTCGGAACTCCAGCAGCACGGCGACGTGGTGGTGGTGAAGAATCCCACGGTCAGGGCTTCGCCAAGCCGGAGACCATGAAATGGAGCAGCGGGTGGAGGGAAAGGAAGTGGCCAAGTGTGTGGAGGAGGGAGAGCTCTCACCCTCCTTTTATAGGAGAGGGGGAAGGCAGCCCAAGGGGGGTGCGGCCAGCCCATGGGGGTGCCCCCACCTCTTCCCTCATCATGTGAGTGGAAGCTCCACTCACACCCACTCATGCTCCCATAATTTCCCACTTGGAAAATCCAAAGGTTTTCTTTTAATAAATAAATAAAACCTTTTTATTTCTTTATTTCAGCATTTGTTAATTCTATTAACAAACTTTTGCATATAGCACCTCGAATCATTTGTTAATTCTATTAACAACCATTCGACGAAAAACCCCTTGAACTATTTCAATTTTCCCCGAAACAATTTCGGTGCTGCCCAAAATATTCTTCGATATTCCGTATCCTCTCAAACGCGTCATCGAACCTTAAGTGTGTCACCCTACGGTTCGCGAATAAGATAGACATGATCGAGACTCCTCTCCGATCAATAATCAACAGCGGGATCTGGAGATCCGTGATGACTCCTATATATTCAACGATGACTCTCGTGATCGTGTGAACCAACAACGCCGTGAACTATTCCCTTTGTCTCGCGATATTTTACTTGTCCGAGATTCGATCATTGGTATCAACCATACCTTGTTCAATCTCGTTACCGACAAGTACTCTTTTCTCGTTCCCGTGATATAACATCCTTGTGATCATATCACGTGCTTGCAAGCGGTTTCGATGTGATATCACCGAGAGGGCCCAGAGTATATCTCTCCGTCATTTGGATGGACAAATCCCACTCTTGATCCATGATCCTCAACTAATACTTTCCGAATACTCAATGACACCTTTATAGTCACCCTGTTACGGTGTGACGTTTGATGCCATCAAAGCACTCTTCCGGTATCAGTGATTGACATGATCTCATGGTATAAGGAATAAGTTACTTCGTGTGTTTGATATAACAATGTAAACTAAATGACTTGATCGCATTGCTATATTCTCTTTGGGTATATGTTCATCACATCATTCTTCTAATGACATGACCCCGTTATTAATAACATCCAATGTTCATGATCAGGAAACCTTGATCATCTATTAATCAACGAGCTAGTTAAAAGAGAGGCTTTACTAGGAACCATTGTTTGTTTATTAAGCACACATGTATCAACGTTTCCGGTTAATACAATTCTAGCATGAGAAATAAACATTCATCATAAACAAGGAATAAGATAATAACCATTTTATTATTGCCTCTCGGGCATATTCCCTTCAGTCTCCCACTTGCACTAGAGTCAATAATCTAGTCTGTAAGCACTTAACACATATGGAGTTCCAGTGTTATTACCATGCTTCGCATGTGGTAAACATTATCAAAAAGATCTGAACTGTTCAGGTCCTATTGTATTTGCATGTTCTTTGCGTCTACACGCATCACTCATTCTCTAATGAGATGGCTTTGTATATATATGGTCAATTTGTGAAAACTTAATTCCTCAGCTTAAACTGATGTCACTAACATTGTGAAAATGTAGCTTCATAGTGTTAGCATTCTTGGAAATTCACCAAGTTCCGGTGGTACCTTAATTCCTCAGCTTAAACTGATGTTACTAACATTGTGAAAATGTAGCTTCATAGTTTCAGCATTCTTGGAAATTCACCAAGTTCAATAAAGAACTACTTGACACAAAATACGCTTATAATCAGTTGTCAACACAACGATATACTTTAGCCTTTGTTGTAGTATCTGTCACAATATTTCAATTTTGAAACTCTTTCAAATCCAGCATGGAACTTTCTTCCATCCTATTGTGCTACCCTTCATCACACATTTTAATTGAGATAAAATTACTTTAATAAATGACAAGACTGTTAGTGTAACATATTACAACTAATATTTTGTCATTACTATATAGGAAAACATATCCTTAGCATTTCTAAAATGACACAAGGATCTCTCCCACTGTTGTCTAATCATCATATGAATTATCCTACTATAACATTTTATAGCATAGGACTCATCTGGTTGTGTACATAGCATGGAAACATGACTTAGAAATCTCAATTTCAATGATGCTCATCATGTGTCAAAACACATGAATCTTGCTCAATTATTTTCCATGTGACAAGAACTCCTTCTTATCAATTTTATATTGACTTACTTCAATATTTCATCTATGTAATTTGGCTTCAATCATATCAGGCGCTTCAATCCATCTTTTATAGATATCGATGCCCAATATCTTCTAAGCCTTTCATCAATATGAAAATCTTAACCGTGTTAATTTAAAATACATATTTTCCAATCAACCATATGTCATCTACATAAAGTATTGGAAATATGTCATAGCGCTCCCACTTAATTTCTTGTAACTTTACAAGCATCTTTATCATTCATGATGGAATCAAACTCTTTTGATAACTTCATTAAGGTAAAGATTTCAACTTCGTTATGCTCACTTCAACCATTGAAGTGTGCATACCTTTCTAGAAACCTTTTGAATTTTACAAAAACTCTGAGACTGTGTCAAGTACACATCCTTGATCAAACTTCCTCGAGAGGAGAGTTGGTTTTGTTATTCAACTTCCATATCATAATATGTAACCTTTTGCTAGAACTATCCGCAAAGACTAAAGCATCACTACGGAAGATCAAAATCTTGTAGTAGTTAACTCTTTGAACTTCGTCGAAAACAACTTTTCGATAAGTACAATTTTAATAAGATGTAAAATCCATGTCTTTGTCGCTATATAGACCCTTTTGCTATCGCTAGGCATCATGCCTATCGAAAGGACTACCAAGTCACATACTTGATATTCATACAAGGATACTATGGCGGATATAATGACTCATAGTCAATTTTACGAAGCCAGGGCCCATCATTTGCTTCCTTTATAAGGTTCAGGTCCTTTTGTTGTCAAAACAACACTTTACACTTAAACCACAAGTTGTTCTAAGTACAAAGTTTTTGGACTTTACTGGTACATTTCGCAAACTAATTTGAAGTATCTACAACATTTGTAGTGTCTTCTACTTAGTCAAAATAGTAAACCCCGGAACAACTTCCAGTGCTGCGCTACTCTTGACATGATAACGAAGATTCTCTAACCTCGTTGAGTTTGTACTGTGCTCCCACTCACTTGTTTCGCAAGAACTACTTTCTCGAGAAATCAACCCTTTCTGACAAACAACATTTGTCTTTTGGTTCGGTGATAGGAGAAATACCCAATGTTTTATTTGGGATAACCTTATAAACATATATTTATCCTATTTTGGTTGTAAACATTTTACACATGCTATGCATACCAAAACTTAAGAAAGTGACAATTCGGGTCACTACCCAAACCATATCTTATATGTTGTCAATTTCAGCGGATCATGATGGTGCTCTTTTCAGTGGAAAAACGGTTGTCACTAATGTATAAACTACAAATTATAATGGCAATTTTATTAATCTTACCATGTCAAACAGGGTTTGATTTTGTCTTTTGAATACTCCAATCTAATGTGGGGTATTTGAGAAGTATAAGTTGTAGAACAATTCTGCAACTTCTCAGATGTTTTGCTAAACTTGTAACTCAAACTTTATCCTTTATGATCCAATCATAAATACTTGATTATCTTGTTACATTGATTTTAACTTCATATTAACAACCTTTTGAACCAATTCAAAATGTCAAACTCTGTTCCCTTTAAATAGATATACTCACATATCTACTTAAATCATCGACAAAATTTTATGAAGGAAAAATTAATCCACCATACATGACTACACATAATGGACTATATACATCAATATGTATAATCTCCACTAAATTAGTCGTCCATTCTACTTTGGCCTAAGAACGGAATTCTAGTCATCTTTTGGAAGAGGTCTCACAAGCGTCAATTTATTCAAAACAAAATGACTCCGGAAGTCCATCAATATGGAATTCCTTCATGTTTTCCTTTCCGATATGAACTAAAATGGTGGTGCCACAATTTAAGTGAAACTCTTTTACGTCTTGCAACGTTTAGCATTCAGTCTTATAGATGTTTACTTTACCAACATGATTTATATAAACATATCCATCAATTATGGAATATGGTCATCGTTTGAACAATCTCATTTGTTCTCACAAAAGACTAGAACAAAATAACAAATTATTAAGTTCTTCAAATAAATCTTGACTGGTTGGTTCGATACGACAATGAACACAATAACACTTTATTTATGTTCTTGTCATAATCGATTCCACATCTATTACTAGTTCCTTTTAGGCCCTTGTATTTCTTTCATTGCGTTGCTTTGTATGACAACTCATACCAACCAATGTGGTATCAAAATACCCAAAAATACTTTGTTAACTAGTAATACATCTATAACTTGTATATCAAGTATATACTCCTGAGCTGGACTTTTCCAGTTATCTTCTTTTCTGCCGTATATCTATTTGTAATTCTATTTTCAATATTCCCTTTCCTTTATAGAAGAATCATTCAACATCAAACAATGCTAGTCTTACTAGCTCATTTTCTTTGGCGTGTTAGTCATATACTATCACCCATTGAGTCATACTTTGAGTTTGATTGTTCTACTAATATCACCATATTAATAGCATTCTTCTAGATTCCACTCTTAGCAATTTCCAAGTAAGGTAAACGACTTTACACATACTTTTAATCCATCCCATCGTAACAATTTTATGATTAAGCTACTATAGCTCGAAGGAAGTAATTTAGAGGATAATTTTTAGCATCCAATTTCTTGGAATATTCAAACGCCTAGCGTCTTCAATCATTGCATATATTCAGATAATATAAGCAAACATTGTCACGCTAAATTTGCATATATTCAGATAATATAAGCAAACATTATCACGCTAAATTATACTCAGTCATGTTGCTACAAATAAGTTTCTAGATATCAATATATCTTTCACTTGATTGTTTCTGAAAACAACTCTTTTCAGTTCCTAAATCACCTTGATCAACAAAACATTCTTTTGAAGATAAAGTAATACGGAAGCAACCATGACTCTGGATTCTAAGTAGGAATTATTTGCTCTCTAGATGAATCAATCATTAACCACATGGAGCCAGGTAGGAAATACCAAAAATCTACAATAGGACTCAATTTTAAATTTCACTAATACGTACCAATCTTAAATGGTATTTACCAGATCATAACAGTTATATCTCAATTAACAATCTAAGTGTAAGGCAATTATAGATGCCAATGAATACTACAATTTGTGCAAATTCACTTTGATTGGTTGTTCATGATAAATAAGTTCAAGTTAATTCAAAAATTAAACCATGAACTCCCACTCAAAAACAACATCCCTCTTAGTCGTCTTTAGTGATTACACGAACCAAATTCACTACACCAAAACCGATCATCACGTGAGATGATGTAGTTTCAAAGGCGAACATCGACATGTTCATCATATCATCCATATGACTCATGCTTTACCTTTCGGTTACGTGTTCCGAGGCCATGTCTGTACATGCTAGGCTCGCCAAGTAGAACCGTAGTATTGCGTGTGTTTCAAGGCCATGTCTGTACATGCTAGGCTTGAAAACACCCGTTGTATGCGAACGTTGAGTCTATCACACCCGATCATCACGTGGTGTCTCGAAACGACGAACTTTCTTAACGGTGCATACTTAAGGAAGAACACATTATTATCTTGATATTAAGTGAGAGGGATCATCTTATAATGTTACCATCATTATCTAAGCAACACAAGATGCATAAAAAGGATTAACATCACAGACATCACATGAAAGGATAACGTGATATGATATGGTCCTTCTTGCACTTGATCTCCATCATGTGCATTATGGTATGATCTCAATCATTCCACCGGCGTGGTACCAAGTACCACGGTACCCCAAACTTGATTGTCCATCAATAAGAAGACAACCATATGGATACCTTTCGGTATATCAATAATTTACAAAATAGATCATCTCATAATCAAATTTGTAATATTGACCATATCACATCACATGCCCAGCAAAAACTAGTTAGACGCTTCTAATTTATTTTTGCATATTTTACGTGGCTTAGGGCTTTCGAGGATAGAACCGTTCATACCTACGAACATCAACCACAACGTTGATAAACACATTTTTAACAACCCTTCATAGATTAGATCTTAACTATAGTAGGAGAAACAGACACCCGCAAGCCACTTATGCAATACAAGTTGCATGTCAGTTGTGGAACAAGTCTCATGTACGTGGACATGTAAGGTTAGTCCGGGCCGCTTCATCCCACTATGCCACTAAGATCATAAAATAGTCAAGGAGGTAATAACATGATCATCAACGCCCACATACACCTATGTGTTCTACCCGTACAAAACATCTACGCATAGATCCGGCTCTGATACCACTGAAGGGGAACGTAGCATAGAAAACAAAAATTTTCTTACGCGAGAGACACCCGAAAGGCCAAGATCTAATCTAGGAGACAAAGTGTAACGGGCAACAAGAGGGTTAAGGAGAACACATACCCTCGAAGACTCAAAGTGGTACGAGATCAAATCTCGTTGTTGGCGTAGTCGTACTCACACCGATCCCGATAGCGAGAAGATGGCACCGCAATCCGGCGGTGCATCCGTGATCGGTCACACGTACGGTTGATGACGACCTCCGTTCCCTCGTTCCAGCGGGGCGCGGAAGTAGAGGATCCTTCGGAACTCCAGCAGCACGGCGACGTGGTGGTGGTGAAGAATCCCACGGTCAGGGCTTCGCCAAGCCGGAGACCATGAAATGGAGCAGCGGGTGGAGGGAAAGGGAAGTGGCCAAGTGTGTGGAGGAGGGAGAGCTCTCACCCTCCTTTTATAGGAGAGGGGGGAGGCAGCCCAAGGGGGGTGCGGCCAGCCCATGGGGGTGCCCCCACCTCTTCCCTCATCATGTGAGTGGAAGATCCACTCACACCCACTCATGCTCCCATAATTTCCCACTTGGAAAATCCAAAGGTTTTCTTTTAATAAATAAATAAAACCTTTTTATTTCTTTATTTAAGCATTTGTTAATTCTATTAACAAACTTTTGCATATAGCACCTCGAATCATTTGTTAATTCTATTAACAACCATTCGACGAAAAACCCCTTGAACTATTTCAATTTTCCCCGAAACAATTTCGGTGCTGCCCAAAATATTCTTCGATATTCCGTATCCTCTCAAACGCGTCATCGAACCTTAAGTGTGTCACCCTACGGTTCGCGAATAAGATAGACATGATCGAGACTCCTCTCCGATCAATAATCAACAGCGGGATCTGGAGATCCGTGATGACTCCTATATATTCAACGATGACTCTCGTGATCGTGTGAACCAACAACGCCGTGAACTATTCCCTTTGTCTCGCGATATTTTACTTGTCCGAGATTCGATCATTGGTATCAACCATACCTTGTTCAATCTCGTTACCGACAAGTACTCTTTTCTCGTTCCCGTGATATAACATCCTTGTGATCATATCACGTGCTTGCAAGCGGTTTCGATGTGATATCACCGAGAGGGCCCAGAGTATATCTCTCCGTCATTTGGATGGACAAATCCCACTCTTGATCCATGATCCTCAACTAATACTTTCCGAATACTCAATGACACCTTTATAGTCACCCTGTTACGGTGTGACGTTTGATGCCATCAAAGCACTCTTCCGGTATCAGTGATTGACATGATCTCATGGTATAAGGAATAAGTTACTTCGTGTGTTTGATATAACAATGTAAACTAAATGACTTGATCGCATTGTTATATTCTCTTTGGGTATATGTTCATCACATCATTCTTCTAATGACATGACCCCGTTATTAATAACATCCAATGTTCATGATCAGGAAACCTTGATCATCTATTAATCAACGAGCTAGTTAAAAGAGAGGCTTTACTAGGAACCATTGTTTGTTTATTAAGCACACATGTATCAACGTTTCCGGTTAATACAATTCTAGCATGAGAAATAAACATTCATCATAAACAAGGAATAAGATAATAACCATTTTATTATTGCCTCTCGGGCATATTCCCTTCACCAAAGGTGAAGAAGGCCGCGACGCCTGCAGCGGACGATCCGCCCACGCCGGTGGTCGCCGAGGTTCCGTCACCGGCCGTTCCGCCAGCTCCCACGCGGTTGCCCACGCCGCCGCCGGCTGGTGCCCGCCAGGTGCTCGACGAAGTGCCTGCGCCTGCCGTCGCGACATCCTACATGGATATGCTCAACGATTCTGCGGTGGACTTGGATTCGGGCATTGCTGGCTTCGACGACGAGTACGCTGACTATGACGAGGATGAAGAGGCGGACGAAGAGGTGGACGACGACGTGGTTGAGGTGGACGTGGCTACTGCGCGGCGGAGCAAATCGGGGAAGCAGCCCAACTACACCGAGATTGAAGATGTCACATTGGTCCGTGCGTGGGGCAAAGTGTCCATGGATGCTGCCACCGGCACCGATCAAACCGGCAAGCGCTATTGGCAACGCATTGAGGATCTTTACCACAAGCTCAAGCCTCGCACGAAGACTTTGGCGGATCGATCCTACCGCTCCCTTGAAGGCCGGTGGAACACGATCAAGCCAGCTTGTTCTCGTTGGAGCGCTGCCATGGACCAAGTGGCGGATAATCCACCAAGTGGATGTGTGGCATCGGACTACGTAAGTTTTGTGACAGATTTCTTGTGCAAACTATGTGTTCTTGTGTAAACATCACACTACCTTGTTGTTGTGCAGCCCAAGTATGCTCAATTGCGGTACAAAGACATGGCCGGCTCCAAGAACAAGGAATTTCAGTTTGAGCATTGCTTCAACTTGCTCCAACACCTTCCCAAGTGGAAGTTGAGGGACGAAGAGCCAAAGTGCCAGAAGCAGGCAATGCTCAACATGGATGATGAAGAGGAAGACATGGGTGGTCGCAACGTAGGCAAGCCCGAGGGCACCAAGAAGGCGAAGGAGAGGCAGAGGCTAGAAGCCGAGGCAGCTAGCTTCAAGGACAAGATGGATCAGCACATGAGGGCAAAGGAGGAAATAGCATACAAGACATTGGAGACCAAGGTCCTCATCACCGAGAAGAAAAAGGAGGTGAAGCTTGCCAAGGTGGCTGCAAAAAGAGAGGAGGCTATGCGCAAGGCCGAGTTGGATGCCCAAATGTTGGCTCTCAAACAAACCAAAGCCATGAAGGAGCTCTTGGCCGAGGAGAAGGAGATCATGATGATGAACACCAAGGACATGGACGAGGATCAGCTGCTGTGGTGGAAGGAGAGCAAGGCCGAGATCATGGCGAGGAAGTTGCAGGCGCGTCAAGCTCGCGAGGCATCCAACCTTGGTGCTTCAACTTCGGTGAGTGGTGGTGCCGACGGTGGGCTCCAAGATTGATGTGGATCGCGTTGGTGGTGGCAGTACTTTTGGGAACCTCTGTGCCTAGAACATGACCTATGAACTTGTTGATCTATTTGTGATGTAAAACTATGGATTATGCATCGCATATCTTGAATCTGACATATTTGATATGCTTGTGTAGTTGTGCTAAACCCTGCAGAACCCTGTTTTGTGAGGGGCCAAAAGCTCGTGCGAGCTAGCAGACCCCCTACCCCCACCCCGTGAAACAGAATTCTGTTTTACGGGGTGGGGGTAGGGGGTCTGCTAGCTCGCACGAGTTTAATTCTGTTTTACGGGGTGGGGGTAGGGGGTCTGCTAGCTCGCACGAGCTTTTGTCCTGCGAAATATGTATACAGGGCGCTCTACACGCGTTTTAGCGTGTCCGTTAGACATGCTCTAACCACAGTACCACGGCGCCGGTGGTGAGGAGAGAATCGCGGCAAGGAAATTGGCTCGTACGTAGTACAACCACTGGCTCCGTCCTTCCCATAGCTATCGGTACGATTTAATTCCAAGTGGTATTTCTTCGGTTGTCTGATTTCCGATGGAATCCGTGGGTGGCGTTGCGCAGGCAGGATTCGTGATATTTTGGAGGGGGGTTTGGTGAGTGGGATATCCGGGGCGACGCGAACCACCCATCATCGGCGGGAAGATTCTCTGCGTGGTGGCCGGAGATGCGATGCGGGCATCGGAACTCTCGACGGTAGTACGATCGATCCTCCTCCATGGACTTCGACGCGATGCAAACGTACTTGCGGTGCAGTGCGCGAGCGATCTGGCACATGGCGTGGCGTACCATGCCGGCCAGCCGACCGGCTTGCTTCGTCAAACGAGAACACAGTGCGTGCCGTGGGGTCGAGCGTGATAAACGACTCCATAATTGCACGACGATGACGACGGCGACGAGGGTTGACGGCGCTGGAGCTAGCGTCACCCGGCATCGCGTCGCGCGGCCAGCAACAGTGTCATCACGGTGAATTTAGTCTCGCGTCCACACGGACCGCACCGGCCCGCGCGCCCGTCAGCCGATCGATCGATCGGTCGTACCGTGTCCGAGGCCGATGGAGCGGGCGCGCGTCACCTCAGGTCACACCGGGTGGGTGGGACGCGTGGCGCGCCCGGCGGCCGGTGACGTCGCTGTACCCCGCCGCTCGGGGCGGCGCCTAGTGCGCCGGCCAACGTCAGGTCGATCGAACCACACCGCACACCGATCGATCCGAGGCGACGGCACGAGGCAGATCTGTTTCCCCGCCCCGCCCGCGCGCGCTTCCCTTCCGGAGTGAACCCATGACGTACGTACGTGCGGAGGCTACAGGGGTCTGTGTCTGGTGTTAGGCCGGCCGATCCGACGGCTTGCGGCGTGAGGTTATCCTATACGCATCCCGTCCGTACAGTGATCCACCGGTGTAAAGGGTGAAGACGGGTTTTACCTTGCCAGGCGTACATACGTGTCAATTCCAACACTTCAAAGGATATCGTTGCTGTCATTGGCTCCGTCTAAGCAAGTCGGGGAGATATTTCCTTTGTGTAAAGTGTCCTCCATAACTTTGTTTGGCACTACTCCGTATAAGATTAGAGTTTGCTATACGCAACTTCTCTCACCACCATGGCTGCGAACCCATCCAATTTCAAAGAATTATTTTCAATAATAGTATGAGACTAGACACTAAACGTGTTCGGCCGATGGCGGTCGTTTGGTTATCTACAGCAAAGGTTTTAGATGGCTAAATATTAAAAGGTTAGATGGCTAGACCTCTCATTTTTTTAGTGACTGATCTTTGTGTTCACTTTATGTGATTGGTGATTTGTAAACTGATTTATACTTGATACTATTTGCTTTTAATATAAAACAGTTATGTGCATAATTTCGATACAGAGGCCGGGGATGATCTCCCATTTCGAAAAAATAGTAATATCAGACCACGAGTTAAGTGCATGCACTAACATTCGCTCGATGGGAGGAGCCCAGCCTGTCCTCGACCGTCAATCTGTTTCACGGTGGCACGGTGTCTTACATTTCGAAACAAAAGGATTAATTGTTTAGACTAGCCTATTATTCATCTAATAATAATTTCAATCCGAAATCGCACCGATCCATGTGACCAATTCATGCATGCAAATGAGAAACTTTAGCATCTCCAACCGAAGATGTCAAACTCGCCCACAAACTACCTGCGGACACGTTTGGACGTGTCCGCAGATAGACCCGGACAAATAGATACCAAATTACTACAAAGCCATGTAACATAGATAGAGAGCAAAAGCACGTATTACTTATAGAAAAATAAAATCATATAGACTACTACTCCTCGTCGGGTATCATGATGACCCCGACTCTCTCTAGACTACTACTCCTCGCCGTCGGCCCTGTTGTTGTTGGCGGCGGGGGAATTTCCTCGTTTGAGTTAGAGAAATCCCAGTCGTTGTCCTCCTTGTCCTCCTTGTCGTGCCTACCCTTAAAGGTCTCGAGGATGGCACGGTTCTCTGCGACAATAGCGAAGTTGCCCTTCATCTGGGAGATGAGGGCGGCGACGGTGGCTTCGTTAGCGAGATGTCGCTCCTTCGCGAGGTGCTTCGCCTCCACCCCGGAACGACTCGCAATCTCAAGGTAGGCGAGGTGCTCCACCTCCATGTGGAGGCGGAACTACTCCTCGTTCATGGGGACGATTATCGGAGTCCCCCTCCATATCGAGCTCCGCCTCTTCGCCGGCCTCTAACTCTGTATCGGCGAAAACCTCTGCCTCCGCCGCCACGTCCGTTGCCACTAGGGCTTTCGCCTTCGTGTCGACCGCATCACGAGCGCGGGGATCCGCAAAAGGTGTACGTTGCAAAATATATCTATTTATTCGTCCAACGTAACCACCAAGATCAGCTCTGATGATAAGGACGCATGCCCATACATGCGATGATCTAGCACTTATGATTACCGGCAACGAAATAACAGTGTAGTCGCAGTTTATTCTGGAAAATCGTAGATTCTCACAACTAGACCTTGTTGCAAGGATGCCGCTAAGCTTCCATCATCAAGTATCACACGTGTAATCCATCTTATAGTATTCACGCATCCACTTGTGTTAACCTGCTAGCGCTATGCCGTACAGAACTCGGCGCTAACGAAGAGAGAACAGCCTTTCGGCGTAGCTTTAGTGATGGATCTAATCAACTTGATTAGAGCTATATGAGACTAGTTTTATCAACACATTAGAGGGAATTAGAGATTAGATCATGCTCTAATTGGGAGAGGATGCCTCAAAAACCCAATTAGAAGATGCTCTAATTCTACTCTAGAGAGAGAGAGAGAGAGAGAGAGAGAGAGAGATAGAGAGAGAGAAGGATCAAAACCAATTGATGTATTTGATCCCATCGGGCTGGGATCCTTTATATAGTGGGCTGCAGGGGAAACCTGCCATAAGGGGGAGGTCAGTTTGGGGCAGCCATAGGCTGGCCACACATCCCCTCCTACCTCAATTCGGATTGGTTTCCCTTTTTCCTTTTCTCTTTCTTTATTCCTTTTTCTTTGGTCTTTTTCCTTTTTTCTCTTCAACCAAATAAGGAATATTTCTAAGGGAACTAATGCGCCTTGTACATGGACCATTGGCCCACTTGGCAGCCACCTGATAATTGGGTGCGGCCATGGGGAAATTCTGCCCCCTGCTGCACTTCCCCAATTCTCGGGTTTTCTCTGAAACTCTTTCGGAACCTGATACGTCACAAATGTATCTAATTTTTTTTTCATGCTACATGCTTGTTTTATACCAATTACTCTATGTTTTCCACATGTTTTCCTCTGTTTTATCGGCATTTCCATGGACTAACCTATTAACCCAGTGCCTAGAGGCAGTTCATGCTTTCTGCCTTTTTGTATTCACATAAGGTTCGAAGGAAATATCCGTCAAAAGTCCTGAAAATCTATGAAGATCATTTTTTACCCGGAATAAAGACGGAGTCCAGAGATGAGCTATGGGTGGGCCCCATGGCTATAAGGCGCGGCCCAAGACCCACACACGCCATGAGATCGCCTGGTAGCCCTGGCTAGCTGATACGTCTCAAACGTATCTATAATTTCCGATGTTCCATGTTGTTTTCATGCCATATGCTACCTGTTTTTTATACACTTTATGTCATTTTTATGGATTTGCTGGGACTAACCTATTGACAAGATGCCATAGAGCCAGTTTATGTTTTCTGATGTTTTTGGTTCACAAAAGTTGTGCTGGAAATATTCTCGGAATTGGACGAAACAAAGCACAGAAGTCTTAGAAAGTCGTCACATGCACGAAGTCCGGAGGAGACACGGAGGGGGGCCTCAGGGTCCCCACACCATAGGGCGGCGCGCCCTCCCTCTGGCCGCGCCTAGGGGTGGTGTGGGTCCCCTGGCTGCCCACTGACGTTGCCCTCTCACCTATTTATACCTCTCCTCGGGACAACCCTAGGTACCCAAGCCTTTTCCACCAAAAAGATCCATAGCGTCCATCATCGTCAACCCTAGTTTGGGAGGGTTCTGGAGCTCTCCCCGACACCCAGCCGGGAGAGAGAATCATCACCGGAGGGCTCTTCATCACCACGCCTGCCTCCAGAGTGATGCGTGAGTAGTTCACCCTTGGACTACGGTTCCATAGCAGTAGCTAGATGATTGTCTTCTCCTCCTATGCCTCAATGTTTAGATCTCGTGAGCTGCCTAACATGATTGAGATTGTTCTTATGCAATCCTATGTGTTGTGTTTGCTGGGATCCGATGAATATTGAACTTATGCCAAGTTGATTATAGTCTTTGTTCCATATGTTATTTGTGATCTTGCATGATTTCCATTGCCAGTAGTTGCTCTGGCTAAGTAGTTTCTAGTGACTCCAAGAGGGAGTATTTATGCTCGATAGTGGGTCCATGCCTCCTTTTCGCCTGTGGTCGAGTGACATAAACGTGACGGGGGAGGATATGTTGTTGCCACTAGGGAGAAAACTGCGGTGTGAGTGCCCACGTGTACAATCATTGCTTACATTACACACATTGCTTAATGTGATTATCTGTTTCTTGCAACTTAATACCTAAGGGGGTTCAGATGATAAACTAAGGGTGGACTATTAGTCATAGATGCAGTTGGATTACGGTCTATGTATATTGTTGTAATGCCCGCACTAAATATCATAGTAGTTATCATGTCATGAATGTGCACTATGGTGCAACCTTTATTTGTCAATTTCCTAACTGTAATTTGTTCACCCAGCATGCTATCTTTTATGGAGAGACACCACTAGTGAACCTATGAACCCCGGTCCATTTTCCTACACTGTTAAACAAACCTCTATAATTTCCTGCTTTCTTTACTTACTGCAAGCATACACCATTTTCCACACTATACGTCCAATAATTGTTTTCAGCAAGACCGGTGAGATTAACAACCTCACTGTACCGTTGGGACAAAGTATTTTGGTTGTGTTGTGTGCAGGTTCCGCGTTGTTGCTGACACCGGTGAGGAACCATCACCACCGTCAGTGGCATCAACCTTCCGAAGATCATCTTTCTCCTACTGGATTGATAACCTTGGTTCTTAACTGAGGGGAAATTCCTACCGATGTGCTCATCACATCCTCCTCTTGGGGTTCCCAACACGCATTGCCAGCATCAAGGAATTTTTCTGGTGCCGTTGCCGGGGAGAAATAAGTCTTCTGGCAAGGGGAGTCTCTCACTCTCAACCTCTTTATTTTGTTTATTGTCTTGTTTTTATTTTTTTTCTTGTTTTGCTTCTTTATATATCAGAAACACACACAAAAAATAGTTTACTTAATAGCTGTTATTTTTGCTTTTCTGCTCTTAGTTTAATCTCTAATCATGATTCTACCCAAGTTTACCTTGAAAGACATACCAACAGGTAGCGGTGATATAATTGGGAAACATAATATTGGAGAGTTCTTTAATTATGTTAGTAAGCACAAAGGATTCGAGGATAGATCCTTAGTTGAACTTGCTCCAGATTATGAAACCGCTGCAGCATCTCTAGTTCGTATGCTAGAAGCTAGGTTTGTTAACCTTAATCCCATAATGCAACAAATGTTACTTGTCGCACCCGGACTTCTAGGGGATACTCACAGTCCGTTAAACAGTAGATAAATGGCTTACGGGGCATACCGGCACCCGCATCTCAATATGAGCAGGCCAACACGTAAACGTGTGACAACCATTCTCGTACTATTCATCGTCTGCGCAAACCATCCCATAGAAATCCAGATACTTCCATTGACGTACTTCAAAACATACACACATGGTACGTCAACGGCATTGGAACAAGTGATATCACAACAGATCTCTACGACACAAAAGATTGAAATAAGCTGCAAATAGCTCTCACTAGAGCAGAGATAGCAAATACAATCATCTAGAGGACACATGTCCCAACAATTCATCATTACATCACAGCGGAAGCATTCAACATGTCTGAGTACAGACAAGATCCAAATAGGCCTAAGAGGCCGGAAACAAAAAGACGGATCCCATCCACGAAGTCTCGGATCATGCCCGGGTCCGCTATCTACTCGTCAGCAGCCTCGTCATACTCCACGTAGTAGCCACCATGGGGATCCTCGGAAACGTAGTCTGCGGAAACCACAGCCCCAAAGGGGTCAGTACATAAACGTACTGGCAAGCAAGACTCACAATTCACCAAAGTGTACCCAACAACATCAAGCACAGATGCTTTGGGTTCAACGGAAGAAGGGGTGATACAAAAGATGCTGCAGCGGGCTGCTCTAACCAACTACAGAGTTGCTATAACTTCCGGCTATCAGAAAAGGGATAAGATAGCGTATCGGAACCAACTAACAACTAACTCCAAACAAACCCATCCTGGATCTCGCCCCTTATCCAAAGAAGCAATTCGAGGATAACTCACACAGTTGGATTAATGATGGTTCAGATTGTTGTGTCAATAAGACTATTACTAATCAAGTTATCATTAGTTAGGTGTAAGTTGTTCTGAGTACTTGTTAGCCAGTACTTTCACCAAGTCATCCATAACCGCGGAAAACACGGCTTCTCGAGAAGATTTACCCTGCAGGGGTGCACCAATTTGGCCGTACACGTAAGAATAACCCGCCAGATGGAATGGCCTTTCCACCAAGCGGGGCACTCAACACAACTCAACTCTTCTTCGCATCAAGCCCAAAGAACCACATGCTGTGCGTGCGCGGCTAATCGAGCCCCACGAAGAAAAGGGGACCCTCATAGCACTCTAAGACCACGCCGCCCTAAATGCCGACTACAAAAGTTCCACCCTGGCGCCAAGGGTTCGCACCTGCACATGCATGCATCAAATGGAAAGCCCGAACTAAGTGTGGAGATTTGGACGAGATGCGAATCGAATCAAATTGAGGGGGGCGCCCATACACGCTTCCCACATGCGGTTAGTGCGCTCATCATGGATCAGTAGATAAGACCCTTTTCCTAATTAGGGTCGACACTAGCAGGACTCAAAACCACGCCGGGCCTCCTGCCGGTGCCTTATCATCAAATTATTATTACCTCAGATATTAACAGGTTGATTGTTTAAACATCGAGCCCCAGAACATAATGAATATAGTAACAGAAATAACGGACAGCAGACTCGAGCAGTAATAACCCTAAGCATGCTAGTAAGACACGGGCAACAAGCAATGGGGTTATAGGTGTGGAGGTGAGGCTATATCAGGGTTAAAGGATAACATGTGATAGGATCGGAACACAAGCAACAATTCATAGGGCTAGCAGAATAGACAACGGAAAGTATCGGTATCCAATGTTGAAAGGAACACAATGGTTCATGTGAGTGAATACTTGCCTGCAAACTCAGCAGCCTGGTACTGAGCTAGATCCTCAGAAGGGGTGTCGTAAGTATCGTCGGTCTCAACGTCGTCGTATATCCGAGAAGAAGCAAACAAACAACGCAGAGAGACAAACAATCAATAACATGGCATAATGCACAATCAAGGGATGATGCATGACCATTTAATTGATGCATCAAAAATAAACTAGTTGACAAGATAACATAACATGATTAACTGGACCCACATGCAATTTGGATGGCATATGGAAAGCCCAGGAATTATGGTTGAAATAATTGTTTTACAGCTAACCAACAGGTGAAAGTGAATTAGCATGATGCATGGATGAAGAAAACAACAAAATAACAACAATAGAATCAAATTGAAATGAAGTTTACCAAGTTTGGAATTTTAATTATTAAGTTATGGAATTTTGGTTACTTAAAGGTGTCACACAAGCATTTGTTGTTTTCATCAAGTTTAATTGTTCAAAACAGATTACAAGGTTCATATTTGAAAAGAACTCAAAGTTTTGGGTGGAATACATGTTTCACTTGTTGAAAAAGGATTTGGAATAATTTACTTATGAATTAAACAAGTTAAACAAGATTTAATTGAATTTAATTCAAACATGAACTTATTTGAATTTTTATTTGTGCGAAACATTAAGTGAGACTCATATTTGAAAAGCTTATACTTTTATGGTTGGAAAACATATTTTATATGTCCCAAAAGAATTTAATTTGACCAAGTTATGAATTTAACAATTTTAAATGATTTAAACAAGGTTTAAATTATTTAACCAATTTTAGTTATTCAAAACATGAAACAAAGTTTATATTTGGAAAGGTGGTTTAATTTTGCATGGAAAACATATTTTATTTGTTGAAAAAGGATTTAAAATGAGCAAGTTATTAATTTGGCAATTTTAAATGTATTAAATAAGAAACAGTTGTTTTCAGCAATTTAAATTATTCAAAACAGCAAACAAAGTTGATATTTGCAAAGTACATGAAAAATTGAATGGAAAACATGTTTAGTTTGTTGAATTTGGAATTTTTATGCCCAAGTTATGAATTTTGCAAAATTAAGTGAATTACACAAGAATTCAAATATTTCACAAATTTAAAATATTCAAAACAGTAAACAATTTTTATATTTGGGTAGACAATTCAATTTGGTACAGAATACATGTTTAAAAAGTTGAATTTGGAGTTGAAATGATTTATTTATGCAATTTACAAGTTTAAGGTGTAATTCTGCCTTTTTTTATTAACTAGGGACTTAGGAAAAATAAACAGGGACCTAGAATAGATTAGCAGGGACTTGGTTGTGATTTCTGACAAGTTCTGGGCCTGGGAAAATAAATGAAAAAAAGGTGGTGTTTTTGCACGGGGTGGGAATCGAACCCGAGCCCTCCTGGGCGAGCGCAGAGGTGCACTGCCACTGCGGCTTTGGTCAGTTCGTGACAGGTAAGGGGTACGTGGGTGGATATGCTTCTGTCCGCGGTTAACTGAATTTTGTTTAACTGAACCTTGCAGGTTCAGGTTGCTGAACCTCGACGGAGGGTTCGTGGGCTACGGCGGGCGGCGGCTGCTGCGGCCGTGCTGCGGCGTGGGGTGGCCGTAGGTGCTGTGGGGGTGCTCGTGCGGAGGGGAGTAGAGGAGAGGGGTAGCGAGAGGGGGAGGGAATCACCTCGGGGATCGGAGGGAGCAGAGCTCGGGGCGGAGCAGAGGTGGTTGGCCGGCGGGAAGGGTGGATGGCGGCGGCGCTGTGCGGGCTCCCGGTGGCCGCCGAGGGGTCGAGGAGGGAGAGGGCACCGGGGGGGTTCCATTCCCGGCCTCGCCCTGGCCGGAGGGTGGCCCTCCCGGCGGCGATCACCGGCGAAAAGAGGGGGTGGTGGTCGGGTGGTGATGTTCAGAGAGTTGCAGAGAAGGTGCAGAGAAGAAAAAGAGAGGGAGAAGGGAGAGAATGGAGGCGGGAAGAGGGAAGAGAGGGAGCTATGGCAGAAGGAGGGCTCGAGTTAGGTTTTAAGGGAAGGAGGGATGCGCCACGGCCATTGCTGCTCCTCTCTGTATCACGTGGACAAGCTGGATGTCGAGCCGTACAGGAGGAGGAAGAAACAGCGAGGGGGTATGTGCCAAGGGGGAGAGATGGGCTTGCCCCTCTCTCTGCTGTGCTGTTTTGTTTGCTTTTTTTTTCTTCTATTTTTTTTTTGCTGAAATGTAATAGGAAGAAATAGACGAGTTGTGGGTTTAGAAAAATTAGGCAAAAATGTTATATTACTTATTTATGTAATAGCAACCACTTGCAAGTTTTGTTTTACAAAGTGTTTTGAATTTAGGTGATGTTTGCAATTTGCAATTGAAATTTGAATGAATTTAAGATTAAGTGATTTATTAAAAACAACATTTAAATAGTTTGATCCTTATAGTTTAATTGAAACAAAAGGATTAGAAATGTGTTGTAATTATCATTAATTCCAAAAGGTTGCTGTTTGAAAAAATGTGATTTGAATTTGGAAGCAATTTGAATTAAGTGAGTTATTAAAAGCCAATTTTAATAGTTTGAACCTTAAGGTTTAATGGAAACAAATGATTGAAGTGTTTTGGTCATTTTCATAATTTTCAAAAGAGTTGTTGTTTTGGAAATTAATTGAATCTGAAAAGGGTTTGGTATTAAATGAATTTTTGATAGAAACAAAACAATAGTTTTGGAATCACAACTTTAATGGAAACAATTGATTGTTTTGATTTGAAATATCATTTTGGAAATTGTAACATCACAAGTATGAAACAAAAGGTTTGAAATTCAAATAGAAAACAAAGGAAAAACAGTTGGAAAACAAAGCAAAACAGAGGAAAACAAATGGAAAACAAGCAAAACAAATGCAATGAACATGATGTCATGATGCAAAACATAAAATAACAGAGATCAAACCTTCTAATGGCTATTTTTCATACTTGGGATGTTACATTACTCAACCTAGATAACATTAAGGATAGTGAAAAAAGAGAGTTTATTCTAGAAACTTTGTTTAAAGAATTTGGTGATGTTGCCATTGAGGCTAGAAGTTTTTTTAACCGATTTGAGATGTCAGGCTCATGTGTAGATGTTAATAGCACACTGGGTAAAGGCAATGATAAGGAAATTAAAATACCAATACCCTTTAAATTGGTAGGAATGCATGAAGCTCTAGAAAAGAATTTTGATTGGATTGTTCCTGCAAACCCATTTGATCAAAATACTGTGCCTAAAAGCGCTGATAAAGGGACATCCAAAACTTCTATAGACGAAATACAATTCATTGTTGAGGAGATTTATAAGCTTGATTTTGATGCTTCTTCACTTGAAAATACTTGAGTTGCTTTCTATGCCTATCTGAAAGGCGTTAAAGAAAAGCGCTACCGGGAGACAACCCATTTTATTTCTCCGTTTTCAACCCATTTTCATTCGTTTTCTTTTGTCTTCTTTGAACCTCGGTGTTGTATATTTACTTAGAAACCCCGCTGTATCTTTTCTTTTATGTTTTTGTTGAGCCAAGTAAAGCCTCTAGTGGAAAGTTGAGACTATATTTCGGATTTCTGCGCAGGAAACAGATTTCTGTTGTCCACTGTTAAATTCGTATAAAATCACAGAAAATTCAAAATTACCTCAGTTTTTTTGTGCGTAATCCTGGGCTATATGTGGAACTTTTCTTAGTTTAACACTTTTTGATTTGAGGAATAGAAGATTTTCGAAAAAAAATATCTTTACCTGCTGTTCTGTTTTGACAAATTTCTGCCAATAATTGCATTTGCATCTTAATCTCTTTCTTTTGGTGTTATTTTGAGAAAAAGAGTTTTAGAAGAAGTTGTGACAGTATCTAATGTGTTTATGAGTGTTAGTCTTGTGTTGAAACTGAAGCATGTGAATTTATTATTTCGATTGCAGTAACGTTGCTAATGAAGATTGTGAGAAGTTTGGTGTGAAGGAAGTTTTGAAGGGTCAAGAGAAGAGGATGATATGACGTGATCAAGAAGAGTGAAAAGTATAAGCTTGGGGATGGCCCAGTGGTACATCCCAGCAAATTTCAAGAAGACTCAAGCGTCTAAGCTTGGGGATGCCCAAGGCATCCCCTTCTTCATCAACAAATTGTCAGGTCACTTCTAGTGAAACTATATTTTTATTCGGTCACATCTTATGTGCTTTACTTGGAGCGTATTTTATTTTTGTTTTCAGTTTGTCTTTATTTTTGCAATAATCTTGGTTGGACCCAAGCATTCTTTTATTGGAGAGTGACACGCTCCGCTTTTTCATGGGAATACTTTGTACTGTTAATCTTTGTCTGGTTGCTGCATTTATTTAACTCCTGTTTTGCATGCATCTCTTATCAGAGCTATTAGTTTTAGTAGTGTTATGTGAGTACTGTCATGTTTTCTTACTGTAGCATTTGGAGAGTTTTTGTTAAAACATATCTTGTATGGTGCTTGTTGGGAGAAGAAACTACTGCTTAAAGTAGAATTTTCAATGGTGCAAGTAGAATCTTGTATAGACTGTGGCTAGAACTTTTTCGTATCATGCTAGATGTTATTTCAGTTTTAAAGCCTTGTGGTTATTGAGTAGCATGATTAGCCTCAAATATCTGAGAGTGTTTAATGTGCCATTGAAAGATTCATGAGTTGTTCTTGTCATACTAAAGCATAAATTTATGGTATTCTCTTTCGAATGTTTTATTTGGTTGACTTGGCGCATGCTCACACCATGTTTATGACTATGAATCGGTCACTAAGACCCTCTATGATCATTTAGTTTTTGAACTTGTGATACCTCTTATGCTTTAATTAATGATGTTTATGTCGCTATGCATGATTATGGCTCTTATGCTATCTTGATTTGTCGCTACCAGTCTTTTGCTAGCCTCCACCTGTACTGAGTATGAGCTCTACTCGTGCATCCAACTCCCTAGAACCAAGTTTTCTCATTGTGTCCACCATACCTACCTATATGTGGTATTTAACTGCCACCCCAAGTAAATTGCTCACGTGTTACCTTTAAAACCTTCAAAAATTACTCTTGCTTTGTGTTCCTGTTTTTGCTCATGAGGACGTAAATAGAGAATCTTTATCTCACTTGTTGATTGGATTTCACACCCTGGACTAGTGGCTTCATCCGGTTATCTAAATGATAGAAGAGCTGGCAGTGGGGTGCCCAGCCCCAAATTAATACAAACAAATTCTCTTCACTATTTTGCCCCTGATTTAACAGTCAAAGCATAATTGTGTAAACAAAAGAGAAAAAGGGATGAACTTATATACCAGTTGCGTCCTTCATATGGGAGCCGCTCTTGTGGAATCTAGTTGGCTTGTGACGTACTGTATTTTCTGTTTACCATTCTTTGACATTAGCATACATCTCCCAAAATACAGACACTCCTCCATGGTATGTGATTGTTGGCAGGCACCCGAGGATTCGGTTAGCCATGGTTTGTGAAAGATGGATGGGAGGAGTGTCAATTTTTTAATACCTTTGTTTAATAAAATAAAAAGCTCTAGCACATGAGTGATCCCTGCTTCCCTCTGTGAAGGGCCTTTCTTTTACTTTTATGTTGAGTCTCCATCTTCTAACTTTATGCACAGTTGAGAGAGGATTTTTGCCATTCTGAGTTTTATGTGAATTTGTCCTAGAAACATTATTAATTGATTCATGATGTGTTATTATTTGTTCTCAAATTATTTGTTCTAGTCTTCCTCATTAACTTTGAAGGTGTCCTCGCATTTATGTTTTGTCCCACTCTTAAGGACTAGCAAAATACCACTTTGCCATGCTTTCTCTATACTTGAAACAAACATATATCTTTCTTTGCATTGTTATTCATGATCTTTTATTTAAGATACGTCTCATGATGCAAAATGATTGCTATGCTTTATTATTAAAGTTCTATTTATCATGTTTATGTTTAAAGTTCTATGATCTTAGCGTACATATGCTTTTACATTTTTATGATCAAGTTTATGTTAGTAGCATGTAACCTCAGAAATTATTGTGTTTTATCGTTTACCTACTCGAGGACGAGTAGGAACTAAGCTTGGGGATGCTTGATATGTCTCCAACATATCTATAATTTCTGATGCTCCATAATAATATTATGCCAATTGTTACATGTTTTCTCCCTTCTTTATGTCATTTTTATCGATTTTCGGAATAAACTATTGACAAGATGGCACAGAGCCAGTTCCCTGTTTTCTGTTGTTTTTAGTTTCAGAAAAGTTGTTCTGGAAATATTCTCGGAATTGGAAAATTCGAAGCCCGAAAGTCTTAGCATTCCCGAAGGTTCCACGGAGTCCCGAAGAGACCCGGAGAGGGGCCTTAGGGGGCCCACACCATGGGGTGGAGCCCCCCCTTGGCCGCCCCGGGGGGTGGTGTGGGGCCCCCAGGGCTCCACCGCCTTTGCCCTTTCGCCTATTTAATCCCCTCAGATGGAAAACCCTAAGGACCTGATCAAATATCCCCAAAAAGTTCCGCAGCCGCCATCATCGTCAACCCTAGATCAGGGGGGTTCTGAAGCTGTCTCCCGGCACCCTGCCGGAGAGGAGATCATCACCGGAGGCCTCTTCATCACCATGCCTGCCTCCGGAGTAATGCGTGAGTAGTTCATCCTTGGACTAGTCCATAGTGGTAGCTAGATGGTTGTCTTCTCCTCCTATGCCTCAATGTTTAGATCTCGTGAGTTGCCTAACATGATCGAGATTGTTCTTATGTAATTCTATGTGTTGTGTTTGCTAGGATCCGATGAATAGTGAACTTATGCCAGGTTCATAATAGTATTTATTGCATATGTTATTTGTGATCTTGCATGCTTTCTGTTGCTAGTGGTTGCTCTGGCCAAGTAGTTGCTAGTGACTCCAATAGGGAGTATTTATGCTCGATAGTGGGTTCATGCCTCCTTTTCGCCTATGCTCAAGTGACAGAAACGTGACGGGGGAGGATGTGATGTTGCCACTAGGGAGAAAACAGCGGTGTGAGTGCCCGCGTGTACAATCATTGCTTACATTACACACATTGCTTAATGCGATTATCGATTGCTTGCAACTTAATACCTAAGGCGGTTCGGATGATAACCAGATGGTGGATTATTAGTCATAGATTCAATTGGATTACGGTCTATGTATATTGTTGTAATGCCCGCACTAAATATCATAGTAGTCATCATGTCATGAATGTGGACTACGGTGCGACCTTTATTTGTCAATTGCCTAGCTGTAATTTGTTCACCCAGCATGCTATCTTTTATGGAGAGACACCACTAGTGAACCTATGAACCCCGGTCCATTTTCCTACACTGTTAAACAAACCTCTACAATTTACTGCTTTTCTTTACTTACTACAAGCATATACCATTTTCCACACCATACGTCTAATCTTTGTTTTCAGCAAGACAGGTGAGATTGACAACCTTACTGTACCATTGGGGCAAAGTATTTTGGTTGTGTTGTGTGCAGGTTCCGCGTTGTTGCTGACACCGGTGAGGCGCCATCACCACCCTCAGTCGCATCAACCTTCCAAAGATCCTCTTTCTCCTACTGGATTGATAACCTTGGTTCTTAACTAAGGGGAAATTCCTACCGCTGTGCTCATCACACCCTCCTCTTGGGTTTGCCAACACGCATTGCCAGCATCAATGTGATGTTTCCATTAGGGAGAAAACAAAAATGCTTTGTCTAAGTATGATTTTATTGTTTACATTACACACTTTGCTTAATGCAATTATCTGTTGCTTGCAACTTAATACCCAAGGTTTGCTCGGATGACACTCTGAGTGTGGATTATTAGTCATAGATGCAGTTGGATAACGATCTATGTATCTTGTTGTAATGCCCGCATGAATCACATAGTAATCATCATGCCATGCATTTGCACTACGGTGTAGCGTTTATATCTGTCAATTACCCAGCTGTAATTTGTTTACCCAACATGTTATCTATCTATTTTGGAGAGACACCTCTAGTGAACTATGGACCCCGGTCTATCTCTTTACACTGATATACAACCACCACAACTGTTGTTTTACTACTGCAATCATTCTTCTGTTTCCTCTTAACACTGATATACAACCACCACAACTGTTGTTTTACTACTGCAATCATTCTTCTGTTTCATTTACTGCAAATAAATACTACTTTCCACACTATACGTCTAATCCTTTGTTTCAGCAAACCTGGTGAGATTGACAACCTCACTGCTTCGTTGGGGCAAAGTAATTTGATTGTGTTGTGTAGATTCCATGTTGCTGCTGAACCGGTAGTGCGCCCTGCCACATTAGCCACATCAGCCTTCGGAAGTGATTTCTTTCTCCTACTGGTCGATTCAACCTTGGTTTCTTTCTAAGGGAAAACTTGTTGTTGTGCTCTTCATATGTTCCTCTTGGGGTCTCCCGACGAGTGCAAGTTCCTGCACCATCACACTCCCCCGACACGACATCTTTGCCTCTAAGTTTCCTTTTACCCTAACAACAACATGGGCGGAGAAATTTTGCACGAAACAGATACAAAAGCGTTGTCACCTCGAAAGTCCAATCTAGAGCTTCTGGAGTCCTGTTCCTGCACCCTTCCGGAGAGGTAATCATCGTCGGAGGCTTCTTCATCGCCATGTCTGCCTCCCGATGTCGTGTGAGTAGTTCATCCATGGGCTACGGGTCCATAGAAGTAGCGAGATGGTTCTCTCTCCACTTTGTGCCACCTTGTTTATATCTTGTGAGCTTCCTTACATGATCGAGATCATCATTATGTAATTGTTGCATGTTGTGTTTGCTGGGATCCGAAGAACCATGAGACTAGTATTATTTTGTTCATCTCTATATGAGAGCTTCACTTATATCTTTAGAGTGTTTTAATCTTGTCTTGAAATACTCTCTGGTGCGTATGATTTCTTTGGCCAAGTTATTGTATGCATGTCTAAGAGGGAGTTTATATGCTAGATAGTGGGTTCATGCCTCCTTGTTTCCTGCACTTGAGTGACATAAATGTGCATGGGGGAGCATGTGTTGTTGCCACCAGGTAGAAAACAATGGTGTTCTTGTTTACGGATGATAATTATTGCTTACATTTGATACGTTGCAAACGTATCTGTAATTTTTTATGCTACATGATTATTTTCTACCCAGTACCTTTTATTTCCACATGTTTTCTCATGTTTTCCTTCGTTTTCCGGATGTTTTAATAGACTAACCTATTAACGAGATGCCCTAGGCCAGTTGTTGTTTTCTGCTATTTTTCTATTTCAGAAAATTTCTTAAAGAAATATTCTCGGAAAGGGATGAAAATACATGGAGATCCTTTTTTTACCAGGTAAGAAGACGGAGTCCAAAGAAGAGCAGGAGGGGTGCCAGGTGGCTCCCAGGGGGTGCCAGGCGCAACCCCACCCTAAGTCGCGTCTAGTGGGCCCCTGGGCGCCCAAGCCACTTCCTCTCGTCACCTCTTCGCCTATAAATTTCCCCTAACCCTAAAACGTTAAGGAGAGGAGTTATTTTCCACGAAACATACAGAGAGGCGTCTTCACCTCGAAAGTACAATATATGGCTTCTGCACCCCTATTCTGGCACCCTGTCGGAGGGGTGGAATCACGACTAGAGGCCTCTACATAGCCATGATCGCCTCTAGACAGATGTGTGAGTAGTTCATATCGAGACTACGGGTCCATAACAGTAGCTATATGGTTGTTCTCTCCCTTATGCCTCAATATTTAGAGTCTCGTGAGCTGCTTACTTTACGTATTGTTTTTATTGCATTTGTCCGTTGCACACAAAGGAATCACTTTGTTGCTGTAACTTAATACCAGAGAGATTTGCTAGATAACTTTCTTGAGGTGGACTTTTAGATATGGAAGGTATGATGTAGTCTAGCGGAAATTTTCCCCCATAGACAAGAGCACCTTGTTTTATCCCTAGTATCAATGGCACATCCCCCATCCATCACGTTTCCGTCACTCGAGCACAGATGTAAGGGAGGCATAAACCCACTATCTAGCATATAAACCCTCTCTTGGAGGTGAAAAGAACTACGTGGCCACGGTAATCATAAACATCGGAGAGCATTGAAAGACATTATTAAAAATCTCTACGAATATAAGTGAAACATCTCAGATTGAGATGAACAAAATAACCATAATCTCATGTTTCATCGGATCACAGCAAACACAACATGCACAATTAGATAACGATGGTCTCGATCATGTGAGGCAGCTCACGAGACTCTAAACATGGACGCATAGGGGAGAGAACAACCATCTAGCTACTACTATGGAACCGTAGTCCCGAGATGAACTACGGACACATCTGTCTGGAGGCGATCATGGTGATGTAGAGGCCTCCAGTGACGACTCCCCTCACCGGCAAGGTGCCGGAGCTAGACTCGAGAAGCCCTAGATTGGACTTTCGAGGTGACGATGCCTCTCTGTATGTTTTAAGGAAAATAACTATGTCCCTGGCGTTTTTAGAGTTCAAGGCGATTTATGGGAAAAGAGGGGACGTGAGGTGGTGGCAGAGCCTAATACGTCCCCAACGTATCTATAATTTCTGATGCTCTATGATGATATTATGCCAATTGCTACATGTTTTCTCCCTTCTTTATGTCATTTTTACACGTTTTCCGGGACTAATCTATTAACAAGATGCCAAGTGTCAGTTCCCTGTTTTCTGCCGTTTTTTTTTCCAGAAAAGTTGTTCTAGAAATATTCTCGGAATTGGACCCCACAAATCCTGAAGTTCCTATTTTCCCCGAAAGCATCCAGAAGACCGAAGAGGAGTCGAAGACGGGAACCGGGGGCCCACACCATGGGGTGGTGCGCCCCCCTTGGCCGCGCCAGGGGGTGATGTGGGGCCCCTAGGGCTCCACCGCCTTTGCCAATTCGCCTATTTATTCCCCCCGGATGGAAAACCCTAGACACCTGATCAAATATCCCCGAAAAGGTCCACAACCGCCGTCGTCGCCAACCCAAGATCAGGGGGGTTCTGAAGCTGTCTCCCGGCACCCTGCCGGAGAGGAGATCATCACCGGAGGCCTCTTCATCACCATGCCTGCCTCCGAAGTGATGCGTGGGTAGTTCATCCTTGGACTACAGGTCCATAGCAGTAGCTAGATGGTTGTCTTCTCTTCCTATGCCTCAATGTTTAGATCTCGTGAGCTACCTAACATGATCGAGATTGTTCTTATGTAATTCTATATGTTGTGTTTGTTGGGATCCGATGAATATTGAACTTATGCCAAGTTGATTATAGTCTTTTATTGCATATGTGATTTGTGATCTTGCATGCTTTCCGTTGCTAGTGGTTGCTCTGGCCAAGTATTTGCTAGTGACTCCAAGAGGGAGTATTTATGCTCGATAGTGGGTCCATGCCTCCTTTTCACCTGTGCTTGAGTGACAGAAACGTGACGGGCGAGGATGTGCTTTTGCCACTAGGGAGAAAACAGCGGTGTGAGTGCCCGCGCGTACAATCATTTCTTACATTACACACATTGTTTAATGCGATTATCTTTTTCTTGCAACTTAATACCCAAGGGGGGCCCGATGATAACCTGAGGGTGGATTATTAGTCATAGATGCAGTTGGATTACGGTCTATGTATATTGTTGTAATGCCCGCACTAAATATCATAGTAGTCATCATGTCATGAATGTGCACTACGTTGCAACCTTTATTTTTCAATTGCCTAGCTTTAATTTGTTCACCCATCATGCTATCGTTTATGGAGAGACACCACTATTGAACCTATGAACACTGGTCCATTTTCCTACACTGTTAAACAAACCACTAGAATTTCCTGCTTTATTTACTTACTTCAAGCATACACTATTTTCCACACTACACATCTAATCTTTGTTTTCAGAAAGACCGGTGAGATTGACAACCTCACTGTACCGTTGGGACAAAGTATTTTGGTTGTGTTGTGTGTAGGTTCCGCGTTGTTGCTGACACCGGTGAGCCATCACCACCGTCAGTGGCATCAACCTTCCAAAGATCCTCTTTCTCCTACTAGATTTATAACCTTGGTTCTTAACTGAGGGAAATTCTTACCGCTGCACTCATCACACCCTCCTCTTGGGGTTCCCAACAGAGGAATTTCTGCAAGGAATTTCTGTCGCCATTGCCAGCATCAAGGAATTTCTGGCGCCGTTGTCGGGGAGGAATAAGTCTTTTGGCAAGGGGATTCTCTCACTCTCAACCACATTATTTTGTTTATTGTCTTGTTTTTATTTTTTGTCTTGTTTTGCTTCTTTATATCAAAAACACAAAAAAATAGTTCTTATTCTAGTTGTTATTTTTGCTTTATTATGCTTGCTATCAATATTTGATGTCTTTGAAACTAGATCTTTCAGGCAAGATGGATTCACGGATGAACAACAAAAACATTATAATTAACACCGCTTGCCACAAAAAGGGATACACTTATGGGAGCAATAATAAATTGCATGACTATGCTAAAAACTTGTGCTCTACTTATAATGATACTTATTGCTTTGATAAATCTTGTTGCTGTAGGAGGTATAAACACCTCCCTTTTCAATGTTAGTGTAATGATGCTGTTACCATATCTTGCTTATGTTAAGGGAAATTATGAATTATATGATGTGGAACAAATTGAAGAATTTATTGCTGTAACATCCCAGGATTTTCAAAATTCAAATAACATCATGCATACATTTGCATCATGGCATCATCTCATATTTTCACCTTGCATCTATTCACAACAAGACATTAAACTCATTTTTACCACATAAGCATAAATAGGGACAATTGAATTCCTCATATTTGACCTATGTGAAATTATTTTATTTTTGAAAAAGAGCAATACCAAAATACTCCTGATGTCACTAGCTTTTCAAAACATATTTTTATTTATTTTTCTGAATAAGTTTGAGGGGTTTACGGTTGGTTTTGTTAAAGTTAAAAAAAAGGAGGAGAACAAAAAAAAAGAGAAAACCTATTCTACCGCACACCCCCTGGGCCGAGCCCATTTATCTTTTTCCCTCTCCCTCCCGCGCAGCGCTCAGCGCTTAGCCGCCAGCCCAACGGGCCAGCCCGAGAGAAAACGGCGCACGATCACTCCCTCTCTCCCTACCCTCTCTCTCTGATCGGTGGCCCCGTGGCCCACGAAGAGACCACGTCACCATGACGTAACCATCGTCTTCCCCGCGCGGCGAAAACACTCGTGATTAAGACCAGGAAACGGCCGATTAAAATCCGGCGAAAACGCTCGCGATTAAGCCACCATTTACGTCCCCTCCTCGCCCTACTTAAGCGCCACCCCTCCTCTTCACTCTGCCCCACAGAAAACCGAAGGGAAGCCCCTAGGCCGCACGGTTTTTGAGTTCGTCCACGTCGGCTAGGTCTGTGGTTTCCGGCGAACTCCGGCCCTCCCGGACTCTCTCTTCTTCTCCGTTCGTTTCATCTCACCGCCGCGCACCAATTTGACATCTTTTGCGCGTTTGTTCTCCCCCAGGTCGACGGCGCCATCCTCGACATCCATCACCGTCGCCTCGGGTGGATTCCGGCGAGCAATTTCGCGAAGTGGAGGTCGTCACCGAGCTCCCCGCTGCCACCAAGTCCGCGTCGTCGAGCTGGACGTCTAGGTACGTCACCGAAACCTCCTAGACTAGTGTAGGCGCCACGCCGTGCTCGCAGAACCACGCGCTCTGGTTTCCGGCGAGATTCCAGCGAGGCAACGCCGTTCGGCTGCTCGGGTTAATCCCGAGCCGCTAGATCAAATCGTAGGGCTATAATTAGATCACTTAACGAACGGTTAAGTTTTAATCCTGGCCGCCCATCTCCCTTTAAATCATGCGGCCCACGTTTGTCAATCCGTGCGAAGGGGTACGGACCAATCAGAGGGCTCCGTTTCATATCCCTCGGATCGGTCATTTTCTTCTCAAAACAGAAATAAACAGAATTAAAACTTAAACTTGTAAATTCAATAACTTTCGTTCTGTAACTCCAATTTCAATGATTTTGTACTTTTTGAAATCAGCAAGATGAGTACAACACAATGGATCTATATATTTGTATTTTTGACACGTGCACAAACTTGTTATTCACAGATCTTCACTTTACACTATTTTGATCATAACTTTAATTCTATAACTCCTTTTTGAGAAAATCCAAGTGCTATGGTTTTGTTAAGATGCAATCTACACAGAGGGTATAAAATAACAAAATTTAGGCCACCATAGCATCATACTCTTTGTTTTTGGTTAAATAGATCTATTAAAGAACACAAAAAATGTTATAATTATATTTTAGTATCTAATTTGTTTTTCCTAAGTTTTAAAACATATTAGGGAAATCAGAGAACAACATTATGTTCACATTTGTGGGATCTATACATCATTGCATATCATGCATACATGTTTATGTAATGTTTTCCTTTATTGTTTGTTTATGTGTGGTTATTTTGATTGTCTAGATTGTGAGGAGGAGCAATTCTACAATTGTGGTTGCTGTTCTTACTCATCCTACTGCCAAGGCAAGTGACACCCCATATTAGCACCTATATTTTACTAAGCATTAGATATTTTAAAGTAGTGTGCATGATAGGACTTTTTATATAGTAGTATGCTATGCAATATCCTAGCTACCTTTATACTTAGTCTTAGAACTTAGTAGATGCTATGCAATATTACAAATTGTTTTACTAGATGTTGAGGAAAAATCTTAAGTATAACTAATGAATGAACCACCTGGGTGGAAGTGGTAAGACTGGTTTTTGTTGAGTGTTGCCTCAGGGCCCTTGTCTAAGGGTTATTCCACTTGAGGTTGTCACTTGCGGATGGCCACCCAGGAACAAAGAGATTACTATGTCCCTCTAAGTCTAGTAGCTTACCGTGCAACCTTTTGATATATGGGCTCTGTCTTGATCAACTAAGTTGTGAGAGTTCAGCCCAGGCTTGACTAGCAGATGTAGCAAAATTATAGGTGGAACGGTCTTGCCGGTGGGTTTGGACTTCTTCTTCTGAAAGATCTCGTCTCAATTCTCTCCTTTCCATGATGCACTCCGGGTGTATAGGATGTTTGGGCTAATTGAAGACAAAAGGTGAAAGTGCACACACTCTGGAGAGTCAACAAACTAAGATCTTAGCCGTGTCCCCGGTTATGGACAACTATGAGCAGCTGGACAAGGATTGACAGAAGAATCTCAACACCGATTTATTAAACTTAAAATATGCCCAAGGAAGTAATGTATGTGGTGCTTGGAGTTTATTCCAATGTTGCCACTCCTTTTTAAAACAAAATGGCTTTACAAATATGTTAGGAGAAAATTGGCTTTTCTGCAAATAGCCTTAAGATCCACCTAGCCAAAGAAATCATGTAGTACTAGACTTGCCATTTTATATCCACCATAGGTGTCATATGCGAGTACACCATTGTACTGAGCTCCTTCGGGGGCTGCATATTCCAACGTGCAGGATCTTCTGATGAGGAATGAGGATGTTTCTAGACTCGAGTCTACACCCAACATGTTTGCCAGTGGCACATGCTTGAAGATGGAGGCTCATTGCTACTTTATTTTTCTGCTGTTGAACTCTGAGTGTTAGCTAGCCTATAAGGCTATGCACCTTGTAATAAGTTATATTTGGCTACTCTGGATCCAGTTGTAATAATTTTGACTCCTATGCAATGATACCTTTAAGTTTTGTACTGTGGTGCTAGCATTGATCCAGGGACTAGCACATAACACAGGTATTTCACTTTTAATAAAAAGTGGGATGCTACAATTGCTTGGAAGGGTGCATTTGAAATTGCCTATTTGCTTGAAAGTATTGATGATGCACCTTATAAATATGAGATTTATGCTATACTTGAATATTGCTTTGATAATTACAAGGATCGTAATTACTACATAATGGAATATCGTAATAAATGCTCTCAACCTAAGGAAGGTACTAATGCCCTGCAGGAGCCTATGGAAGAAGAAATTGCTGAATCTGGCAGCTCATTGGATGAAAAAGAGGAGGAGAGTGATGATCGAGAGGAGGAAGAATGGAGCTACCCATGTCTACCTCCCAATGATAGTAACTCTTTAACTCATACATTATTTGATGCAATTGATACTTTCTATACTTGTGACCTTGATACTACGATGAATGAAACTTGTGAGAATGATATTGCTACTATTATGTGTGATAATCCATGCTACTTCGATAAATCTTATGATAATGCTTTTGATGATGGTCCTATGTTACTTGATGTTATAAATTATAATGCTATTGAAAATAGGATTGCTATAATGTGTCCTATACCTTTTAAGAGTGATCAATTATCTTGTTTTGCTATTACTAAAAGTGGGAAAAAATAGGAGCTCATTTTGAATTATGATCCCACTGTTTTGAAGCATGATATGAAATGTGTGCTTTTAGACCATGACAAACATGCTTTATGTGATAATTATGTTGTTGAGTTTGTTCATGATGCTACTGAAAATTATTATGAGACAGGAAAATATGGTTGTAGGAATTTTCATGTTACTAAAACACCTCTCTTTTTGTTCAAAGTTTTGAAGTTGCTCTTGTTTTACCTTCCCATGATTTCTAGTTTGGGCTTCTTTAATTTATTTCTTTACAAGATTCCCATGCATAGGATGTGGGTTAGACTTAAATTTGTTTTATTATTGCTTCTTGATGCTCTCTTTTGCTTCAATTCATACTTCTGATGTGAGCATCTACTTTATTCCACGTTTCTATGCCTAGCCGAAAGGCGTTAAAGAAAAGCGCTACCGGGAGACAACCCATTTTATTTCTCCGTTTTCAACCCGTTTTCCGTCATTTTCTTTTGTTTTATTTGCACATGGGTGTTGTATATTTCCTTAGCAACCCTGCTATATCTTTTCTGTTGTGTTTTTGTTGAGCCAAGTAAAGCCTCTAGTGGAAAGTTGAGGCTATATTTCGGATTTCTGCGCAGGAAACTGATTTCTTGTGTCCACTGTTAAATTCGTATAAAATCACAGAAAACTCAAAATGACTGAGTTTTTTTGTGCGTAATCCTGGGCTATATACGCAACTTTTCTTAGTTGACCACTTTTTGATTTGAGCAACAGAATATTTTAGGAAAAAATCATCTTTACCTGTTGTCCTGTTTTGGCAGATTTCTGCCAATAATTGCACTTGCATCTTAATCTCTTTCTTTTAGTGTTATTTTGAGAAAAAGAGTTTTAAAAGAAGTTGTGAAAGTAGCTAATGTATTTTTGAGTGTTAGGCTTGTGTTGAAACTGAACCATGTGAATTTATTATTTCGATTGCACTAACGTTGCTAATGAAGATTGTGAGAAGTTTGGTGTGAAGGAAGTTTTCAAGGGTCAAGAGAAGAGGATGATATGACGTGATCAAGAAGAGTGAAGAGCCTAAGCTTGGGGATGCCCCGGTGGTACATCCCCGCAAATTCCAAGGAGACTCAAGCGTCTATGCTTGGGGATGCCCAAGGCATCCCCTTCTTCATCGACAAATTATCAGGTCACTTCTGGTGAAACTATATTTTTATTCGGTCACATCTTATGTGTTTTACTTGGAGCGTCTTTTATTTTTTTATTAAAGTTTTTTTATTTTTGAAATAAGCTTGGTTGGACCCCAGCATTATTTTATTGGGGAGTGACACGCTCCGGTTTTTCATAGAAATACTTTGTATTTTAATCTTTGTCTGGCTGCTGCATTTATCTAGCTCCTGTTTTGCATGCATCTCTTATCTAAGAGTTGTTAGTTTTAGTAGTGTTATGTGAGTACTCTCATGTTTGCTTGATGTAGCATTTGGAGAGTTTTTGTTAAAACATATGTTGTATGGTGCTTGTTGGGAGAAGAAACTGCTGCTTAAAGTAGAATTTTTAATGGTGCAAGTAGAAGCTTGTATAGACTGTGGCTAGAAATTTTTCATATCATGCTAGATGTTATTTTAGTTTTAAAGCCCTGTGGTTGTTGAGTAGCATGATTAGCCTCAAATAGCTGAGGGTGTTTAATGTGCCATTGAAAGATTCGTGAGTTGTTCTTGTCATATGGAAGCATAAATTTAAGGTATTCTCTTTCGAATGTTTTATTTGGTTGACTTGGCGCATGCTCACACCATGTTTATGAATATGAACCAGTCACTAATAGCCTCTATGATCATTTAGTTTTTGAACTTGTGATACTGCTTATGCTTTAATTAATGATGTTTATGTCGCTATGCATGTTTATGGCTCTTATGCTCTCTTGATTTGTCGCTCCCAGTCTTTTGCTAGCCTCCGCCTGTACTGAGTATGAGCTCTACTCATGCATCAAAACTCCCTAAAACCAAATTTTCCCATTGTGTCCACCATACCTACCTACATGTGGTATTTGACTGCCACTCCAAGTAAATTGCTCATGTGTTACCTTTAAAACCTTCAAAATAACTCCTGCTTTGTGTTCCTGTTTTTGCTCATAAGGACGTAAATAGAGAATCTTTAACCCACTTGTTGATTGGATTTCACACCCTGGACTAGTGGCTTCATCCGCTTATCCAAATGATAGAAGAGCTGGCAGCAGGGTGCCCAGCCCCAAATTAATATACACAAAATGTCTTCACTATTTTTGCCACTAATTTATCAGTCAAAGCATAATTGTGTAAACAAAAGAGAAAGAGGGATGACCTTCTACCCAGATGCGTCCTTCATATGGGACCCTCTCTTGTGAATCCAGTTGGCTTGTGACGTACTGTATTTTCTGTTTACCATTCGTTGACATTAGCATACATCTCCCAAAATACAGACACTCCTCCATGGTATGTGATTGTTGGCAGGCACCCGAGGATTCGGTTAGCCATGGTTTGTGAAAGATGGATGGGGGAGTGTCAAAGTTTTAATACCTCTGTTTAATAAAATAAAAAGCTCTAGCATACGAGTGATCCCTGCTTCCCTCTGCGAAGGGTCATTCTATTACTTTTATCTTGAGTCTCCATCTTCTAACTTTATGAACAGTTGAGAGAGCATTTTTGCCATTCTGAGTTTTATGTGCATTTGTCCCAAGAACATTATAATTGATTCATGATGTGTTATTGTTTGATCTCAAATTATTTGTTCTAGTCTTCCTCATGAACTTTGAAGGTGTCCTGGCATTTATGTTTTGCCCCACTCTTAAGGACTAGCGAAATATCACTTTGCCATGCTTTCTCTATACTTGAAACAAACATATATCTTTCTTTTCATTGTGAATCATGACCTTTTATTTGAGACACTTCTCATAATGCAAAGTGATTGCTATGCTTTATTAGTAAAGTTATATTTATCATGTTTGTGTTAAAAGTTCTCTTATCTCAGCTTACATATGCTTTTACATTTTTATGATCAAGTTTATGTTAGTAGCATGTCACCTCAGAAATTATTGTGTTTTATCGTTTACCTACTCGAGGACGAGTAGGAACTAAGCTTGGTGATGCTTGATACGTCTCCAACGTATCTATAATTTATGATGCTCCATGATGATATTATGCCAATTGCTACATGTTTTCTCCCTTCTTTATGTCGTTTTTACATGTTTTCCGGAACTAACCTATTAACAAGATGCCAAGTGCCAGTTCCCTATTTTCTACTATTTTTTATTTGAGAAAAGTGGTTCTGTAAATATTCTCGGAATTGGACCCCACAAATGCCGAAGTTCCTATTTTCCCCAGAAGCATCCAGAAGACTGAAGAGTAGTCGAAGACGGGCACCAGGGGGCCCACACCATGGGGTGGCACCCCCTTGGCCGCGCCATGGGGTGGTGTGGGGCCCCAGGGCTCCACCGCCTTTTCCCTTTCGCCTATTTATCCCCCCCGTATGGAAAACCCTAAACGCCTGATCAAATATCCCCGAAAAGTTCCACAACCGCAATCGTCGTCAACCCTAGATCAGGGGGGTTCTGAAGCTGTCTCCCGGCACCCTGCCGGAGAGGAGATCATCACCGGAGGCCCCTTCATTACCATGCCTGCCTCCAGAGTGATGCGTGAGTAGTTCATCCTTGGACTACGGGTCCATAGCAGTAGCTAGATGGTTGTCTTCTCCTCCTATGCCTCAATGTTTAGATCTCATGAGCTGCCTAACATGATCGAGATTGTTCTTATGTAATTCTATGTGCTGTGTTTGCTAGGATCAGATGAATATTGAACTTATGCCAAGTTAATTATAGTCTTTTATTGCATACGTTATTTGTGATCTTGCATGCTTTCCGTTGCTAGTGGTTGCTCTGGTCAAGTAGTTGCCAATGACTCCAAGAGGGAGTATTTATGCTCGATAGTAGGTTCATGCCTCCTTTTCGCCTGTGCTCGAGTGACAGAAACGTGACGGGGGAGGATGTGATGTTTCCACTAGGAAGAAAACAGTGGTGTGAGTGCCCGCGTGTACAATCATTTCTTACATTACACACATTTTTTAATGTGATTATCTGTTGCTTGCAACTTAATACCTAAGGGGGTCCAGATGATAACCGGAGGGTGGGTTATTAGTCATAGATGCAGTTGGATTATGGTCTATGTATATTGTTGTAATGCCCGCACTAAATAGCATAGTAGTCATCATGTCATGATTGTGCACTACGGTGCAACCTTTATTTGTTAATTGCCTAGCTGTAATTTTTTCACCCAGCATACCATCTTTTATGGAGAGACACCACTAGTGAACCTATGAACCCATGTCCATTTTACACTGTTAAACAAACCACTACAATTTCCTGCTTTCTTTACTTACTTCAAGCATACACTATTTTCCACACTATACGTCTAATCTTTGTTTTCAGCAAGACCGGTGAGATTGACAACCTCACTGTACCGTTGGGACAAAGTATTTTGGTTGTGTTGTGTGCGGGTTCCGCGTTGCTGCTGACACCGGTGAGGCATCACCACCGTCAGTTGCAACCTTTCGAAGATCCTCTTTTTCCTACTGGATTGATAACCTTGGTTCTTAACTGAGGGAAATTCTTACCGCTACACTTGATGCTCGTGATACACACATTTGTTGGGAGACCCCAAGAGGAGGGTGTGATGAGAACAGCGGTAGGTATTTCCCCTTAGTTAGGAACCAAGGTTATCAATCAAGTAGGAAAAAGAGGACCTTCGGAAGGTTGATGCCACTGACGGTGGTGCTGGCGCTTCACCGGTGTCAGCAACAACGTGGAACCTGCACACAACACAACCAAAATACTTTGCCCCAACGGTACAGTGAGGTTGTCAATCTCACTGGTCTTGCTGAAAACAGACATTAGACGTATAGTGTGGAAAACAATGTATGCTTGCAGTATGTAAAGGAAGCAGGAAATAGTTGTGGTTTGTTTTAGCAGTGTAAGAAAATGGATCGGGGTTCATAGTCTCACTACTTGTGTCTCTCCATAAAAGATAGCATGCTAGGTGAACAAATTACAGCTGGGCAAGTGACAAATAGAGGTTGCACCGTAGTGCATAATATGACATGAACATTACTATGGTATTTAGTGCGGGCATTACAACAAGATACATAGACCGACATCCATCTGCATCTATGACTAATAATCCAACCTTAGGTTATCATACGAACCCCATTAGGTATTAAGTTGCAAGCAACACATAATTGCATTAAACAAAGTGTGTAATGTAAGCAATGATTATGCACGTGGGCACTCTCACTGTTGTTTTCTCCCTAATAGCAACAACACATCCTCCCCCTTCACGTTTATGTCACTCGAGCAAGGCGAAAAGCAGGTATGAACCCACTATCGAGCATAAATACTCCCTCTTGGAGTCACTAGCAACTACTTGGCCAGAGCAACCACTAGCAACAGAAAGCATGCAAAATCACAAGTAGCATATGCAAATAAAGACTGTAATCAACTTGGCATAAGTTCAATATTCATCGGATCCCAGCAAACACAGCATATAGAATTACATAAGATCAATCTTGATCATGATAGGAAGCTCACGAGATTTAAACATGGAGGCATATGAGGAGAATACAGCCATCTAGCTACAGATACGAACTCGTAGTACAAGGATGAACTACTCACGCATCACTCCGAAGGAAGGCATGGTGATGTAGAAGCCTCCGGTGATGATCTCCTCTCCGGCAGGGTGCCGGGAACAGCTTCAGAACCCCCCTGATCTAGGGTTGATGGTGACGGCGACGGCGGAACTTTTCGTAGATTTTTGATCAGGTGTTTAGGGTTTTCCATCCGGGGGGCTTAAATAGGCGAAAGGGCAAAGAAGGTGGAGGCCAGGGGCCCCCACACCCATAGCTGGCGCGGCCAAGGGGGGGCGCCACCCTAGGGTGTGGCCCCCCTGTTGCCCGTCTTCGACTCCTCTTTGGTGTTCTGGATGCTTCCGGGGAAAATAGGAACTTCGGGCTTTGTGGGGTCCAATGCCGAGAATGTTTGCAGAACAACTTTTCTGAAACCAAAAATAGCAGAAAACATGGAACTGACACTTGGCATCTTGTTAATAGGTTAGTCCCGGAAAACTTATAAAAATGCTATAAACAAGGGAGAAAACAAGTAGCAATTGGCAAAATATGATCAAGGAGCATCAGAAATTATAGATACGTTGGAGACGTATCAAGCATCCCCAAGCTTAGTTCCTACTCGTCCTCGAGTAGGTAAACGATAAAACACAATAATTTATGAGGTGACATGCTACTAACATAAACTTGATCAATCTAATGTAAAAGCATATGCACGCCGAGATAATAAAACTTTTAAACACAGCCATGATAAATAAAACTTTTATGCAGAGGCTGGGTTTCCACTTCAAAAAAAAACTTCAATAATAAATCATAGAAATTACTTTGCATCACGAAGAGTAACTCAAATAAAGGATCATGAATAATAATGCAAAGAAAGGTAAACGTTTGTTTCAGATATAGAGAAAACATGGCAAAGTGATATTTCGATAGTCCTTAAGAGTGGGGCAAAACATAAATTCTAGGACACCTTCAAAGTTCATGAGGAAGACTAGAACAAATAATTTAAGAACAAATAATATCACATCATGAAGTAATTATTGATTCTTATGGGACAAATGCACATAGAACTCAGAATGGCAAAAATGCTCTCTCAACTGTGCATAAAGTTAGAAGATGGAGACTCAACATAAAAGTAAAAGAAAGGCCATTCGCAGAGGGAAGAAGGGATCACTCATGTGCTAGAGATTTTATTTTTATTAAACAGAGGTATTAAAAGTTTGACACTCCTCCCATCCACCTTTCACAAACCATGGCTAACCGAATCCTCGGGTGCGTGCCAACAATCACATACCGTGGAGGAGTGTCTATATTTTGGGAGATGTATGCTAATGCCAACGAATGGTAAACATAAAATATAGTACGTCACAAGTAAACTTGATTCACAAGAGCAGCTCCCATGGTGAAGGACGTAACTGGTGTAGAAGGTCATCCGTCTTTCTCTTTTGTTTACACAATTATGCTTTGACTGATAAATCAGGGGCAAAAATAGTGAAGAGAATTTGTTTGCATTAATTTGGGGCTGGGCACCCCGCTGCCAGCTATTCTATCATTTGGATAAGAGGATGAAGCCACCAGTCCAGGGTGTGAAATCCAATCAACAAGTGAGATAAAGATTCTCTATTTACATCCTCATGAGCAAAAACAGGAACATAAAGAGGAGTAATTTTGAAGGTTTTAAAGGTAACACATGAGCAATTTACTTTGGAATTGCAGTTAAATACCACATGTAGGTAGGTATGGTGGACACAATGGGAAAAACTTTGGTTTAAGGGAGTTTGGATGCACGAGTAGAGCTCATACCCAGTACAGGTGGATGCTAGCAAAAGACTGGGAGCGACAAATCAAGAGTGCATAAGAGCCATAATCATGCATAGCGACATAAGCATCATTAATTAAAACATAAGCAGTATAACAAGTTCAAAAACTAAATGGTCATGGAGGCTATTCGTGACTGGTTTGTAGTCATAAACATGGTGTGAGCATGCGCCAAGTCAACCAAATAAAACATTCGAAAGAGAATATCATATATTGATGGTTTACTATGACAAGAACAACTCATGAATCTTTCAATACATATTAAACACTCTCAGCTATTTGAGGCTAATCATGCTACTCAATAACCACAATTCTTTAAAACTAAAATAACATTTAGCTTGGCATGAAAAAGTCCTAGCCACAGTCTATACAAGCTTCTACTAGTACTGTTATAAATTCTATTTCAAGCAGCAGTTTTCTTTCTCCCAACAAGCACCATACAAAACATGCTTTAACAAGAAACACTCTTTATGATACAGCAAGCAAACATGAGCGTACTCACATAACACTACTAAAACTAATAGCTCTAACAAGAGATGCATGCAAAACAGGAGCTAAATAAACACAGCAGCTAGACAGAGATTAAGAATACGACGTATTCTCATGAAAAAGCGGAGCGTGTCACTCTCCAATAAAAGAATGCTGGGGGTCCAACCAAGCTTATTGAAAAGGTAAAAAAACTGAAATAAAAAGCAAAAGCAAACTGAAAACAAAAATAAAAGACGCTCCAAGTAAAGCACATAAGATGCGACCGAATAAAAATATAGTTTCACTACAAGTGACCTGATAATTTGTTGATGAAGAAGGGGATGCCTTGGGCATCCCCAAGCTTAGACGCTTGAGTCTTCTTGGAATTTTCTTGTATGTACCAACGGGGCATCCCCAAGCTTAGGCTTTTCACTCTTCTTGATCACATCATATCATCCTCTTCTCTTGTCCCTTGAAAACTTCCTTCACATCAAAATTCTCACAATCTTCATTAGCAACATTAGTGCAATTGAAATAATAAATTCACATGCTTCAGTTTCAACAAAAGTCTAACACTCAAAAACACATTAGCTACTGTCACAACGTCTTTAAAAACTCTTTTTCTCAAAAGAACACCAAAAGAAAGATATTAAGATGCAAATGTGATAAATGGCAGAAATCTGTCAAAACAGAACAACAGGTAAAGATCGATTTTTTCAAAAATCCTATGTTGCTCAAATCAGAAAGTGGTCATGTAATAAAATTTGAGTATATAACTCAGTATTTATCACGAAAAAGCTCAGGTCATTTTGAATTTTCAGTGATTTTTAACGGAATTAACAGTGGACAGCAGAAATCTGTTTCCTGCGCAGAAATCCGAAATATAGGCTCAAATTTCCACTAGAGGCTTTACTTGGCTCAACAAAAACTCAAAAGAAAAGATACAGCGGGATTGCTAAGGAAATATACAACACCCAGGTGCAAAGCACACCAAAGGAAACGAAAGAAAACGGGTTGAAAACAGCGAACTAAAACGAGTTGTCTCCCGGTAGCGCTTTTCTTTAACGCCTTTCAGCTAGGCATAAAAGGAAAACTCAAGTGTTTTCAAGTGAAGAATTCAAATCAAGATTTGGAAATTATTTAATAATGCATTGTATTTTATCTAAGTGGGTTTTAGAGGCTCCTTTCTTAGTACTTTTAGGCTTACTATCTTCATCAAATAGATTCTCAGGAACAATCCAATCAAAATTCTTTTCTTGGGCTTCATGTAGAGCTACTAATTTAAAGGGGATTTTATCCTCGTTTTCATTATTAGATTCAGTTTTTTTATAGAGCAGCAACAATGTCTACACATGAACCAAGCATATTAAAATGATCAAAGACTTTTCTAACTTCTATAGCAACATCTCCAAATTTTTTAAGCATAGTTTCTAAGATGAAGTTTCTTTTCTCAACATGTTCAATGTTATTCAAGTTGAGGAACATATGTTGCATTATGCGATGGAGGTTAACAAACCTAGCTTCTAGCATGTGAGCTAAAGAAGTTGCAGCAGTCTCGTAATTGGGAGCAAGTTCCACTATGGATTTTTTTCCCCAAGTTATCATGCTTACTAACATGGTCAAAGAAATCTTTAACAGTGTCCTTTCCAAGTATAGAACCACTTCCTACCGGCAAATCTTTCAAGGTGAACTTAGGGATCAACATGATGAAAAATAACAACATAGAGACAAAAAGAACAACTATGAAGTAAACTAATTTTTTTGTGGTTTTGATAAAGAGAAGCAAAACAAGACAAAAATAAAAACAAGACAATAAACAAAATAAAGAGGTTGAGAGTGAGAGACTCCCCTTGCCAGAAGACTTCCTTCTCCCCGGCAACGGCGCTAGAAAATATCCTTGATGCTCGTGATACACACGTTTTTTCGGAGACCCCTAGAGGAGGGTGTGATGAGCACAGCGGTAGGTATTTCCCCTTAGTTAGGAACCAAGGTTATCAATCCAGTAGGAGAAAGAGGACCTTCGGAAGGTTGATGCCACTAACAGTGGTGTTGGCGCTTCACCGGTGTCAGCAACAACGTGGAACCTTCACACAACACAACCAAAATACTTTGCCCCAACGGTACAGTGAGGTTGTCAATCTCACCGATCTTGCTGAAAACAAAGATTAGACGTATAGTGTGGAAAACAGTGTACGCTTGCAGTAAGTAAAGGAAGCAGGAAATAGTTGTGGTTTGTTTTAACAGTGTAAGAAAATGGACCGGGGTTTATAGTTTCACTAGTGGTGTATCTCCATAAAAGATAGCATGCTGGGTGAACAAATTACAGTTGGGCAATTGACAAATAGAGGTTGCACCGTAGTGCACAATATGACATGAATATTACTATGATATTTAGTGCGGGCATTACAACAAGATACATAGAACGACATTCATCTGCACCTATGACTAATAATCCACCCTCAGGTTATCATCCGAACCCCCTTAGGTATTAAGTTGAAAGCAACAGATAATTGCATTAAACAAAGTGTGTAATATAAGCAATGGTTATACACGCGGGCACTCTCACCGCTGTTTTCTCCCTAATGGAAACAGCACATCCTCCCCCTTCACGTTTCTGTCACTCGAGCAAGGCGAAAAGGAGGCATGAACCCACTATCAAGTATAAATACTCCCTCTTGGAGTCACTAGCAACTACTTGGCCAGAGTAACCACTAGCAACGGAAACCATGCAAGATCACAAATAGCATATGCAAATAAAGACTATAATCAACTTGGCATAAGTTCAATATTCATCGGATCCCAGCAAACACAGCATATAGAATTACATAAGATCAATCTCGATCATGATAGGCAGCACACGAGATCTAAACATGGAGGCATACGAGGAGAAGACAACCATCTAGCTACAGCTACGAACCCGTAGTCCAAGGATGAACTACTCACGCATCACTCTGGAGGCAGGCATGGTGATGTAGAAGCCTCCGGTGATGATCTCCTCTCCGGCAGGGTGCCGAAAACACCTCAGAACCCCCCTGATCTAGGGTTGACGGTGACGACGGCTGCGAAACTTTTTGGGGATTTTTGATCATGTGTTTAGGGTTTTCCATCCGGGGGTCTTAAATAGGCGAAAGGGCAAAGGCGGTGGAGGCCTGGGGGCCCCACACCCATAGCTGGCGCGGCCAAGGGGGGCGACACGATGGTGTGGCCCCCTGTTGCCCGTCTTCGACTCCTCTTCGGTGTTCTGGATGCTTCCGGGGAAAATAGGAACTTTGGGCTTTGTGGGGTCGAATTCCGAGAATGTTTGCAGAACAACTTTTCTGAAACCAAAAACAGCAGAAAACAGGGATCTAGCACTTGGCATCTTGTTAATAGGTTAGTCCCGGAGAACGTATAAAATGCTATAAATAAGGGAGAAAACAAGTAGCTACTGGCAAAATATGATCATGGAGCATCAGAAATTATAGATACGTTGGAGACGTATCACACTCATCACACACTCCTCTTGGGGTTCCCAACACACAGGAATTTCTACAAGGAATTTATGTCGCCATTGCCAGCATTAGAGCCCCCAGGGGCACACCAGGCGTGGCCTAGGGGGGCACCTGGTGCCTTCCTGGTGCCCCCCTAACTCTCCTACGTCTCTTCTTTGGACTCCGTCTTTGTTCCGGGTAAAAAATGATCTCCGTGTATTTTTAGCTATTTTCGAGAATATTTCCTTAAGAGTTTTTCTGAAATAGAAAACAACAACTGGCATAGGGCATCTTGTTAATAGTTTAGTCTGTGAAAACATCCAGAAAATGAAAGAAAACATGTCGAAAACTAAAGGTATTGGATAGAAAACAAGCATGTAGTATCAAAAATTATAGATACGTTTGCAACGTATCAATCACATTTTCCTATTCATGGACTAAGAAGAAAGTCTAGCAAAACGTACGAGTTTATTTTTAGGGTAAAAATATTACTGAAAAGACCCAAGTGTATGTTGTTGCTAAAAGAGACTAAACAATCATTATGTATTTTAGCAAATGCATATGAAGTTAACATTGACTATAATTCCTATAGTATGAGAATATATAGTGACCGCATGATCGAAATTTATACTTTGGATGTCATCAACCATCTTGCCGTAACTAGGAATTATAATGGTGATATCTCGTTATGACCTAAAAAGTTTAATGGAACAGAGATTGTTGAAGAGTAGTAATTAACTCCTCGTTTCCAAACCTGGGTAAATCCGTGTCCTCGTTTCCACTCTCTCACGGTTCTATCAGCAGGCTTATGGCACCCCCGACTATGAACCTAACTAAGAAGACTCGACAGTTGGCACCCACCGTGGGGCTAGTGGCGTCGGGAGTCATGTTTCGAGTAATGATACTCGGCGGAATCGGTAGCATAATCACTATCGAAAGCCTGGAATTCGACGGGAACGTCGGACACTTCCTCAACAATGGATCCTATATGCCGGCACGTAATCACCTGATAAGTGCCTGCATCCTTCCCATCAGATGTGCTAACGTTTTTATTGGTTTGACGGAAGAAGCAATGGGATTCCATGGTGGAAGCAACTTTATCCCACCCGCCATATGCCCAATTGACGAAGGATTTAATGCCAGATTCGGCTTAGATCTGCCTTTTTCATACATAGGGGAAGATCAAGCCTCAATAGCTGCATATCGCCAAAGCATGACTGGATCTGCCACCTCTCAGGAGATGCCAGCAGCCAGATCGCACTTTATTAGCATGGTGCAATCAGAGATAACCGAAAACACAGAAGAAGAACATCCCATGGAAAAGGCAGAAAATATCAATCCCACGGAAAAGGTGGAAGATCCGACACCCGCCGATCAGGCGACAAACTCGGAAGCTGAGTCTGTACTAGCAGCTATTAAAGCAAAGTTAGACTTGGAAACCAGATCTATAGGATACACTAGTAATTTTGATGATGAGGATGAAGATGATTTCGAAAGAAAGGTCAAGGAAGCTTCCACGAAGTACTCATGGCAAATCCCACCGCAAAATCGGATGCCAAGGAAGAAGAGGAAGATCCTAAGACACCTCCGCCAGCTGGTGAGGAGGAAGGAGAGGAAGAAGATGGCAAAAAAGCACGTCCTATCCTCATGTTTAGGAACTGACGAAAGACGAACCACACAAAAAGCCTCCATCCTCCAAAAAGAAGAAAAAATCCGCCAAGAAGTTGTTCACCAAGGCCCAGAAGAAAACGATGGATAAATTGGCAGACATAACCAACAAAAACCTGGAAGTTGGAGGTGGCAGCAACGTAGAGACGGCGGATAAGAAAAGGAGTGAAATCCCTATTCCCCAAATGTCGGAACAAGAGGAAATCGATCTAATCTAAACCCCGATCACATGAGGAGAGCCACCGGAAGTGCTGGAAGCCATGAGACAAGCGATAATGCGGCAACAACAACATCTTTTCCGGACTCAGCAAAATCTCCTCAAAACCCAAGCTGTCGTCAAATTGCAGTAGGAAGAAATCGAGGAATATGAGTGCCGGAATAGATCTGGAATTAAACCCACGAGGTCACCCGAAATTTCAAAACCAGAAGAACTGCCAGCTAAACAACGGTTTGAAAACCAGTCTTGGCAAAGGCATGTTAACAGCACAAACGCTAAGGGCGAATGCATCTATAAAACTGCAGCCGAGAATGCAGAAGCTGCCTTTGCCATCCTCAATGACGACCTTTACTCCAACAATGAAAAGTTTCAAGGAATGTATGCTTTCTTGGGAAAGCATTACAAGAGCAGCAGCGAGGACAAGCATGTTCTCGTAAGTTACATGATGATTCGGCTTTATGCAAAACTGCCACGTGTGCCGCTGCAGCACCAGATCCAAGCGAACCTGGAGATTCAGGAAGTTCAAAGGGAAAGCAAGATCATCCCAAAAAGGACAAGAAAAACTCGGATAACAAGGACGCAACGTCCAGAACAGGATCCCATCCGCCGAAAGTGACAAACCTGGAAGCCATAAAGTTCCTACCCTAATGTTATTGGACGGAGCCCACGACTGGATTAATGGACTTCTGCCAACAACGGTGGACAGCTGGGAGGATACGGCTAGAATTTTCGCTCCGCACTTCCGTGGCACGTAAGAACGCCCCAAAAGCATTAACCAGTTAAACCCTTGCGTCCAATATGAAGACGTGTCATATGTCGACTTTATCTCAAGATGGACGGGAATGAAGAATAAGTGCTCTGGAGTAAGCGACATACAAGCAATGGATGCTTTTGTCAATGGCCTGAAACCCGGCCTCGTACCGTTCGTGGTCGGTTCCAAATAGCACAATGACTTAGGTTCTATGCTTACATACAGCGTTCCCACATTTAAAGAATGTAAGAACACCTGTGTTAGTGTGCTAGTCCCTAGATCAATTGCTAGCACCACAGTACAAAATGAAGTATCATGCAAATGCGTCAAATTCTATTACATCGCATGATCCAGTCTTTACAAAAAAATAATACAACTTGCATAGTCTTAAAAGACTAGCAGGAAATAAAATATTACAGCGGAAAATATAATACAACATTGAGCTCATCTTCTTCATGTGCCACAGGAAAAAACATGTTGGCGATAGTCTCGACATCCTAAACGAAATCCTCACACGTCTTCAGATTCATCTGCAACATGGAATATGCAGCCACAAAGGAGTTAATACAATTTAATGTATTGGCAAGTAAACACTATGGTGGATATAAATGGCAAGAATAATACTACATGCTTATTTGGCTGAGTGGAGTTTTGGCTAAGTTTGCATAAAGCCAGTTTTCTCCTATCACTTTTGTAAAACAAACTTTTCTTTTCAAAGGGTGGCATCATTGGACTGAAATCTAATCACCACAACTACTGTTCACTTGGTCAAATTTTACTTATTGAAAATGGTGATGTGATTCTTCCGTCCATCCTTGTCCACCTGTTCATAGTTGTCCATAACCGGGGACACAGCTAAGATCTTAGTTTGTTGACTCTGCAGAGTTTGTGCCTTTCACTTTCAGATTCAAATCAGCCCAAACATCCTATACACCCTGAGTGCATTAAGGAAAGGAGAAGAATTGAGACGAGATCTTTCATAAGCAAGAATTCAACCCAATTGCAAGACCCGTTCCACCTATAATTATGCTACATCTGCTTGTCAAGCCCAGGCTGAACCCTCCCAACTTAGTCGATCAAGACAGAGCCCATATGATTAAAGTCTGCACTAGAAGCAATCTAAACTTGGGGAACATCATAATCACTTTGTTCATGGGTGGCATTCCTTCAAGTGAACACCCCTCGGGGAGACACTCAACTTTAAATAGCCTTGCACTACCAAATCCACCCAGGTGGTTCATTGAGGTATATACTTAGTATTTTTCCACAACATCAAGTAAAACAATTTTGTAGCAAGTCTAAGAATCTACTAAGTACCAAGGCTTCAAAATAATAATATATAAGGATGGCTACACACTACTAGGATATAGCATAGCATAATAATAGTAACTTAGAAATTTTTCCTATCATGCATACTACTCAAAACTCTAGTAATGCATATAGAAAATAATGGGTAGTTGAATGGTGTGTTACTTGCCTTGTTGAAGTTGGTGAAGGAATAACACTCTCTTCACAAAATATCGTTTCTCTCCGTACAATCTATACATTGAAAACACAATAACAAAATAAACAAACATCCTACCAGACAATATACAAGTGAAAACATACAAAGCAACATTCATGGCAAAAGGGTTTAACCAAGTTGGCTAGGACAAGGTCAAGGTCTGAGTTTAAAAGATTCATTCTCTAATGGTTTCATACTTGTTAAGGAGTTTTCCAAGGGTTTACTTGGGATGGAATGGGTTGAGTTGGATGTGATCTAACTTTATTATAACCATACTTGTCGAGGAAGTTCCAAGAGTTCACCAAGGGTGACCATATCACTTCTTCAACTAAAGTAGCACATAACAATGTGTAACACTTAGTCATTTTCATCAAGACCTTTCGGTGATCTAAGTTAGTCTCTCCATTTTGGTTAGGGTAGGTCTAGATTTCACTAACTTCATAATAATAGGGAAAACAAGATAAAGTCTTGTGATTTTGCATTTGGGTCAATGGTTGGACAAAAAACAACTTGTTAATCTTCAACTTGTATATATTTTCTCCAAGTCTTCACATACTTGTTTTCTTGAAGTTCATCTTCATGATTCCATTATAGTCTTCTGCCTTGGGGTGGTGCTTCTCTTGGTCTTGATATATTTCTTCATGGCTTTCTTACTAGTTGGTCCAAGTAGGATGGGAACAAAATACCACTAAGTCCAATAGAAAAGAAAAGGAAATAAGAATGATAGAAAGATAGGAAGATGTTTTCTTCTTTATTTCTTCATACACTTGTACTTCCTTGAGTTGCTTCTAGTTACTGTGGAGTCTAAGTCATTCCTTAAAATTCTTCAATTATCTTCCTTCTAGATCTTCATGTTGCCACCAAGTTGAAAATGGAGTGCCTTCTTGTGCTTGAGTCTTGATTTCTATTTGGCTAACTTGATGAATTCTTGAAGCAAGAATGGGGGAGTGGAGAAGTAGATGGAAAAAATGTTACTAGTGTTTAAGGTTCATTTCTTGGTCTTATATGTGATTGATACATACTAGGGACTTGGTATTTGCTCCAAAATAGCCACCACAACAAAGGTAAAAAGGATAGAAACAAACTCTAAGACAAAAACTACTTGGTGGACTACTATGATGGATCTTTGGCTAAATTACATGGTCATGGTCCAGGGGTGTCTAAAATGTTTATGTACTGATGTATCTGGTTCAAGGTTACCAAATGAAGCAATTTTGCAAAAGGAACTATATTGAAATTATTTATAGAATTAAATCTATGTCAAAATACTCAAACAAACAACTAGATTCTATATTCAAATTTAATTTGTTCAAAAATTATTTTGGAACATAGAGTATGAAAGTACACATCCTAAGGTTTCCAAAAATATTTTATTTGCAATTTTTGGATTTGTAGAATTTGAATTATGCCAAAATTTATCAAACAAGCATATTTGAATTTGAAAAAAAATTAAATGATCAAATTTAATTTTGTCCAGTGCCAAAAGTTTCTACATGTTGTGATGGTTTCAAAACGTAAAAGTTTGCTAAATTTGGCCTTATGGATCAAAAGATGTGATTTTTCTAAGTTGTAGGGGCCTTTCTGCAAAATGGACCAATTAAATCTATTCGGGAAAAATACAGAAAACGCTGGGCCACCTGTCTCTCTCTGATTGGCTAGTGCTGCTGACTAGGCGCTGACAGTGCACTGGCGTGGCTGCTGACTGGGCAGCCACGAGGCGCTCTGTTACTGGCCGATACCTCTTCGCTCAGCCATCTAATCCTAACCGCGGGGTCGAGATCTAACGGACAAGGATCAAACGAATCTCACCTCCCGGCGGGGCGGCCGGAAAATGGCGGCGCGGCGGTGCTGGCTCATGGACTCGGACGACGACGACGCTAGGGGGTCTTCGGGCACGAGGAGATGTCCACAAGACGCGGTGGTGCACGGAGAGGTCGATGGTGGTGGTGGCGCGGTCCCTCGCTTCTTGGAAGGCCGGCGTGGCACGGGCGGAAGCCTCGGGTCGCCGTCGAACTCATGGCACTGCACGGTGCGGACGATTCTGCGCACGGGAAAAACAGGGAAAGGGATAAGGGGACGCGCACGAGTATGGAGTGTCAAATGGACGTGGTTTTGGGCTCGGGGGACTTACTCTCCTCGTCGGAATCAAACAAATACAGCGGCGGAAGGTGCGGACTTCGGCGAGCAATCAAGTTGGAATGGGGGCGTGATCGGTAGAGAATGGAGAGGGGAAAGTGGGAGGCCGAGAAGGGCTATAAAAAGGGAGGGCCCGGGACAGACATTAAGGCTCTTAATCGCGCTAATTGATTCGGAATCAATCGACAAAAATTTCGCCCGAAACGGATGTGATGCTGTTTCTAAACGTTGATAACGATGACGTCATTGCTGATGTCAGTGGTGAGTCCCACCTTTCGGTTACTGAAATGGAGAGACGGGGTGCTGGTTCGGTGGGTTGGCCTACTGGGCGCGCGCGCGGGTGAAAGTGCACTATGGTCAACTAGAGGGGGGTGAATAGGTTGACTACCTATTTTTCTTTTATTTTCCTTTTAGTGGGCTAAGCAAGATAAGATAAGGTTCTCTAGATGTGCATCTACTTGAGCAACCTATGTGGACAAGATAATATACGCAACGGAACTAAAACGAAAGGTAGCAAGATAAACCGCAAGTGTAAACAAGGAGACAAGGATATGATTCCCGTAGTTCCTTCTCAATGAGAAGTACATCTATGTTGGAGAGGTGGGGAGCCACCTAGGCACTCCTCAATAGCACGGTTGTGCACACCTTATTCTCCTTGAGCTTCTTCGGTGAGGGAGATTCTCGTTTCCACTATGAGGTCGACTTGAAGGCGTTGACCAAACCTTTACATGAGCTCGAGGTCACTCCACAAGATGGATGGAGGCTCTCAAGCAATCCGAAGCTTCTTGCAACAAGGTGGAACCTACAAGCACAAGATCTACTAAGGTTTCTAGGCCTCAAGTAGGATTCTGGATCTACTAGGTTGTGGTGGATGGATTTGAAATTCCTTTGGTGGAAGTGTGGACCCAGGTATTCTCTAGCTCTCCACAAAGTATGGGAGTGAGTGGATGGATGGAGAGGGAGATCTAGGTGGGTGAAGCTTTCATTAATGGCAAGGAGAGAGAGTGGAAAATGCTTGGCATTTATGAGGAACGGGAAGGGGTATTGATACCCCTTCCCACAAGTGGCCGTTGAGCAGCTCCAATTGCACCGGAGGCTCCGGTGGCCTTCTTCTGTGCGCAGGCGCGCAGCCCAGATATGGTTTTTGCTTGGGCCAAAGGGGCGGAGGGTCCGGTGGATATGGCGGAGCCTCCGCCCACCGGAGCTGCACCGGAGGTTCCGGTGGAGCCTCCGCTTATATCCAACAGAGCCCCGTTTTAGCGGAGGTAGCACCGGAAGCGCACCGGAGGCCAATCCCCCCAGCGCGCCAGTTGAGAGGGCGGAGCCTCCGGTGGATTCACCGGAGCCTCCGCCCACCAGAGGCGCACTGGAGGCTCCGCTGGAGGATCCTCCCTTATCCAATAGAGCACCATTTTGGCAGATCCTCCACCGGATGCGCACCGGAGGCCAACTCCTTAGAGGCCAGTGAAGATGGCGGAGGCTCCGGTGGATTCACCGGAGGCTCCGCCCACCGGAGGTCCACCGGAGGTTCCGCTCTGCCCTCCGCTCGTATGAACCAGAGGGAGGTTTGGGAGGACCCCGCACCGGACCCGCACAGGAGGCTGGGCGAAGGTTCCGGTGGATTCACCGGAGCCTCCGCTGCATGTAAATTTGCCTTCTCAGATTTCTCTCTTGTAGCTCTTTTCATTGCAACCAAATTTGTAGACCATAGAATTTGTATACTTGATGAACCTGGGCATTTTCATGTATCAAACAAACATTAGTCCAATAGGTATGTTTTCATTTAATTATCAAAACGGAAGATGATTTTTCATTCTCACCCTTTTTGGTAATTGATGACAACATCCCTATGTGCATAATTAAATACACAAAATGAACGGGGCTCCCCCTAAAGGTATGATCCTTTCAACTTGAGAGATTTTAGACGCATAATAGTGAGCACACAACACATAATATAATAAGTTCATAAGCGTACAAAGCATAATACGAGGTTCACGACACATAAGAATTTAAACAACCGAAGTTTCCAACTGAAAAACCAAACTCCTTCAAGCAAGAGAAAGATGCAAATCAAAGGCATGCTTGAGGGAGAACCATGCAAATACCCGCTCCTAATAGATGTCTCTCCCCCTTTGGCATCAAGATACCAAAAGAGGGAGAAACCGATGCTAACTCCCCGAAGAACACTCGGAGGAGATATACATGCTCGGAGAGGGGGCACGACGACGAGAACTGGTGGCTTCTTCTTCTCCTTCTTCTTCAGACAACTTAATCAAGTTGCCCTGGGAGTCTTTGGCTTGCCATTTGTCTTAGTTGGTGATGCTAGGAAGAACCGGGGAATCCACGGATTCGCCACCATCACAACGAAGCTGACGAACTGCCTGGGCTACATTGCGGTGCTTGAGCTCCTTGTAGTAGTGGGCTTCCCATTGATGCTGCTCAATCTTTTTGTTCAATTTGAACACCTTTTTGAGTGCCCTAGCCATCCACTTGAAGGTATTGTCAGAAGGAGGAGGGCGAGAGAGGGACCGGCCTCTTCTTCTTCCTCATCAATGATGACACGAGGTTTGGCCTTGTTCTTGCGAGGAGCTGGAGTAGGATGCACAATGGGATCGGTATGGTCCTTCATGAGGAGTTTCTTCTCCATGTGAGAAATACAATTAGCATCATCAAATGGTTCATTCGGGAACTTGTCCTCCCACACATGCAAGATGATCTTCATAATGTAAGGCCCAAAGCAAGCATTCTTGCGGTTGATAACCACGTGCCAAAGCTCATTCCATATATATAGTCAAGCACATGGAGCTTCTGAGTGGAACCGGCAAGCCGCTTCTGATGAGTGAGGAGCATGAGATTCTTCAGAAAACCTTGGATCTCATCAACATTCCCCGTCTTAGGGTTCATGGTCTCTCGATAGATGCGGAGCATGATATCATAAGTGGGATAGAGACCGTTGACGAACCCAACAACGAATTTCTTCCAGTGGTATAGAGGGGTGAGTTGATCCTTGTCAAGAGATGTAGTGTTGATGTGGTGAACACGGAACCAACCATTGTCGAACTCCTCACCACCTGCAAACGGTCCAAAATCCGGGTATCCTCCAAGAATAGTTCCAACCTCAGACCACTTGATTGTCAGCTGCCTGTCCTGTGTCATCCAAATAAGATTACGCTCGGTCTCATTGGCGAGATGCACTGTGGCCAAGAACTGACAAACGAGATCTTCATCATAGTCTTGCTAGACACTCATGATGGGAGCGAGTCCAAACTTCTCAACAAGCGCAAGTCCCTCCCCAAAATAGTTGGGGTTCCTTTCCATATGCCCAAAATTAATTGCATGTTGAGGAGCAACATTCTCCTTGGGCTTCCTCATCAAGATCTCATGGTAGATTTGGCTCTGAAATTTAGTGTGGAGGCGAGCATCTTTACCCCGGAACTGTGGCATCAAGCGGTCGCGGTCAATGGCATACGGGTTCTCGCGACGTTCTTTCAAGAATGCCGCCTCAGACATCTTGGAAGCGGTCTTCTCCTTACGAGAAAACATCTTCTCTGTAGCCGGGAATCTCTTGCGCTTGGGCTGAGATGGGTCCAGAGTTTCTTCGATCTCATCAACCCTAGGAGCCTTGCGACGACCAGTGCTCTTGTAACGAGTGCCCTTGCCTTTGGAGACGGAAGCATCTAAGAAAGAAATAGTAAGAATAACATGAAGAAAAGGGAATGCTGAAGTTGATAAAGACGCACAAATCCAAGGAACAAAGATATAGATGGTATTAGGGTTGAATAACTAGGGTTAGGGCATACGACAAATCCACCCTAAAACCGAAACCATTCAAGCCTAATACGCACTATCTAGGTTGCTAGGGTTTGTACTCGTGATCTCCTACCCCCAAAACTCCAAATCCACACATCTAGATGTTAAGAACATGAAACTCTTATGCATCCCCATCCATCAACTAGACGAGAGAGAGAGAGAGAGAGAGAGAGAGAGAGAGAGCACATACCCGCATCCTCCATGGTGGAAAGGAAGGAGGAAGAAGAGCCCGGGATGATCCAAGGCAAGGAGGAGAGCTCCCGGCGTTGGAGAACCCAAATCCGGTGGCGGAGACCTTGGGGGCGGCGGCGGTTGTGAGGGAAGAGGGAGGGCGAGTGGGGGGAAATGAGATTGGATCTCGTTGACCCCCGCTCGCCCTGGAACTTATCCCGCAGAACCGACTCGGGCGGAGACTCCGGTGTTTTCACCGGAGCCTCCGCTCCATGCCCAGCGGAGCCTCCGGTGGTTTCACCAGAGCCTCCGCCCCTTGTCCAAACAGCCCACCAAAATATGGTCCGCTGAGCAATTTGCGCCAGCGGAGCCTCGGTGGGGTCCGGTGGACATGGGCAGCGGAGCCACCGGTGGTTTCACCGGAGCCTCCACCCGACCAAGTTTTCCCGCGCCAAGATCATGAAAACAAGAGCATTCAGAGTGGAATAAGGTTTGGGGCAAAGGAAGCTTGGGTTGGAAATTAGTCACTGATATAGTAGAGACATTACTCGAAGGGGTTCGCAAGATGCAAAAAGATAGAAAACTGAACCCGCACGAGTTGTCAAGGGGGAAGTATGATACGCGTGAAAGAGCCAAAAATACCAAAGGTCGGTGGCCGAAGCAACCATGTTTGAGTGTGTACTTTGGCACCGCAAAGATATATCTTGGGTCCAAAAATACTACTCACAATTAAGCACAATAAGTCACAAATTGACTAGATATGCAATGATGAATTGATTTTCGCATAATAAGAGGAGTGTGTACTCATGAGTTGAGCAACGCTCCCCCTATATCCATGCCTACATCCACACCTAATAGCATGCATAATGAAGGTACATATGCAAGGTTTCAAGTGAAGTTGGAAGAATCTATGACATTTAGTTCATTTCTCAAAGCTCGAAATCTTGGTTCATCAAGGGCCTTCGTGAAGATATCGGCAAGTTGATCCTTGGTGGGAACATATGATAGATCAATATCACCTTTCTCAACATGATCCGAATGAAGTGATGACGGATCTCAATGTGCTTCGTCTTGGAGTGAAGAACGGGGTTGTAGGCGATCTTGATAGCACTCTCATTATCACAAATAAGAGGCACCTTGTCAAAGTGAATACCATAGTCTTTCAAGGTTTGTCTCATCCAAAGTAATTCAGCACAAAAATTTGCCGCGGATATATATTCGGCCTCGGTGGTGGAGAGAGCAATGCAATTCTGCTTCTTGGAAGGCCAACATACAAAGGAGCGGCCAAGGAATTGGCAACCCCCAGATGTGGACTTCCTATCCGTCTTCTCTCCCGCATAATCCGCATCCGAATATCCAATGAGCTGAAAGCTTGCACCCTTGGGATACCAAAGACCAAAGTTTGGGGTATGAACTAAATATCGAAAGATTCGTTTCACCGCTTCCAAATGACTTTGCCTCGGGGAGGCTTGAAACCTTGCACATTTACCTATGCTATACATGATATCCGGTCTAGATGCACAAAGGTAGAGCAAAGAGCCAATCATGGAGCGTTATACCTTTTGATCTACCTCTTTACCGTTGGGGTCGGGTTTCAGGTCGGTGGTCGTGGACATGGGAGTTTTCATAGGCTTGGTATGATGCATATTAAATCTCTTGAGGATGTCTTGAGTGTATTTGGCTTGTTTGATGAAGATTCCTTCATGATGTTGATTCACTTCAAAGCCAAGGAAAAACTCCAACTCTCCCATCATAGACATCTCAAACCTATCGGTCATAAGCTTGCAAAACTCTTCATTGAACAAGGTGTTAGTAGACCCAAAAATGATGTCATCCACATAGAGTTGGCATATGAACAAGTGACCTCCAACCGTCTTGGTAAAGAGGGTGGGTTCGATTAAACCAACATTAAACCCACGATCCACTAGAAACTATTTAAGGTTCTCATACCACGCACGTGGAGCTTGTTTAAGTCCATAGAGCTCCTTATCGAGTTTATAGACATGATCGGGGTGGTTGGGATCCTCGAAACCCAGAGGTTGCTTGACATATACTAACTCATTAATGGGACCATTGAGGAAAGCACTCTTAACATCCATTTATTGTAACTTGAAATTATGATGAGATGCATAAGCAAGTAAGATGTGAATGGATTCAAGACGAGCTACGAGGGCAAAGGTTTCACCGAAGTCAATAACTTCGACTTGGGAAAAACCTTGAGCCACCAATCTTTCCTTGTTGCGAATGACAATACCATGTTTGTCTTGCTTGTTCTTGAACACCCATTTGGTGCCAATAACATTTTTTGCAATCCTTGGGTCTTGGCACTAGTTTCCACACTTTTTTGCGCTCGAATTTATTGAGTTCATCATGCATGGCTTCAAGCCAATCTTGATCTTTGAGTGCTTCATAGACCTTCTTGGGCTCAATGAAAGAGACAAAAGCATGAGCCTTGCAAAAATCCCCCAATTGCCTCCTAGTGACCACTCTCCCACGAACTTGCCCAAGAATCTTGTCCTCCGTGTGACCCGCTCGTTCAAGATTCTCTAGCCTTCTCTTTGCTCTTCGTGCTAGCATCTCCTCCAAGGATTCTTTGGATATAGATTGAGAATCACCTTCTTCATCGGAGACATGTCCATCTTCATTTCGTCCTTGATCATAATGGGTGACGGATCACCACTAGGTTGAGCACTCTCAACAATGATGGAATCTTGATCATGATTAAGATGAGTCGCTTGGCTTTGGTCATTAGCTTGGCCTTTATTGCTTGTTTGACCTTGATCATTAGCTTGAGGGATTGGTGCATCTTGTTGAGTAGCTTGATCATCAATGGGTGTAGTCAATGGCTCCACTTGAATGGGGCATAGTCCTTCTCCCTTCGTCATCCGGTAACCCTCAATGGGGATTATTTCACCAATCCCCATTCTTCTTATGACGATGGGAGGAACTGCATCTCCTACAACACCATGATCTATACGCCCCCCTTGGGAGCCGTTATCCTCATCAAACACCACGTCTATAGCTTCTTCAAATTTTCCGGTGGACTTGTTGTAGACTCTATATGCGTGAGCGTTTGTGGCATAGCCAACAAAGATACCCTCATAAGATTTGGTCTCAAATTTTAACAACCGTTTACCTTTCTTGCGAATGAAGCACTTGCAACCGAAGACCTTGAAGTAAGATACATCCGGTTTATTCCCCGTGAGAATCTCATAGGGAGTCTTGTTCAATATCTTGCAAAGATATAACCATTTGGTAGCATGACACGCGGTGGAGACGGCTTCGGCCCAAAAGTTATAGGGAGAAGAGAACTCCACAATCATGGTCCTAGCCGCATCCATCAATGTACGGTTCTTTCTCTCCGCAACACCATTTTGTTGAGGGGTATAAGGAGTGGAATATTGATGAGAAATGCCTTCTTCACTAAGAAAACCCTCAACGGTGTAGTTCTTGAACTCCGATCCATTATCACTCCGGATGGCCAATATGGTAGCATTGTGTTGGCGCTCCACTAGAGTGATGAACTCGATGACTCTCTTTTGAGTTTCACTTTTCCTCTTGAACAAATAAACCAACAATATCTTGAATAATCATCCACAATCACCAAGCAATACTTTTTTCCTCTGAGACTATCATAAGATAGTGGACCAAAGAGATCTAAGTCAACGAGCTCGAGAATTCTTGTGGTGGAGATAGTAGTCTTGGTTGGGTGAAGTTCTCCATGTTGCTTCCCAAAGGCACAAGAGCTACACACACGATCTTTAGCGAACTTAGCCTTGGTTAGTCCTAGAACATGATTGCCACTTGGAAGGTCATGCAATATTCTCATATTGGTGTAGGCTAACCGTCGATGCCAAATCCACCCCACATCAACTTTAGCCATTAGGCATGTCGCGGCACACGTGTCTCCTTTAGAGAAGTCCACTACATACATGTCGTTCTCAACAAACCAAACAAAGGCTAGTTTAAGAGTTGTTTCCCAATTGACAATCACATTCTCTTTATTAAAGAAATAGGTAAAGCCACAATTTTCAAGTTGAAGAACGGACATCAAGTTATAGCCAAGTGACTCAACAAGGAGAACATTCTCAATTGATAAATCATTTGAGATAGCCACTTTGCCTCGTCCCAATACCTTAAGCTCAGACTTGTCACCAATAGTAACGCAATTGATATGAGGTAATGGAGGTTCAATATTACTCATTGCGTCATAGCTTCCGGTCATATGTTGGGATGCATCACTATCCACTGTCCATCTACCTGACCCGGAAGCACTTCCCTACAAGAGATCAATTTCTTGATTTAGGTACCCATCCTTCAATGGGTCCTCTTTTGTTAGTAACAAGGGTCTTGGGAACCCAAATAGTCCAATCATAATCATCACCATAAGAAGTACCAACGTATTTAGCATAAACATGTCCATCTCTAGATTTCATAAGAACATAAGATGGGTTATATTTTTTGGCGAAGTCATTGTGAGTGATGCTCCCCCTAGAGGTATCACCAGCCACAATGGCGTTGGTCTCCTTCTCCTTGGTCACCTCTCCCTATTTTACAAAGACAACATTTTGAGAGCGAGAAGTGACATTCTTGGATTTCTTCTTTGACTTGGAAACAAAGCCAAGTCCTTCTTTCCCTTTCTTGGCTCCTTGAGAGCTTATGGCATCATTGAGAATTTTCTCTCTTCCTACAATGTTAGTCGTAGTGCAAGAGGTAGGCATGATAAAAATGCTATTAGATGAAGATGCAACTTTCTTATTAGATTGTTGAGCTAGAAGCTTATTTCTAGACTTGGTGAGCTTGTCATGAATTTCTTTAAGAGACATTAACTCTTTTTCTAGTTTTTCATGATTCTCAACAAGTTTCTAATGAGCTATTCCTAGCTTCAACTCTTCTTCTTCAAATATCTTAAGTGACGCAAGAGATTTTTCATTATCTTTCCTAAGCTTGGAAACACTAATAGCATAGGTCCCTTGTAGACTAGATAGTCTCTCTTTGAGAGAGGCTCTCATGGATCTCTCTTTCTCAAGAGCTTTGACAAACTCATCGTCATGGTTGTCGTGGTTACCACTATGGCTTTCCATGGTCATGATGATTCCCTCCTTCTCATATATGAGAGAGTTAGCATCATCAAGTTGCCTTAAGAGGGCCTTTAACTTTTCTTTAGTTTCACCTTCAAGACTACATAACCAAGAGCCTAGATTCTTAGCCTCCTCATCATCAACAATGTTTTCAACACAATCCAATAGCGAGGGGGAACTAGTGGTAATAGACTTGGAGGTGGAAGATATTACCGTGGTGGCTTTTGCCATGAGACATGTAGGTCGAATCGATGCCTTCTCATTGGGGGATTCAAATAGAGAGACCGATGATGAGGAAGTCGTAGCTATGGCGACATGGGCAACACCTACGACTTCATCTTCTCCTTCATCTCCGGAGAAGTAAGTTTCCAATGTGGGGCCTTCTTGAACATATAGATCCCTTGGGACTCTCCTTGCGAGATTCTTGTTTTGTGGAGCTTTGTTCTTTCCCTTGCGATCAAGCTTCCCTTCATTTTCTTTTCTTGGCTCAAAAGGACACTCCTTGACGAAATGGTTTGCACTTCCACAATTGAAGCATGTCCTTGGCCACTCCCCCTTCTTCCTAAAGATCTTGTTTCTTGAAGGTCTAGGGGCACCGGCCTTGTGAGCTTCCCATCTCTTCCAATAACCGTGCATGGCAAGAGCGATGCACTTATGAGCACCTTTGTATGTTTCTTCATAGTCCTCATCATCATCATCATCCTCATCTACTTCTTCTATCTTAGCAATTGCCTTAGACTTCAAGGCGAGGTTTGGGGACTTTCCAACTCCTCATGAGCGAGCAAGAGCATCATCCGCGCTCTTGTGAGATAGGAATATGGCTATGAACTCACTAAGTACACCAATGGAGTTGAGGGAGTTGTAGTCGGTTCTTGTTCGAATTCTTGTGGCGAGGTTCTTCTCGAATGGAGTTATTGTCTTGACGAACTTCCTCTTGATCCACTCATCGGAGATTTCCTCTTTTCCAAAGTCCCTTAATTGATTTCCAACGGTGAAAACTCTTCTATATAGCTCCTCGGGACTTTCGTCTTCATGTATAACGAAGTTCTCGGACTTGTCAAGAGCAACATCATACTTGGAGGATTGGATGCTAGCATTGCCTTGGAACAATGTGTCAAGTTTATCCCAAGCCTCCTTGGCGGTCTTGATACCGCGGATGTGTTCGAGATGTTCTCTTGGGAGAGCCTTTTGGATAGTGACAAGAGCGGTCTTGTTGAGATGAAATTCCACATCTTCTCTTGGAGTCAAGTTGCTTGGATCATGAGGGTGGAATCCATGGAAAATGCTTCTCCACAAAGCGGTGCAAGATCCTGAAATATGAGACTCCATATCGAACTTCCAAGATGAGAATTCATTAGTGTTAAGCATGGGAGGAACTCCAACATTAACCATGTGTCGCATTGTGGCAATGGGATGGATAGAGTCATAATTGGGAGGTGGTGGAACTTTAGAGTGAGACCCCGAACCGTTAGCCGATTGAGACTTGGAGCCTTCGGAGCTCCCACCGCTCTTTGCATTTTTATCGGCTTTTGCTTTGGCTTTCGCCTTAGCTAAAGCAATGTTAGCTTCCATTTCGGCGATGTCCGGAAGGGACTCTTCATCCGAGCTAACATCATTGGCGATGAGAGGTGGTTCCTCCGACTCCTTGGTTTTCCCCATCAAGACCTCCATCATTTTCTTTATGCTAGAAACCTCCGAACAAACACTAGAGCTAACCTTGGACAATTCGGTTTGGATGGTTCCAACCGTTTCTTGTAGGTTAGATATAGTGTCGGCCATTTTGGCGATTTCCGCATTAGAACTTTCAGGGGCATTTTCATTGACCATTATACTCTTGGGCGGTTAAGCCCTAAGCAAGAGCCGAGGCTCTGATACCAATTGAAAGTGCACTATGGTCAACTAGAGGGGAGGGTGAATAGGTTGACTACCAATTTTTATATTCTTTTCCTTTTAGTGGGGCTAAGAAAGATAAGATAAGGTTCTCTATATGTGCATCTAGGTGATCAACCTATGTGGACAGGATAATATACGCAACGGAAGTCAAACGAAAGGTAGCAAGATAAACCGCAAGTGTAAACAAGGAGACACGGACATGATTCCCGTAGTTCCTTCTCAATGAGAAGTACGGCTACGTTGGAGAGGTGGGGAGCCACCTAGGCACTCCTCAATAGCACGATTGTGCACACCTTATTCTCCTTGAGCTTCTCCGGTGAGGGAGATTCTCGTTTCCACTATGAGGTCGACTTGAAGGCGTTGACCAAACCTTTACATGAGCTCGAGGTCACTCCACAAGATGGATGGAGGATCTCAAGCAATTTGAAGCTTCTTGCAACAAGGTGGAAGCTACAAGCACAAGATCTACTAAGGTTTCTAGGCCTCAAGTAGGATTCTAGATCTACTAGGTTGTGGTGTATGGATTTGAAATTCCTTTGGTGGAAGTGTGGATCTAGGTCTCCTCTAGATCTCCACAAAGTATGGGAGTGAGTGGATGGACGGAGAGCGAGATCTAGGTGGGTGAAACTTTCATTAATGGCTAGGAGAGAGAGTGGAAAACGCTTGGAATTTATGAGGAAGGGGAAGGGGTATTTATACCCCTTCCCACAAGTGGCCGTTGAGCAGCTCCAGTTGCACTGGAGGCTCCGGTGGCCTTCTTCTGTGCGCAGGCGCGCAGCCCAGATCTGGTTTTTGCTTGGGCCAAAGGGGCGGAGGGTCCGGTGGATATGGCGGAGGCTCCGCCCACCGGAGCTGCACCGGAGGTTCCGGTGGAGCCTCCGATTGTATCCAATAGAGCCCCGTTTTAGCGGAGGTAGCACCGGAAGCGCACCGGAGGCCAATCCCCCCAGTGTGCCAGTTGAGAGGGCGGAGCCTCCGGTGGATTCACCGGAGCCTCCGCCCACCGGAGGCGCACCGGAGGTTCCGCTAGAGGATCCGCCCTTATCCAACAGAGCACCATTTTGGCGGATCCTCCACCGGATGCGCACCGGAGGCCAACTCCTTAGAGGCCAGTGGAGATGGCGGAGGCTCCGGTGGATTCACCGGAGGCTCCGCCCACCAGAGGTTCCGCTCTGGCAACCGCTCGTATGCATAAGAGGGAGGTTTGGGCGGACCCCGCACCGGACCCGCACCGGAGGCTGGGCGGAGGGTCCGGTGGATTCACTGGAGCCTCTGCTGCATGTAAATTTGCCTTCTCAGATTTCTCTCTTCTAGCTCTTTTCATTGCAACCAAATTTGTAGCCCATATAATTTGTATACTTGATGAACCTGGGCATTTTCATGTATCAAACAAACATTAGTCCAATAGGTATATTGTCATTTAATTATCAAAACGGAAGATGATCTTTCAGCGGGGCATGGCTGGTTGTGCTGGGCCGCTCGGTCGGTTGTTGTGCTGCTCTTTTTTTGTTCTCTTATTTTTTTCTCTCTTTTGTTTTATTCAATTAGCCATATCTTTTGATTAAATATTCCAAATAACCTCAAACCAATTTCTAAAGTTGTGTGAAAATATAATCTCTCACATAATAATATTACTGTGGTGTTTCAACACCTCAAAAATGTATTTAATTATAAGAATAAAACACCAATAGCAACTTAATGCCATTTCCAAAATAGCAAAATAATTTAATTGAACATATTTAGTGGCATAACACATTTGGAAATATTGTTCCTCATAGTCATTTAACTTATTTTCATAAACAAAATACTTCATGGAAACACTTTTTTGGTTGAAATTTGATATAGTAATTGAAAAATGATATAGTTGTCTCTGATAATATTTTTGTTAATCAATTAATTGAAAGATGAACTATTATTGATGCATAGAAGTAGAAAACAACATTTGAAAAACATATTGTTTAGGAAAACATTTTATATAATAAGGCTTGTTAAGAGAAAACAATTACTTGAATTTATTTTTGAATATGGTTTTAGGAAAACATAGGCATAATGGATTTTAAATTCCAATAGCATTGGAATAGCAATAATATTTCCTTAGTGTTTGAGTTTATTTGTTTTTGGTGGCTTCCTTTAAGCAAGAAAACAAAAGTTTTGATTTTTAGTGATTTTTGGACTTTCCAAAAATTACATTATAACCGCCAATGAGCATGCAGCGGTCGAAGACGACATTAGAGTAAGAGGCGGTAATATTGATGCATTCATACAAGCCGTCTCGCTCTGAAAAGAAGGCTACTCCAGAAACACAGCCAAAACCCAAAGAAGTAAACGTGGCCTTTGGAAAGGATAACACAAGTAGATGGAAAGGCAAGGGCACATAAAGCAGGGAACCCATCTCCTACTATAAGGAAGAGTGGGAGAAGATGAAAGGGGAACCCTGTATTCATCATGCGCAATTTGTAAAGCCTAACCATACAAACCAGCAGTGCCGACTTAACAAGCACATGAAAGGCAACGCTGGAGCCGGGAGTAAAGGAAAGAATTCCAAAAGGAAATTCAACAAGCAAAAGCCGGAAGCTGATAAGGATGAAAGAGAGTCCGATACTGAAGACAAAATCCAGGAGCAGCAACGGAAAGGCAAACCTAAATTCCCGAGAGTCGAAGGAGAATGCAATTTAACTTTCCTTGTGACCCCATCAACCAGACAGGCGAAGCGAACGTTGCGAGAAAACAATGTCGTCGTTTCACCAACTCGAAAGTACTTAAAGTATTCAAAGATGCCAATTACTTGTGATCAGTCCGATCATCCCGGTAATATCCTGGAACCCGACACACACGCCTTGATAGTAAGCCCTATTGTACAAAACACTAGGCTCAGGAGAGTGCTGGTGGACGGAGTATCAAGCATCAACATAATGTATTTGGGTACTCTGAGGAAACTGCATCTGTCACAAACCCAGCTCAAGCATAGCAATGTATGTTTTCATGGCATTGATCCTGGCAGGCAAGCACATTCCCTAGGAGAAATATTCCTAGAAGTAACCTTCGGAAAGGCGGACCACTTCCGCCAGGAGATGATTTCAATTGAGATAGTATCGTTCGAAAGCGTGTATCATGCAATACTCGGACGTCCGGCTTTTTCCAAATTCATGGCTAGGTCGTGCTACATCTACAGCAAGCTCAAAATGCCAGGGCCAAGAGGTGGAGTAATCACCATTAAAAGATACTGCAAGCTGGCAAATGAGCTAGAGCTGGGAAACGCCCTTTGCTCCGAGAAGGTAAGAGAAAGGGAAGACCTGAAAGAGCTGGCTAAAGAGGTATCGCCAACAGAAATGCCGACAGGAAAAGAAAGCCAAAAGCCGACCTATAGCTTCAAAGGGTCCGAGAATATAAAGAAGATTATCCTGGACCCCAAGGATCCGACAAAATACGTCGTAGTGGGAACAAGAATGACAGGCAAATAGGAAAGTGCGCTCACCGAGTTCCTCTGTGAGAACGGGGATATTTTTTTCTTGGTGTTCCGCTAATATGCCAAGTGTACCCCGGGAAATTGCTGAGCACAAATTAAAGGTCATACCAGGATCAAAACCCGTCAAACAAGGTCTCCGTCGTTTTGATGGAAGAAGGCGGAAGGCTATAGGCAAGGAAATCATCCGGCTTTTAGCAGCTGACTTTATTCGGGAAGTTATAGATACTGACTGGTCTGCGAACCCAGTATTAGTCCTGAAGACTGATACTATTATTCTTAGGATGTGTATATATTATACTGGCTTGAACAAATTTCTCCCAAGAGATAGGTTCGCTTTACCGCAAATCGATCAAATAATAAATTTCTCCCAAAAGATAGGTTCGCTTTTTGGACGCTTATTCCGGGTATTATCAAATACGCATGAAAGAAGAAGAACAAATAAAAACCTCTTTCATAACACCCTACGGAACTTATTACTACATAACCATGCCTTTCGGCCTGAAGAATGCTGGAGTGTAACATCCCAAGTATGAAAATCACCTTTAGAATGTTTGCTAATTGTTATTTTATGTTTTGCATCATGGCATCTTAATCATTGCATTTGTTTTCCAATTGTTTTCCATTTGTTTTCATCTGTTTTCCTTTGTTTTCCCAATTGAAATTCAAACAATATTCAAATGTTTTGTTTCATACTTGCTCTGTTACAATTTTCCAAATAAAAAGTTCAATTAAAACATCCATTTGTTTCCATTAAAATGAAAAGCTCAAACTATTGAATTGTTCTTTTTAATAATTCACTTAATTCAAATTGCATTCAAATTCAAATTAAACTTCCAAACAGCAACCATTTGAAATTTATGGAAATTACAAATCACTTCAATCACTTGTTTTTAAATAAACTTGAATTTAAACACTTATTAAGTTGCTTAAGTTTCAATTAGTCATTTAATATTAAATTCAATCAAATTCAAACAAAATTGCAAACAGCAACATAGTTTCAAATTTTTGTAAAACAAAAGTTTGTATTATGGTGCTGTTACAAAATTTAATCAATACAATTTTTTTCACTAATTTTCTAACCCCAAAACCTGTCCTTTTTCTCCTATTTCCTTTTCAGCAAAAAAAAAAGTAAACAGAAAGAAAAAAATAAAAGAAAAGCGGCCGGGAAAGGCAGACTAGGCCAAACCCAGCCCACCTAACCCAGCACACGCGCGCAGCACGGCCCGCCTGGCCTTTCTTCTATCTCCGTACGGCTGGCGTCAGCTGACGCCAGCGCGCACGCAGCCGAGCAGCTCCACCTGCTCCTCGCCCTATATCTACCCCCCGAGGCCACCAAACCCTAGCCTTAGTTCCTCCATCCTCCCTGCCGCCGCCAGCCATCGTCTCCCTTCCTTCCTCCTCTCCAATTTCTTCCGGCGTTCTCGGGGGTGGAAGAACAGCAGAGGGGCTCACCGTCGACAAGCCGCCATGGATCACCTCCGGCCACGCTAGGGACACGTACGCCACCGTCAGAACGTCTACTTCCTCTACAGCAGCAGCAGCAGGACCCAGGGGCCTCTGATCATCGCCGGCGAGCTCGACGCCGCCGCAGCTTTTCTGAAGAACTCCACCGCGCCGTCGACACCGTCCACCTCGTCTCTCTCTCTCGCCTCCGACAACCCCACGGTGAGCCACCGCAGCGCCCCAGGCCTCTCTACAGCACCCTCGCTTCCTGTACGCGCGCGCCCGTTTCTGAATTTCCGGCAGCTGTCGGCACCGTGCCGCCATGGTTGCGATCGATGGCGTTTCTGTGCGCGTTTAGGCCATCCAAGCACGCGCACATGCTCACCTAGCTACCGTACGCACGCACCTCTGTCCAGCGCCGCCAGATCTTGGTCACCGCGACGGCAGCACCACCGTTCCCTCCGCCGTCGTCAGGTGCAGTCGCAAGACTGAAACTTTTCTTCAGTTTCGTCAGTTAGGAGCAGTGGCACCTCAAAACCCCTCGCTCGCTTCTCTGTCAACGATCGCATCCGCACCGTAGTGGTGGGATCCAACGGTGCGCAGCAGCGCGTCGCGAGTTCGATTCCCCCTCGCGCAGATTAAACCACCCATTTTTGCTCCACTGCCACGCACGCACGCTGGTCCCACCTGCCATAGGCAGTGGTGGCCACGCAGGCAGCCACGCGCGCGCCAGCTGGGCACTGGCCCACATGCCAGTGACCCAGGGGTCTATTTGCCGCGTAGAGAATGTTCCCAGGGGCTGTTCTGTGATTCCTTTTTCGCAGTTAAGCCCCTGGACCAATTACAAATGTTTTAAAAATTGCTGTTTAGTCCCTAAAACCAAAATACAAATAAATTTTTAATTACAAATCCAAATCATACAAATAAAATATGTTTTCCAACCCAAATTTATTTCTCTAGCTGTTTAACTCATTTGTTTTCTGTTTTGAATATTTCAAATGTATTCAAATTTCAAATTCAAACAAATCATTTTAAATTTGGTTAATTTCATAACTAATTCAAACTTAATTCAAATAACACAAATAAAATATGTTTTCCATGCTAAATTGAACCACCTTTCCAAATATGAAATTTGTTTCATGTTTTGAATAATTAAAATTGGTTAAATAATTTAAACCTTGTTTAAATCATTTAAATTTGCTAAACTCATAACTTGCTCAAATTAAATTATTTTTGAACATATAAAATATGTTTTCAAACCAGGAAAACATAAAATTTTCAAATATGAATTTGAATTAATGTTATGAACAAATAAAAATTCAAATAAATTCATACTTGAATTTAATTCATTTAAATCTTGTTTAACTTATTTAATTCATAATTAATTCATCTTAACTCCTTTTTCAATAGTTGAAACATGTATTCCACCTAATATTTTGTGTACTTTCCAAATATGAACTTTGTTATTTATTTTTGAACAATTTAAATTGGTGAAAACAACAAATGCTTGTGTAACACCTTTAAGAAACCAAAATTTCATAACTTAATGGGTAAATTTCCAAACTTGGTAAACCTTATTTCAAATTGATCCTATTGTTGTTTTCTTTCTGTTTTCCTCACCCATGCATCATGCTAATTTACTTACACATGATGATTAGTTGTAAAAAAATTATTTCAACCTTAATTCATGGGCTTTCCATATGCAATCCAAATTGCATGTGGGTCCATTTAATCATGTTATGTTACCATGTCAGCTATCTTATTTTTGATGCATCAATTAAATGGTCATGCATCATCCCATGTTTGTGCACTATGCCATGTTATTGATTGTTTGTCTCTCTACGTTGTTTGTTTGCTTCTTCTCGAATAGACGACGACGTTGAGACAGACGATACTTACGACACCCCTTCTGAGGATCTAGCTCAGTACCAGGCTGCTGAGTTTGCAGGCAAGTATTCACCCACATGAACCATTGTGTTCCTTTCAACATTGGATACCGATACTTTCCGTTGTCTATTCTGCTAGCCCTAGGAAAAGGTTCTTGTCTACTGATCCATGATGAGCGCACTAACCGCATGTGGGAAGCGTGTATGGGCTCCCCCCTCAATTTGATTCGATTCTCATCTCGTCCAAATCGCCACACTTAGTTCGGGCTTTCCATTTGATGCACTCATATGCAGGTACGAACCCGAGGCCAGGGTGGAACTTTTGTAGTCGACATTTAGGGCGGCGTGGTCTTAGAGTGCTATGAGGGTCCCCCTTTTCTTCGTGGGGGCTCGATTAGCCGCGCACGCACAGCACGTGGTTCTTTGGGCTTGATGCGAAGAAGAGTTGAGTTGTGTTGAGTGCCCTGCTTGGTGGGAGGCATTCCATCTGGCGGGTTATTCTTACGTGTACGGCCAAATTGGTGCACCCCTGCAGGAATAAATCTTCTCGAGAAGCCGTGTTTTCCGCGGTTATGGATGACTTGGTGAAAGTACTGGCTAACAAGTACTCAGAACAACTTACACCTAACTAATGATAACTTGACTAGTAATAGACTTATTGACACAATAACTTGACCCATCATTAATCCAACTGTGTGAGTTATTCTCGGATTGCTTCTTTGGATAAGGGGCGAGATCCAGGACGGGTTTGTTTGGAGTTAGTTATAGTTGGTTACGATACGCTATCTTATCTCCTTTCTGTTAGCCGGAAGTTGTAGTATGTTCTGTAGTTGGTTAGTGCAGCCAGCTGCCGCCTCCTTTGTATCACCCTTTCTTCCGTTGAACCCAAAGCATCTGTGCTTGATGTTGTGGGGTACACTTTGGTGAATTGTGAGTCTTGCTTGCCAGTACGTTTATGTACTGACCCCTTTGGGGTTGTGGTTTCCGCAGACTACGCTTACGAGGATCCCCGTGATGGCTACTACGTGGAGTTTGACGAGGCTGCTGACGAGTAGATAGCGGACCTGGGCAGGATCCGAGACATCGTGGATGGGCTCCGTCTTTTCGTTTCCGGCCTCTTAGGCCTATTTGGATCTTGTCTGTACTCAGACACTTTGGATGCTTCCGCTGTGATGTAATGATGTTATGTTGGGACATGTGTCCTCTAGATGATTGTATTTGCTATCTCTGCTCTAGTGAGAGCTATTTGCAACTTATTTCTATTTATTTGTGTCTTAGAGATCTGTTGTGATATCACTTGTTCAAATGCCGTTGACGTACCATGTGTGTATGTTATGAAGTACGTCAATGGAAGTAGCTGGATTTCTATGGGATGGTTTGCGCAGACGATGAATAGTAAGAGAATGGTTGTCACACGTTTACGTGTTGGCCTACTCATATTGAGATGCGGGTGCCGGTATGCCCCGTAAGCCATTTATCTACTGTTTAGCGGACTGTGAGTATCCTCTAGAAGTCCGAGTGCGACATGGAGCCACATACCAGTGTTGTACGCAAAGAGGCTTGCATGACCAAATAAGTAAAAACGTCCACGTCTACATGGACGATATTGCCGTCGTTTCCAAGGAAAAGCATATGCTCATTGACGATTTACAAGAAACTTTTGATAATCTACGCACTCACAAAACGAAGTTAAATCCATTAAATTGAGTATTCGGAGTTCCCTTAGGAAAACTTCTGGGTTTTATCATTTCTCATAGAGGAATTGAAGTAAACCCGGAAAAGATCAAGGAAATCCTGAACATCAAAAGACCTACGTGTCTGAAAGACGTCCAACGATTGACGGGTTCCGTAGCCGCCGTAAGCAAGTTTATAAGCCGGCTTGGTGACAAAGCTCTGCCATTATACAAATTGTTGAAGAAACCCGACAAGTTTGAATGGACATAAGAAGCAGTCAAAGAGTTAGCACATCTAAAATAAACTTTAATGAAACCTCTGATTTTGGCATCCCCAGAGGACGAAAAACCCATGCTACTATATCTAACAACAATAAATAGGGTTATCAGTGCAGTGATAATTGTGAAAATATGGAAAGACGAACAAAGTATTCCAGATCAACACCCGGTGTACTACGTCAGTGAAGTATTCTCAGAGTCAAAACAAAGGTATCCACATTATCAAAAGCTGGCATATGGCGTATTTTTGCATCTCGAAAACTCCATCATTATTTCCAAGGGCATTCCATAATGGTGGTAAGAAAAGCACCACTAGGGGATATTATAAACAATGCGGATGCAACGGGCAGAGTAGCCAAATGGGGCATTGAGCTCGTTGCGTTCGACATTAAGTACCAACCCCGCACGACAATTAAATCCCAGGTGTTGGCACACTTTGTAGCCGATTGGACAAAAGCTATGAAAAACATGCCAATTCCGGAATCGGAATATTGGATCATGCATTTTGATGGATCCAAAATGAAAGAACGCGTCGGTGCGTGGTGCTAAAATCTCCAAAAGGCGACAAAATAGAGTATGTATTACAAGTCCACTTCAACGCCAGTAATAACATGGCAGATAACGAAATATTGCTTCATGGCTTGCATATTGCAAAAGAAATAGGCGTCAAACGCATACTATGTTATGGCGATTTGGATTTAGTAAAGCACCGGCTTAACCAGACATGGGATGTCAAAAGCCCCATAATGGCGGAATATCGGAGAACTGTCGACAAATTTGCCATTTGCTTCCTAGGATTTGAGGTAAATCACGTCAAAACGGAAGAAAACTAGCACGCGGATGTTTTAGCCCGGATGGGTTCAGAAAGGGTGAAAATATTACAACCTGGTGTATTCGTCCAACATTTGTACGAACCATCAATGAAACATGGAGATGTCGACTATCCCCTAGTATCCGAGTCAATAAAAGTTTTGCTTGTTATCCTGGATTGGACAATACCGTACTTAAGCTTCTTAGTCGATCAGAAGTTCGCAGACAGAGCAGACAAAGTCTTGCAAAGGCAGATAAAACGTCGATGCAAAGGATACATGGTAATTAATGGTTGCCTATATAAACGCAGTACTATCGGAATTTTCCCGCATTGTGTTTCACCGGAAGAAGGACGACAAATCCTGCAAGAAATCCACGCTGGAGATTGCGGACATCACGCTCACTCAAAAAGCATAGTTAAGAAAGTATTCCGTGTAGGGTTTTTGTGGCTTACAGCCAAGACACACGCTGAGCACATAGTTATTACGTGTGCCGGATGCGAGTATTACGCCAAGCGGACCAATATGCCGGCTCAAACACTCAAGACTATCCCCATAACATGGCCATTTACGGTCTGGGGGATCGATATGATGGGGCCATTCAAAACCGCGAGAGGCGTACTTACGCATCTACTTGTTGCAGTGGATAAGTATACCAAGTGGGCGGAAGCCAAACCCATAAAAATTTTTGATGGTGTGACTGCCAGGAATTTCATCATAGACATAGTCATGAGATACGACGTCCCAAATAGCATAATCACGGATAACGGGACTAACTTTGCAATTGGAGAGCTAGCAAAATATTGCCGGCAAACGGGAATTCGCTTCGATCTTGCATCTGTGGCACACCCACAATCCAATGGCCAGGCTGAACGTATGAATAGTTCAATCTTGCAAGGTATATGCTCAAGACTTGAAACTCCTCTTCATAGAGCAGCTGAAGCATGGGTAGAAGAACTGCCTTCCGAGCTTTGGAGCATACAAACAACCCCGAATAGATCAACGGAACAAACGCCATTTTTCTTGGTTTATGGTGCAGAAGTAGTGCTTCCAACGGACATCATCACAGATAGCCCTAGAGTGCAGGCATACGATGAGACGGATGCCGAAAGTGCGCGACGGGATGCCGTCGATCTTTTAGAAGAAGAACGAGAGCTTGTGTTGCAAAGATCCAACATTTATCAGTAGGGTTTGCGGTGATACCGTAGCCGGATAATCAGGAGCTTTGCATATAGGCGGGCTATAACGCAAGCCATGGTTGTGGTTCAATGGCATAGTTTTTCGCTATTGGGGTTAGGCTCGGGATAGACGTTTTGGCCCGATAGTCTCGTCATGCTAAGTCCAAGACTAGTTTTTCAGTATCAGAATTTTTTGGCTCATATTGTCAAAGGATGGCTAGGGCTACACGTATGCATTGCGATATCTTAGATGTTCACCTCCCCTCCGTTGTGTATCCTTTCCGCCTTAGGTTTCTGGAGAGAGATCTTACACATGCAGGAGTATTGGATTATTCTCCAATACGCTAAAGATTTAGACTACTTCCTCATCTACTCTTCTTTGTGTTGGCCTTTTCTTTTTAGGTTTTTTCGAGAGCACTCTTCTATGATTACTGAATTCTTTTCCAACGTCGGTGGATAGCTAGATTGTGTTGGGGCATATCCCTCCACATGGAGGTGTGTTGGAAGCCCAACTACAGCCTAAGAAGTCCAACCCATGTGACATGTTTATCGATGTATGCATTTGGCGGGCTGAGCCGCCTTGTTGAGAGGTAGAAGAAGAAAACCGTACCCACACTTGGCAGCTGAGAAAATGAGCGGATTAATGTGGCTGATGTGTGAGAGGGTGAGAGAACACACAATAACACCACAACCAAGTGAGAAGAGAGGAAGAAGAAGACGTGATTTCTGTCTAGGTTGGTGGGTGCTGATCGGTATGTTTTCAACCTGGTGTTTGGAGGCTCAAACATGATTAGATTGGCACCAAACTTGGTGGGTTTGTTACTTACTTTGAATACTTTGATCTGGTTAGCTATTTTGAGATGTGGGTCAGCTGAGTATCAGATTTCAGAGGGGTATTTGATACGTCATAAACATATCCATAATTTCTGATGTTCCATGTTGTTTTCATACTATATGCTACATGTTTCCTTTACACTTTATGCCATTTTTATCGATTTTATAGGACTAACCTATTGACAAGATGCAGCTAGTTCATGTTTTCTATTGTTTTTAGTTTCAGAAAAGTTGTTCTGGAAATATTCTCGGAATTGGACGATTCGAAGCTCGAAAGTCTTGAAAATCTGTCGCACAGACGGAGTCTGGAGGGGACCCGTAGGGGGGGCACAGGGGTCCCACACCATAGGGCGGCACCCCCCTCTAGACGCGCCTGTGGGTGGTGTGGGCCCCATGGCCGCCCACCGATGTTGCCCTCTCGCCTATTTATACCTTTCAGGAGGTTAACCCTAAGAACATGAGCCTTTTTCACCAAAAACATCCGCAGCCGCCGTCAACGTCAACCCTAGTTCACGAGGGTTATGGATCTCTCCCCGGCACCCTGACGGGAGGGTAAATCGTCACCAGAGGGCTCTACATCACCATGCCTTCCTCCGTAATGATGCTTGAGTATTTCATCCTTGGACTACGGATCCATAGCAGTAGCTAGATGGTTGTTCTCTCCTCTTTATGCCTCATGTTTAGATCTTGTGAGCTGTCTATCATGATCAAGATCATCTTATTGTAATGCTACATGTTGTGTTTGCTTGGATCCGGTGAATATTGAATGCTATGTCCCATGATTATCAATCTATCATGTTATTTTCATGTGTATGTTATTTATGATCTTGCATGCTCTCCGTTGCTAGTAGATGCTTGTAACTCTAAGAGGGAGTATTTCTGCTCGATAGTGGGTTTATGCCTCCCTTTCACTCACGCTCGAGTGATAGAAACGTAAACATGTGGGTGATGTGTTGTTGCCATTAGGGAGAAAACAACAATGCTTTGTCCAAGGATGATTTCATTGTTTACATTACACACCTTGCTTACTGCAATTAACTGTTGGTTGCAAATTAATACCCAAGGTTTGCTTGGATGACATTCTGAGGGTGGATTATTAGTCATAGATGCAGATGGATAACGGTCTATGTACCTTGTTGTAATGCCCGCATGAATCACATAGTAATCATCATGTCATGCATATGCGCTACGGTGCAGCCTTTATATCTGTCAATTGCCCAGCTGTAATTTGTTTACCCAACATGTCATCTCTCTGTTTTGGAGAGACACCACTACTGAACTGTGGACCCCGGTCCATTTCCTCTATATTGTTAATACAATCACTGCAATCTCTTTTTTCATACTGTTCCTACTGTTTTCCTACTACCATCAATGTTCTCTTTTCATTTACTACAAACAAGTATAGTTTTCCACACCATATGTTTAACCTCCTTTTTTTCAGCAAAACCGGTGAGATTGACAACCTCACTTCTTCGTTGGGGCAAATTGATTTGATTGTGTTGTGTAGGTTCCACGTTGCTTCTGAGCCGGTAGTGCGCCCTCCCACATTAGCTGCATAACCTTCAGAAGTGATTTCTTTCTCCTAATTGTCGATTCAACCTTGGTTTCTTTCCGAGGGAAAACTTGCCGCTGCACTCTTCACACCCTACACTTGGGGTCTTCCAATGAACAACAACCTCACGTCTAGGCAGCCATCAAGTTTTCTGGCGCCATTGTCGGGGAGGAAGAGGATTTCTGCAAGGGGAGTCTCTCACCTCCAATCATTTTTACTTTGTTATTGTTTTGCTTTTTACTTGCTTTATCATGCTTGCTATCAATGTTTGATTTCTTTGAAACTCGAACTTATTGGCAAGGTGGGTTCACTGAAGAAAAAATATATATTATAAGGTACATTGCTTGTCACAAAAAGGGATACACTTATGGGAACAAATTAATAAATTGCATAACTATGCTAAAAACTTGTGCTCTACTTATAATGTTACTTATTGCTTTGATAAATCTTGTTGTTCTAGGAGGTATAAACATCTCCCTTTTCAATGTGATTATAATGATAATGTTACCATATCTTCTTATGTTAAGGGAAATTTGTAGCGTTCCCACATTTAAATAATGTAAGGACACCTGCGTTATTGTGCTAGTCCCTGGATCAATTGCTAGCACCATAGTACAAAATGAAATATCATGCAAATGCATCAAATTCTATTACATCGCATGATCCAGTCTTTACAAAATAGGATTACAACTTGCATAGTCTTAGAAGACTAGCAGAAAACAAAGAAATACAGCGGAAAACATAGAACAACATTGAGCCCATCTTCTTCATGTGCCACAGGCAAAACATGTTGGCGATAGTCTCGAGATCCTAAACGAAATCCTCACTCGTCTTCAGAAATATCTGCAATATGGAGTATGCAGCCACAAGGGAGTCAATACAATTTAATGTATTGGCAAGTAACACTATGGTGGATATAAATGGCAAGACTAATACTACATGCTTATTTGGCTGACTGGAGTTTTGGCTAAGTTTGCATAAAGCAAGTTTTCTCCTATCTCTTTTGTAAAAGAAAACTTTTCTTTTAAAAGGGGTGGCATCATTGGACTGAAATCCAAGCACCACAACTACTGTTCACTTGGTCAAAAATTTACTTATTCAAAATGGTGATGTGATTCTTCCGTCCTTCCTTGTCCAGCTGCTCATAGTTGTCCATAACCGGGGACACGGCTAAGATCTTAGTTTGCTGACTCTGCAGAGTTTGTGCACTTTCACCTTCAGACTCAAATCAGCCCAAACATCCTATACACTCTGAGTGCATTAAGGAAAGGAGAAGATTGAGATGAGATCTTTCAGAAGCAAGAATTCAACCTAATGGCAAGACTCGTTCCACCTATAATTATGCTACATCTGCTTGTCAAGCCCAGGCTGAACCCTCGCAACTTAATTAATCAAGACAGAGCCCATATGACTAAAGGCTGCACTGGAAGCAATCTAAACTTGGGGAACATCATAATCACTTTGTTCCTGGGTGGCATTCCTTCAAGTGAACTCCCCTCGGGGAGACACTCAACTTTCGACAGCCCCGCAATACCAATCCACCCAGGTGGTTCATTGAAGTTGTTACTTAGAATTTTCTCACCACATCAAGTAAAACAATTTCTGTAGCATGGCAAAGCATCAACTAAGTACCAAGGCTTAAAACAACAAGGTATAAGGATGGCTACACACTACTAGGATATAGCATAGCATAATATCACTTAGTAAAACTTCCTATCATGCATACTACTCAAAATCAACTAATGCATATAGAAAATAATGGGTAGTTGAATGATGTGTTACTTGCCTTGTTGAAGTTGGTGAAGAGTTCACACTCTCTTCACAAAATATCGTTTCTCTCCGTACAATATATTCATTGAAAACACAATAACAAAATAAACAAACATTCTACCAAACAATCATACAAGTGAAGAAACGTACAAAGCAACAATCATGGAAAAAGGGATGTAACCAAGTTGGCTAGGACAAGGTCAAGGTTTGATTTTTCAAAGATTCATTCTATAATGGTTCAATACATTGGAAAGGACTAGGTTGAGTTTGTAGAAAACTAACTTTATTACAACCATACTTGTCGAGGAAGTTCCAAGAGTTCAGCAAAGTGATCTAACTATCTCAACTATTGTAACACATAACAATGTTTAACACTTAGTTGTTTTTCATCAAAACATTTGAGTACTCTAAGTTAGTCTTTCCATCTTGGTTTAGGGTAGGTCTTGTTCAACTAACTTACTAACAATAGAGAAAACCATATAAAGTCTTGAGATTTTCTATTTGGGTCAATGGTTGGGCAAAAACAACTTGTTATTCTTCAACTTGTATGAATTGCTTCTAGTCCTCATGTGATTGCCTTCTTGAAGATCATCATCATGCCATCTAAGTTGTTTCCTTCCTTGGTGTGGTGCTTCTCTTGGTCTTGATAGTCTTCATGGTTTTCTCACTATTTGTTTCCCAAGTGGTGCTGTCGAATCCCTGACTCAACAAATCCCTTCGGTGAACCTATCGGGTTTCGATTAGGAGAACCCATGAGCGCTGGTGGAATCGTCGGCTAGACAGGGGGCGAGGTTTACCCAGGTTCGGGGCCCTCGTAGAGGTAAAACCCTTACTCCTGCCTCTTGTCGATCTGTATTGATGATTAGATCGGTTACAAAGGTGGTGCTCGAATCGAGAGTAGGTCTCGAGTTCAAGGCTTTTGGTCGTGCGGTCTTGCTTGGTCCTCTCTCGGGGGCTCTCCTGGCCTTATATAGACGGCCAGGTCTCGAGTTCTACCCGGAGTGGATTCCAACCCTAGCTAGGTCGGTTACATGTTTCCTAACTTAACCCGCAAGTTTAGTGCGGGTGGGCTTCACGTGGGCCTTCTGGAGTATTCCAAGGGCTCCTCTTCTTGGGCCTTCACCTTGGGCCTAAGAGGGGGTGTCCTTATCCGCAGGATCCAGAATCCATATCTTCGTCAGTAGCCCCCGAGCGTTTGCTCGAGTGAGAATTTTCCAGTCGAGTAGACGGTCAAACCTTTTTTGGCCTTGCTTTTTCTTTTGAATAAACAGCTTGGCTGCTTACTGTTTTAAAGGGTGTATTCCCTGTGCAATGAGTCCTTATGCTCGAGTGTCGAGCGACTTAGGTGCCTGTTATTGCGGCTTTATTTGCAGAAGGATGCAACACAGTAGCTTGGCTCTCCCGAGAGATCAGGGCCAATTAATTGCGACTAGGGCAAAAACATTCCTGGCCTACACAGATTCGAGACCTCCGACTCGAACCCGATAAGGTGATTGTTGCGACTGGGCCGTTGTGGACTTATCGAGTCGAACTTAACCTATGAGTGTACCCGGCGCGTCCGCTAGGATTTTTCTTCGTGTTGTTGACACGGAATTATACCGGAGGACGCAGCTTTCGAGTGCGATTCCAGGCCCTTAAGAAAGATCTTTTTGGGTCTTATCTTCATATTCGAAGAATATGGCATCCGGATGTGCCTAGTCGGCTAAACAATCCAGGTTTTTATGATGTAAAAATATCATGCGTGAATGGAGGTAGGTTCTTTCTACCCGAATGATTGTTTAAGACTCAGTCGAAAGAGTTTTCGTACTGTAGAGAGTCGTGCCCATATGAAAGAGTTTTCATGTTTGGACTGTTGCGCCTATACGAAAGAGTTTTCGTGTATAGGATAGTTCTCTTGTTTTAAAGAGGTCTTGCTCCATGATTTATTCGTAAAAGAATTGCCTTTAGTCGAAGGAATTTCATACGAAGCTATTTTCGTGTTTGAATTGTCCATTCGAAAGTTCTTGAATTTGATGATGCGTGCCATGACGTCATGGCGCACTTTTCTCCTCCCGATGGGACGTGACGGAGTGGTAGCAGATGGGCTGGCCCACTTAGTCAGCTTTTTGACCGGGAAACGAGACGCCGCTTCCGTTTTTTACGCGAACCGCGCAGTAAATGCGCACGATCTTCTGTTAAGATCGTGGCACGGAACAGCGTTCACCGCCCCTTCGTTTCATCTTCACACGTGGTGGCTGCGATACGTGCCACGTAGCGCATCGAGTGGCTGAGATTGACCCGCTCCGTGTATAAATACGGGACTTAGCGCTGCGGTAAAATTTTCCCAGCCTTCGCCTTCAACCATCTTCTTCCTCGTGCTCATCTTCCTCCTTGCGCTCGAGCTCACACTGTTAGCCATGGCCGGAGGCAAAAGACGTGGTGCTGCCGCTTCCGCATCCGGAGAAGTTTCCGCGCAACCTGCGCCTCGGGCTGGCGACTGGCGCTCGCCCAATACCACCGCGAAGAGCATCAAGGAGATGCAGCGGGAGGGGCTGCTGCCGGCTGAATCTGAGAAGCGGGTGCGCCTCGGGAAGAAAGAAGAGGTACCAAACCCGCAATCGAACGAGCGCGTGGTCTTCGCGGACCACGTGTCTCGGGGTCTTTCCTTCCCTCTCCATCCTTTTCTCCTCGGGTTGCTGTATGTCTATGGCATACAGCTTCACGATCTTCCTCCGAACGCGGTGCAGCATATTTCGTGCTTCATCGTGTTCTGCGAATGCTTCCTTGGCATTCGCCCTCATTGGGCGCTTTGGAAGGCCCTCTTCAAAGTTCGCATCTTCCGCGAGAAATCGCGGGTGGACTCCGAGCCTGGCGAGCCGCTGCGCACAGGCGGCTTCGGGATCCAGGCGCGACTGGAGAGCAGCTACTTCAACATGCACTTCGTCGACTCCGCCCAAGGCTGGCGGAAAAAGTGGTTTTACGTCATCGACAACAGCTCGGGTGGGATCGTGGAATTCCACCCGTTCGCTGTCTTGAAGAGGCGGAAGTCCTGGGCGCACAAGCTGTCAGCCGAAGAAACCCAGGTTGTCACGCCCCTACTCGCAAGAGTGTCCGCTCTCCGGGATCAAACCGCTGGAGTGGTACTCAACGGGCTGCACCTGGCGAGCATTTTTCTGAAGCGCAGGATCCAACCGCTGCAGCAAAGGCCTTCCAACATGTGGGAATACCAAGGCGCTGAAGATCCTAGCAGAGTGAGCCGCGAGGAACTTTCGAACGTTGAGTTCGAGAAGAAAATCGCGGCTGTCACCAGTTTGAAGGTGGGGGAGAAGTTCCCCGACTGCACAGTCGAAGCCTTCGAAGCTTCAAAACCTCCACCAGCCGCGGTTAGTTTTATCCTTCCTGTCTATCATTATTTTCTTCTTTGCTTTGAGTCTTTGGTCGAACTAAATTTTCCTTGCCTTCCTCTGCCTTCTTTGTAGAGCTTAGCGGTGGCGAACTGCTACCCGCCAGTTGCGGGAGAGGACACCTCGGAGTTATTGGCGAGTCACCTGGACGGCTTAGCCGATACCAGTGTAGCCGATGCTTCCTCGAGCTCCGAGGATGATTCTTCGGATGATGCGGAGGGCTCGAATGGCGGCCTTCGTCATTGCAAGCGTCGTCGGGTAGAGGACGATAACGAGGCTACTTCCAAGGATAATTCCTTAGAGGAATCGCCCGGGAAGGCCCCTATCTCCGCGACTCCACTTCGCTCCCTCGCCCCTTCACCTTCATTCCCAGTAATCGCAACCGCTTGGAACGCGGATTTGCTGGATGAAGATAAAGATGACGAGTAAGTTATTTTCCTCGTTCTTAGTCGAACGTTCTTTCTTCTGCGCTTATGTTTGATTCCTTGTTCTTTTTTGCTGCAGTGTGCGGGCAATCAGCCCTCGCAGGTACGCTTCTTCTGTTCCTCCCGAAAAGAGGAACAAAGCAGGAACTGCGGGTGAAACTCCCAATGCTGGCACCGTCCAGAATTCTCCCAGCGCAGCCCCCAATGCAGCGACTGCGGAACGTGAAGCTCCTAGCTTTGCCGCCAGGACTTCAGCTTCGAAAGAAGCGACGGACAGCTCCGCAGATCCTCTCTCCCGCGCCACGGGCCAGGTAAACTTTGTAGTTTGTCTTCGAATTTTTATCGGGTGCACGACAGTGCTACCGATGGGAGTAGCCCCCGAGGCTGTAGTCGATTGCTTGCGATCGGCTACAGGCTCAAAGTCTTGTTTTATTTTCTTCGTCTTGATTTTTATCGGGTGCACGACAGTGCTCCCGATGGGAGTAGCCCCCGAGGCTGTAGTCGATTGAATTCAATCGGGTACAGGCTCTAATTTATATCTTCTAATTCTTCTACTTCTGTACTTTTGAAGTCGCTTGTTGACTCGCTTGCGGCGATTGGTCGCCGCGTTGTTCTTGCCGAATCGGAATGCGAGAGGTTTCAGTCACACTGCAGTCGATTCCACACCGAGAACGAGCTCCTTAAGAGTAAGTCTCATTGTCTTCTTTTGTTTCTGTTCTCGTGTCCATTCTTGATGTCTAACAAATGTTATTGCGCAGCTCAACTCGAACATTCGGAGTCCGAGAGAGTCAAGCTCTCTGAGCGGGCAACCACTCAGGAAGCTGATTTGGCGGCTGTTCGACAAGAGCTGGAGGCCTCCCGCATGCGGTCGGAGGATCTTGATAGGCAACTCGCGGATGCGAGAAAAGCTTTGAAGGATCAAGAGGAAGCTGGCAATAAGGCCGACTCTGACCTTGTCACGTTCCTCCGTCCCCTTGCTGAGCGTTTCGCGGGTAAGTGGCCTAGGCTCTCGCAATTGTATCTTTTATCTTGGTGAACTTGCGAAATTTTGACATTCTTTTCCTTTGCAGGTCTTCTGGATGTTCCTTTGGAGATCCCTGGGATCCAGCGAGTAGATGTGCTAACCGACACACTTGCTCAACTCAAGAGGCACGCCGAAGGAGTGTGCTCCTTGATTGGCGATGCCACCCAAGTGTTGTCGCAACTGCACAGTCGCTTCCTCGCCAACGCTGTACCTCCATCCGCGCTAGACGGCCTGCTGAAGATCTTCTCGGAGGGCAATCTCCTGGATGCTTACGCAGTCGCCCAGTCGGAGTCTGGCGCGAAGACTGCGATCCAGTTCGCGCTGGCACACGGAGTCAACGGTTTGGAGGAGGCCTACTCGGCTCTTCCAGTCGACCCCTCGACGGGCAAAAAGGTACGGCTCTCTCGTTTTGGCGAGCAGGCCACCATTCTTGCTCGGAAGCTGTCTGAGCTATTTGCTCGACTGAAAGGAGGGGCGACTGCCGCTAGTGGGAGCACCACTGTAGCTTCTTAGTTTTGTTCTTCTTTTTCCTTTCCTTCGTGAATGTAATGAACCTTGGGATGTATTCCCGTATTTTCATCGTCTTTAATCGAAGTGTTCGTTCTGGAAATTGCTTCCCGTAGTTTGTGTATTTTCTCCCGATGGGAGTAGCCCCCGAGCACTTTTGTCGGATGTGCGACTAGAAATACTTCGAATAGGGCTTCTTACTTCTTTCCTTGTATTCTTCCAGGCTACCGGGGTAGTTGCAGAATCTTCGAGTGGACATGCTACTCCAGTAAATCCCCTTGTTGCCGCCGTTGGCACCTATGCTGGTCTTCGTGATAAGGTCCGGGAGGGTGAGCGTCAGCTTAAAGCTCTGCGCGGTATAGCCGATGTGGCGAAGTCCAAGCAGAAACTGGCGGCTGAACGTGAGCAGTTTCTGATGGATGAATTATCGTTGGTTGCGAGGGATTTGCTGTGTAAGTAATACAACCCCCGTGTCTTCTTTTTGCTTTGTTTCCTTAGCTGATCAAGCATGCTTGCTCTTCAGTTGTCAGACCTGATGACAGGGAAGAAAAGCAGTGGGTGGAAAACCACATAGTTCAGGAGGCTGGTAGCTCAAATCCTCATGCGAGTAACTTCTGGTCTGATCGCAGTCGAGGATTTGTGATGGCCACCCTGAAGTTCCGTGTTCTGCAAGCGAGAATTCTCGTGAGTTCTTTTCACGAGGTCCTGATCGCGATGAACGCTGCTTTCTACCCACTCGAAAGGGGTCCCGAAGACTGGAGCTATCTTCTCAGGTTGTTTGGACGTGAGGGAGAGGTTCGCGCGTGTGTGCGCAATCAAATGACATGCGGCGCGGTTGTAGCTCTATCCTTTGTCCGAATATGGTATCCTGAAGTAGATTTTAACTCCGTAGCCAGGCTCCCAGATGATCCAATCGATGATATTTCCCCCTTCTATGATGCTGTTCGTCCCGCAGCGGAGAAAATCATCCGATTGTCCTCTGAGGAGGTAGATAGAGTTTTGGCGACTGAGAATGCTCAGCGCTTTGATTGATTGTCGGATGTGCATATCCTGTAACCTTGTATAGTTTGTAAAAACTGTTGTAAGGTGTATAACCTTGTATGTATGCTTTTTTCCTGTAATGCTTAGTTGTAGGTGTAGCCCCCGTGTGTTTATGGGGTGTGTTCCTGTAACTTTTGAGCGTGTAAAAATAGGAAGTTGCGAGTGAATATGATGGAGAAACCATGTTTTTATTGCGATGACTGAGAAGCCATGTATTCGAGCTACAAGAGTGGCTAGCATAGCCTTATTTGTTGTGAGAACAAGTAAACCTAGGGATAAAATTTGCGGAGGTGTGCAATATTCCAAGGATTGGAATAGATTCCTCCAGTCGATGGATTCTTCAACCTGTAGGCTCCGCCTGGGATGACTTCGTGTATGATGAAGGGTCCTTCCCAGGGTGGTTCGAGCTTGTGTCCTTCCTTCTGCTTGAGTCGCAGCACTAGATCTCCAACCGCGAATGCTCTGTGGCGTATGCGGCGACTATGATAGTTTCGCAGGGATTGCTGATATACTGCGGATCTGGCGAGTGCGATGTCCCGCATTTCGTCGAGTGCATCCATATCTTCCGCGAGTGCCCTATTAGAGGTTTCTTCGCTGTAGGCCACAACTCGTGGGGCGCTGAATCGAACGTCCTCGGGGAGGACTGCTTCTGCCCCGTATACCATGAAAAATGGCGTGTATTTTGTAGATCGGTTAGGAGTTGTGCGGAGGCTCCATAGTACGGAGGGTAGTTCATCTGCCCAATGTCCTGCGGCGGGGTGTAGACGATCGAGTAGGCGTTTCTTGATGCCAGCCGAAACTAAGCCGTTGGATCTCTCGACTTGTCCGTTCGTTTGCGGGTGGGCAACTGAAGCAAACTTGAAGTTGATGCCCTTTTCCTCGCAGAACTGTTGCGTTTCCTTTGCTGTGAAATTTGTACCATTGTCTGTAATGATGTCGTGTGGCACACCAAATCTGCATACAATGGAGTCGAGGAACTTGACGGCGCATTGGGCACTAGCCGAAGTTACTGGCGTGGCCTCGATCCATTTGGTGAATTTGTCGACTGCGACCAGCAAGTGTGTATATCCTCCAGGGGTGGACTTGCGTAGTGGTCCGACCATGTCTAGCCCCCATTGTGCGAAGGGCCAGGCAATGGGTATCATGTGCAATTCCGTAGCAGGTGCATGTGGTCTTGGTGCGAATCGCTGACAGGCATCGCATCGTTCGACCAGGTTCTTTGCATCGGTAGCTGCTGTCAGCCAGTAGAATCCTGCTCGGAAGGCCTTCCCCATTATTGTTTTCCAGCTAGCATGATGTCCGCAGTCTCCTTGGTGGATGTCATGGAGCAATTCTTTGCCATCTTCGGGTGCGATGCAGCGCTGAAGTATTCCCGAGATGCTTTGCTTGTATAATTCCCCATTGACTACCCGAAAGGATTTGCTGCGTCTGATTATTTGTCGAGCCTCGCGTGGGTCAGCCGGGAGCTGTCTGTTGGTCAGGTAGTCGAGATATTTCTGCGTCCAGACTGGCTCGACCAGAAAAACCTGTCGTGATATGTTATGAATGAGCTCGATAAGGGCGACTTGCGGGCTGACCTCTGTTTCTGGCACTGCTATTGCTTCTGCAGCTTTCTTGATTTTGACCGATCGCTTGATCATCCGTTCGAAATATATTCCTGGTGGTATGGGTGTATTCGTGGAACCCATGTTTGCCAGTCGATCTGCTTCTTCGTTGCTGGATCTTGCGATGTGCTTTAGCTCGCATCCTTTAAAACTTCCTTCGAGTAGATTGTACATGTCGCGATACGCGATCATGTTTTCGGCGATTGCGTCACACTCTTTCATCGTTTGTTGCACAATGAGATTGGAGTCGCCGTAGATCATTAAGCGAGTAGCTCCACAGGCGATTGCCATCTTCATCCCGTGCAACAAGGCTTCGTATTCTGCGTCGTTGTTTGATGCGGATCATCTGGTGGAAAGTCCAATCGTAGGACGTATTGCAGCTTGTCTCCCTGAGGGGATATAAGAACAATTCCAGCTCCTGCTCCTTCGTTTCTCTTGGACCCGTCAAAGTACATTATCCAATTGCTCGTGTACTCGGGTGGTCCTGGCGTTTGCAGTTCTGTCCATTCGCTTAGGAATTCAACAAGTACCTGGGATTTGATTGCGCTGCGTCCTGCGTAAGTGATGTCCCAAGCGCCCAACTCGATGTTCCATTTTGCTATTCTTCCGGATGCCATAGGGTTGTTCATGATCGTCCCGAGTGACGCATCATTAACCACTGTAATGGCGTGTTCCTGGAAATAATGTTTGAGCTTGCGGGCTGTAAGAACGACTCCATATGCGAGCTTCTGGTAGTGAGGGTAGCGTTGCTTGCATGGTGAGAGCACTTCGCTGATGTAATATATTGGACGTTGAACTCCGTACGCTTTGCCTTCCTCAGGTCGTTCGACCACGATTGCTGTGCTGATGACCTGGTTTGTGGCGGCTAGGTACAAGAAAAGTGGCTCCCCTTCTCGCGGTGTTGCGAGGATGCGCCTACTTTGCAATGACCGCTTCAAATCTGCGAATGCTTGCTTAGCTTCTGATGTCCACTCGAATTTGTCTGTCTTCTTCAACAACTTGTAGAAGGGTAATGCTTGCTCTCCCAATCGTGCGATGAATCTGCTTAGGGCGGCTAATCGCCCTGCGAGCTGTTGGACTCCGCGCAGGTTGGTTGGCTCCTTCATGGTTAAGATGGCTTGTATTTTCTCCGGGTTGGCTTCAATGCCTCTGGCGGATACCAGGTACCCGAGAAGTTTTCCTGCCGGAACGCCAAAGACACATTTGGTCGGATTGAGCTTGATCCTGTACGCGTTGAGGGCGTCGAATGTTTCTCTAATATCTTCAAGGAGTGTGTCCTCAACTCGAGTCTTGATGACAATGTCGTCAACATACACTTGCACGTTCTTGCCAATGAGGTTGGCGAGGCATCTTTGCATGCAGCGCTGATATGTTGCGCCTGCGTTCTTCAGCCCGAAGGGCATTGTTGTGTAGCAGTAGACACCGTGAGGTGTGATGAATGCTGTCTTTTCTTCATCCTCCTTTTTCATTCGGATCTGATTGTATCCCGAATAGGCGTCCAGGAAGGAGAGGCGTTGGCAGCCTGCTGTAGAATCCACGATCTGGTCGATTCGCGGGAGGGGAAAATTATCCTTGGGGCAATGCTTATTTAATGACGTGTAGTCGATGCACACCCGAAGGATATCCGTGTTCTTTTTGGGGACCAACACCGGGTTTGCTAACCAAGTGGATATCTTGATCTCCCTGATGAATTTCGCAGCTAGCAATCTGTTTACTTCTTCTCCAAGCGCCTTCTGCTTGGGTTCTGAAAATCTTCGCGTGGTCTGTTTGATGGGTTTAGCGTCTGGAAAGACTTCGAGTGAGTGCTCGGCAAACTCCCTGGGTATTCCTGGCATATCTGAGGGCTGCCAGGCGAAAATTTCCCAGTACTCACGGAGGAGTTTGACGAGCGCGCTTTCCTATGCTTGCGAGAGGGTTGTTGAAACCATCGCTGTCTTCGCAGAGTCTGTCGGGTGCACTTGATGCTTTCGGGTGTCGCTGTTGGCGCTAAATTCTAGCTCAGGCGCATTTTTCTTCGTGAGGGGCATCACGGAGTGATCCGTGGTTTTTGCCAGCTCTTGAAGTTCTTCGTGCATCCCGAAAGATTTTGCGATTTCGTTGAACTCAATGTCGCATTTGTTGGATTTCTGAAAGTCTCCGTCAATGGTGATTACGCCATGTTCGCCAGGTAATTTGAGCTTCAGGTAGGCGTAGTGAGGTACTGCCATGAATCTGGCGAACGCTGTTCGACCCAAGATGGCGTGGTACTGTGAAGGCCAGTCGACAACTTCGAAGTCGAGGAACTCTCTCCTGTAGTTGCTCTGCGTGCCTAGCACAACTTCTAGGTTGATTGTTCCGAGTGGACGGACTGCCTTGCCTGGAACTATCCCGTGGAAGGATGTTTCTGATTCCGGGAGGCCGTCCAAGTTCTTGTTCATCCGACGGAGTGTATCCGCGTAGATAATGTTGAGGCCGCTGCCCCCATCCATGAATACGCGGGCTAAGTCGTAGTTGCCAATTTGCGCCTGGATGACGAGGGCGGCGTGTCCTGGTCGATAGACTCGTGGTGGGTGATCTTTCATCGAGAACGTGATTGGCTGGTCCGCCATTTTCAGGTACTCGGTCTTTGTTGGCGGTGTCTGCACTGCCATGCATAGTTGCCTTGTGTTAGTCTTTTGAGCTCTGCGAGAGGGGCATACCTTCTGGATCATTGCGAGTTGTCCTGCCGGGTTCGGATACGCGTTGGCTCCGGCGTTCTGCGGTGGTGCGGGTACTGCAGCTAGCGCCATGTTTGGATTTGCGGGTGGAGGTGGTGGTGGTGGCGGCTGGAATCCTTGGTGCCCTCCTCCTGGAAGCGGCGGGTAATTTTGAGTGGAGGCAGATCTTTTCCTCGCGAGTGCGTCCGAGATGTCATGGAACTTTCGGCAATCCTTAAGCAGGTGTGTTGCCTTAGTTTTGCCCGTGCGCTTATCTGTGAATAGATGTAGCGAGCAGTATGCATCAAGGTCTTCCTCGGGGGATTTTTCTTCAGCCTTTGGTCTCCACTCGCGATTTCCACGGCGACCGGAATCGCGGTTTCGCGTGAATTCCGCGGCGACCAACTCCTCTCTATCCTCATGATCGTAATATTTTCTTCTTTTTCTTCGACCGTGACGATCGTCATCGTGTGCGGGTGACGATGCTCTTTCGTTGCGCACCGCATCTTCTCCGTTAGCCCATTTTTCGGCTATGATCATTAGCTCTCCGATAGTCTTGGGTGCAGCTCTGCCTAGCTCCTCTCGAAAAGCAGTTCTTCTGGCGCCTTTTGCGAAGGCTTCGATCGCTACTTCTTCTGAGATAGTTCCTGCGGTATTCCTGAGCGTGGTCCATCGCTGGATGTACTCGCGTGTGGACTCGCCACTCTTCTGCTTGCATGCTCGTAGTTCTTCGATTGTAGCTGGCCTCTTGTAAGTCGACTGGAAATTTTTGCAGAAATCGCGGTGCAAATCATCCCACGATGCGTAGCAAGATTTTGGTCTTCTTTCCAGCCAACTGCGAGCCGCGCCGGTAAGATGCTAATTGAGGTATTGCATAGCCGTGTTCTTGTTCCCACGTTGGCATTTTACTGCCGTGAGGTAGTCGCTTAGCCATTGAGAGGGCTCGAGTGAGCCGTCGTACTTCGTCACCTCCGTGCTGAGCTTGAACCTTTTTGGTAGAGGTGCTTCGCGGATGCTGCGAGCGAAACAGAGTGCTCTGCAGGTTTCGTCATCCGAGGAGCCGGACGAAGAGCGCTCGCGATATCGCGAAGCCCTTGCCTTATCCACCCTTTTTTGAGCGAGATCTGATCGCGCGTCGTATTCTGGCCGGTCGCGGTCGTCATATTTCGTTGGTTCCTTGCTTCGTTTTCTCGAGCGGCTGCTATGGTGCCGCGAGCTTCTGTCTCTCGGGCTATCTTCACTGCTGCTTCGACTGTCGCCGCGGCGTCTAGCTTCTTTTCCTCGACCGCGGCGTGGTGACTTATCCCTCCTTGGTGAAAAGCTTCTGTGCCTGCGGGGCGTTTCTTTATCTTTCTCTTTCTCCCGTCGCTCCTTCTCCTGCTGCTCCTCGGACTTCTTGCGATCGTGAGAGGCGAGCCTTGCGGCCGCCAATCCGAGTCCTTTTCGTATTTGCTTGTATTGCTCTGCCCGAGGGACGCTTTCCGTCGGTTGGTTCATCTGCATGTAGGTTGCCGCGGCTAGCACCGCAGCAGCGGGAGTTTGCGGGTACACGTTGCCGTCGTCGTCGACTCGCATGAGAGAAGGAGTGATTGATCTGTTTGTTTCGGGTATGGATTCATCGTTCCTGGATGTGGATGCGTGTCCTTTCCTCGCGGGTCGGGTTCCGACCGAGGGCGTTACGGACAGCCCAGCTCGTCTCTGGCTTGATTCGTCCGCCGCTCTTCTTCGGCGGGCCAGATCTACCCGAGCATCTTTGATAATCGTGGATGCTCTCACTAGGTGATAGTGGTAGGCAACCATGTCTTCGTGTGAGGATCCGGCTGCGGGTGGCTTGCTTGTTCGCATAGCTTCCTTCGCTCGTTTCCAGGATTCCCGCGAAACTCCGATTATGTTGCGCTCTGTCGCGCTGTGTTCTGTTTCCGAGCCTTGTTCCGATCCTGCCATGCAGACTTGAGCTAGTCGAGGCTCGTGCGTCCTAGGCGTAGGTCGAAGGTTTCCTTGAATTCTTGATGGTTCCTCTGTCGAGAGGGTGTGATAGTCGTTGGCGTTGAAGCGGATGGACTCGCCGCTTTTCTCCAGGTGACGGTGTGAGTCGACAGCTCCAGATTCAGTTTCCGATTCATCCGAGAAGTGGAGGATCCCGTCCCTGTTCGTCACGAATTTGAGGCTCCCGAACGTCAGGGTGACGCTCTCCTCTAGATCTTCGAATGCCGGGCGCGATTCCGGCGAGTGCGGTGTGACCACGACAGATCCGATCCGTAAAGGATTGTTCGGAGCCGTAGTTGTCGGTTTCCAACGAGAGTTTGATGTCGATGAAGCCGAAGATGCTGGTGATCCAGCGCCCGCCGTTCCCACAGACGGCGCCAATTGTCGAATCCCTGACTCAACAAATCCCTTCGGTGAACCTATCAGGTTTCGATTAGGAGAACCCATGAGCGCTGGTGGAATCGTCGGCTAGACAGGGGGCGAGATTTACCCAGGTTCGGGGCCCTCGTAGAGGTAAAACCCTTACTCCTGCCTCTTGTCGATCTGTATTGATGATTAGATCGGTTACAAAGGTGGTGCTCGAATCGAGAGTAGGTCTCGAGTTCAAGGCTTTTGGTCATGCGGTCTTGCTTGGTCCTCTCTCGGGGGCTCTCCTGGCCTTATATAGACGGCCAGGTCTCGAGTTCTACCCGGAGTGGATTCCAACCCTAGCTAGGTCGGTTACATGTTTCCTAACTTAACCCGCAAGTTTAGTGCGGGTGGGCTTCACGTGGGCCTTCTGGAGTATTCCAAGGGCTCCTCTTCTTGGGCCTTCACCTTGGGCCTGAGAGGGGGTGTCCTTATCCGCAGGATCCAGAATCCATATCTTCGTCAGGTGCGGTCACAACTAAGTATTTTATTTAACAAATGTGAAAATATCACTAAGTCAAAATAGAGGAGAAATGAGACAAGAGGATAGAATGGGAGGTGTAGTCTTCTTCTTCATTTCTTCATGTACTTGCACTTGATGGAGTATGCTTCAGATTGTTGTGGATCCTAAGTCATTTCTTCAATGATCTTCCTGGTTTCTCATCATGTTGCCATCAAGTTGAAAGGAGAAGAATAGAAAAGGGAAGGAAAAAGACTTAGAGAGAAAGGGGGTTAGTCTTCTAGAAGTTTCTCTAGTTTTCTTCTAAGTGCTTCCACTTCTTGGAGATGTTTCTGAAGTTTGTTTTATTTGCTAAGTCCTTCATTGGTCTTCTATCTTCATGTTGAAAAATATCTAGATGGTTAAGTCCTCCATTGCACTTCATGGTTCTCACAAATCCCAACTTGGTGAAATCTTGAAGCAATCATGGGGAGACAAGAAGTTGATGGAAACATTTGTACTAGTGTTTTTAGGTTCATTTTTTGGCTAAGTATAAGTTGAAACTTCACTAAGGACTTAGCCTTGGTTTCATATAGCCATACACACATAGAACCACTTAAGCAAAAAATATTTCCTAAGTCATTTTTAACATGGTGTGAAACATGTCTGTGATAACTTGGCCTAAAATACATGGATATGGTTCATATGTGTCCAAAATTCTATGGCACTGGTTTATATGGACTAAGGTTGCCATATGGAGCAACATTGCTTAAGAAAACATATTAAAATTATTTATAGAATTTAAACTAAGTCAAAATTTGCTCAAATGGCCATATAATTCTAAATCCATTCTAAAATTGTTCAAATAATATTTTGGGCTTATGTATCTGTTATTACACATTCTAAGGAACCCAAAACAATTTAGTTTGCAAAAATTGGATTTACAGAATTTAAATTATGCCAAAATTCATCAAACAAGCACAATTGAATTTGAACAAATTTAAGTTTCTCAAATTTGAATTTGTCTAGTGCCAAAAGTTTCTAATTGTCAAGGGCTTTTCAAAAAGTCCAAGATTGCTAAATTTGGGCTTATGGATCAAAAGATATGATAGATCTAAGGTGTAGGGACTAATCTGTAAAACTGCCAATTAATTCTAGCGGGAGAAAAATTCAAATAAAGGCTAGGCCACGTGGGAGCTCCTGATTGGGCAGGGTTGCTGACTGGGCTGCTGCGTGGCGTGCTGACTGGTTTGCTGATGTGGATAAGTGATTGGATCTGGGACGTTAGATCCAGATCCAACGGTGGCATACCCCTTCGTTGGGATCTAATCCTAGCCGTACCTATCAGATCTAACGGCGAGGGATCGAAGAGGAGCTCACCTAGCGGCGGGGCTGGCCGGAATGGAGGCAGACGGCGGCGCAACGGTCGGAAAACGGACGACGGGGCTTCTCCGGTGGTCTGTGGGCTCAACAGAGACCACCAAGGGACTCAGCATCGCACGGCGTGGCGAATGGAGGTGGCGGTGAGAATTCCCACGTCGTGGTTCATCCACACGATGCAGAGGGAGCTCGTCGGGGCTCCAGCGACCTCGGGAACGGACGGCGGCGTCGTTATACTGCACAGAAAATTCGTGCAGGGGCACGGTGAGATGCGCAAGGATGCGAGGAAGAGGATGGAAGGCATCACGTGCTCGGGGACCAACTGCACTCACTGGAATCAAAGAAAAACGGCAGCGGCCGTGAGCAACTCCGACGAGGAAATTCTCTCGACTCGGGGTATGAAATGGGAGGGGTGGAGAGGGGAAATGGAGAGGAGGCCGTGGGCTCTTTATAGATGCCGAGAGGGGAATCAATGGTGGCGTTAATGGTGAGAAATCACGGGGCGAAATTTTCGGCCGTGATGAATTGGTTTCCAAACTGAGGAAGACGACAGTGACATCACTGATGATGTCATCAAGATTTTTCTTTTATTCATGTTTAATTGTTTTAATTACATCTTCTGTTTTATAAATCCAATTAACATGAAACAAATTTCTAAATTCTTAAAATTTAATTGCCTTTCCAGAAAAACCATTTTCACAAACTTTTGAACATATTACATTTTTGAATTATGAAATTTGAATAATTCATTAAAAGTGACTTAATAGCATTTTTAATAGAAAAATCAAATTTAATTTTGAGAAAGGGTTTTATAAAAATAAAGAGACATTATATAAGGCAAATATAATTTTTGAAAATCATTTACACTTGTTTTGCTATTTTATATTTTGAAATAGAAATGATTTCACTAATAGCATATTAATGCCATTTAAAAAAATATAAATTATATAAATGAAAATTATTGGTTGAATAAAATATCAGAGACATCAATGTGATCAAAAAACATTTTCCAAAATCATATTTAATGGTGTTCATATTTTATGATTTTAAAATATGAAGAAACAATGATAGTCACTTAATAGAAAACATTAATTTTTATATGATTAAAACAATTTTAGAAATATTTTCTATGGTTCAACTATTGTTTTCTAAGACTCTTTTAGGAACTTTCATATTGTATATTTTCAACATATTAGTGAAACCACAATTAGTATCCTTTTTTATATTTCAAACATAGAAAATTATTTAATAAATTTAGAAATGGGGTTTAGTAAAAGCACAAAGGTTTCCCCAAATGAAAACATTGTTTTCTCAAAGTATCTTACTTATTTTCATAAACAATTTATATCTATAGCACTATATTATTTTTTTGATTGACATAACACTTGGAAAACAAGGATCCAACTTATATCTATTTGGGGGTTATCAATAATAGTGAAACCCTTTTTGGAGACAAGACGAAAATATTAGAGATAGCAACTCTCTGGTTTTTATATATCAAAAATATTTTCAAGATGATAATTGGGTCGAAAAAATGTTTGGTGTAAGGGTTTGATTAAGAAGAAATATTTTCTTTATGTAGAAATATTTATTTTGAAAGGGCTTTTAGGGTTTATAGAATAGGGAAAAAATGGAGTTTTAATTTCAAATTTCATTGAGTTATGTATTGCTTCCTTTTATTTCTTGCTTCTCATTTGGTTCTTGGTGACTTGCATAACATGAAAACAAAAAGTTTCAATTTTTGTGATTTTTGCTTTTTCCAAAAATCAGGGATGTTACAAAATTATGACTTTTATGATGTGGAACAAATTGAGGAATTTATTGCTTGGAAGGGTGCATTCGAAATTGCCTATTTGCTTGAAAGTATTGATGACGCACCTTATAAATCCGAGATTATGCTATACTTGAATATTTCTTTGATAATTACAAGTATTTTAAGTGCTACATAATTAAATATCTTAATAGATGCTCTCCCCAAAGGAGAAACCTAATGCCTTGCAGGAACCTATGGAAGAAGAAACTGCGGAAGCTCATTGGATGAAAAAAAGGAGAAGAGTGGTGATCAAGAGGAGGAAGAATGGAGTAGCTACCCATGTCTACCTCCCAATGATTGTAACTCTTTAACTTATACCTTATTTGATTGCCCTCCATGCTCACCAAAGGAGGATGAGTGTTATATTGATGATCCTATATCCCTTTTTGATGAAATTGATACTTGATATACTTGTGACCTTGATACTAATATGAATGAAACTTGTGAGAATGATATTGCTACTGTTATTTATGATAATCCATGCTACTTTGATAAATCCTATGATAATCCTCTATTTATTCCAACTATTGATATGCATGATAATGAGAAAGTTTGGTTGGAAAATTTATATGATAATTCTCTAGATGATGGTCCTATGTTACTTTATGTTATAAATTATAATGCTACTGAAAATAGGATTGATATAATGTGTCCCATACCTTTTAAGAGTGACCAATCATCTTGTTTTGCTATTGCTAAAAGTGAGAAAGAAGAGGTCTTTATTTTTCATTTTGATCCCACTATTTTTTAGCTTGATATGAATTCTGTGCTTTTAGACCATGACAAACATGCTTTATGTAATAATTATGTTGTTGAGTTTGTTCATCATGGTACTAAAAATTATTATGAGAGAGGAAAATATGGCTGTAGGAATTTTCATGTTACGAAAACACCTTTCTTTTTGTTGAAAGTTTTGAAATTGCTCATGTTCTACCTTCCCATGATTTCTAGTGTGAGCTTCTTTGATTACTTTACAAGATTCCTATGCATAGGAAGTGGGTTAGACTTAAATTTGTTTTATTCTTGCTTCTTGCTGATCTCTTTTTCTTAATTCATATTTGTTATGTGAGCATCTTCTTGCTTTTTGTGCCTAGTTGAAAGGAGTTAAAGAAAAGCACTTCTTGGGAGATAACTCATGGTTTTATTTTTGCTTTCTTTTATTCTGTTTTTTTAGTCAAAATGTTGTTTACCTCTGTAGAACTCCTTTGTATCTTTATTTTCTCGCATTTGTTGTGCCAAGTAAAGTCTCTAGTGAAAGTTGGGGTTAGATTTGGATTTTTGCGCAGGAAACAGATTTCTTCTGTCCACCATGAAATTCATGTAAATTCACAGAAAGATCAAAATGACCTACAAACTTTTGTGCTTATTCCTCAGCTAATTCAGAAACTTTTTCTAGCTTTATGTTTTTCGATTTGAGCAACGTAAGTGCCCCGATTTTTTTTGTCTTTATAGACTGTTATGGTTTTGACATATTCTGCCCTTTACTTGCATTCTCTCTTTTACTATGTCGACTGGATTTATTTTCTCCACAAAACATTAGTGGTTGTAGCTAATGTTCAAAAAGTATTAATAATGCTTGTGTCCATGCAGAACATGCGAATTTTTGATTGTGCACTAATCCTCTAATGCGAATTACATTGAGTGTGGTGTGAAGGAAGTATTCAAGGGTCAAGAGAAGAGGGTGATATAATGTGTTAAAGAAAAGTGGAAAGCCAAAGCTTGGTGATTCCCCCGTGGTTCATCCCATAAAATTCTAATAAGACTCAAGCATCTAAGCTAGGGGATGCCCAAGGCATCCCCTTCTTCATCAACAATTTATCAGGTCACTTCTAGTGAAACTATATTTTTATTCGGTCACATCATATGCATTTTACTTGGAGCGTCTGTTTGTTTTTTGTTTTGTTTTATTTTGTTTTCCTTGTTGCAATAAACATGTTTGGAACCCAGCATTCTTTGTGTGGGGAAGAGACATGCTCCGCTTTTTCATCTGAATACTCGTATTCTTCGTTTTTCTTCTAGCTGCTCCAAATCCTTTTAGCTTATGTTTTTCATGCATGTCTTATTCAAAGATGTTAGTTCTAGTAGAATTATGTTAGTACTCTCTTGTTTCATTTCTATATCTCTTAGAGAGTTTTTGTTTAGTATAAAATGATTGGTGTTGGAAAGCAGTATTACAATTTCCGTGCTTATAACGGTACAAATAGAAGCTTGTATAGACTGTGGCTAGACTTTTTCATATTATGATAGATGTTATTTTAATTCTATACTTAGTAGTTGTTATTGTAACATGACTTATCTCAAATAGCTGAGAGTGCTTAATGTGCCATTGAAAAAATCTTGAGTTTTTTTATCATATTAAAGCATGAATTTGTGGTGTTATCCATCGAATGCTTTATTTGGTTGACTTGGTGCATGCTTACACCATGTTTATGACTACAAACCAGTCACTTATAGCCTCTATGATCATTTAGTTTTTGACTTGTAATACCCTTTACACTTTGATTAATAATGTTTTTGTCGCTATGCATGATTATGGCTATTATTACTCTCTTGATTTGTCGCTCCCAGTCTTTTGCTAGCCTCCACATGTACTAAATATGAGCTCTACTTGTGCATCCAACTCCCAAAAACCAAAGTTTGACAAATGTGTCCACCATACCTACCTACATGTGGTATTTAACCGCCACTCCAAGTAAAGTTCTCATGTGCTAACTTTAAAACTTTCAAAATTATTCCTGTTTTGTGCCCCCGTTTTAGCTCATGAGGACGTAAATAGAGAATATTTATCTCACTCGTTGATTGGACTTTACACACCTGCACTAGTGGCTTCATCCGCTTATCCAAATGATAGAAGAGCTGGCAGAGGGGTGCCCAGCCCCAAAATTGGTTACTATTAAATTCTCTTCACTAATTTTACCCCTGATTTATCAGTCAAAGCATAATTGTGTAAACAAAAGAGAAAGAGGGATGACCTTCTGACCCTAGTTGCATCCTTCAATGGGAGCCGCTCTTGGGAAGTCTAGTTGGCTTGTGACGTACTGTATTTTCTGTTTACCATTCGTTGACATAAGCATACACCTCTCTAAAAAATGTTTCAATACCTCTGTTTAAGGAAATAAAAAGCTCTAGCACATGAGTTAATCTCTGCTTCCCTCTGTGAAGGGTCTTTCTTTTACTTTTATGTTGAGTCTCCATCTTCTAACTTTATGCACAGTTGAGAGATCGTAGTCGCCATTTTGAGTTTAATGTGCATTGGTCCCAGAAACTATTATTAATTGATTCATGATGTGTTATGACTTGCTCTCAAATTATTTGTTCTAGTCATCCACTTGAACTTTGAAGGTGTCCTGGAATTTATGTTTTGGACCACTCTTAAGGACAAGCAAAATATCACTTTGATATGTTTTCTCTATGCTCAAAACAAACGTATAACTTTCAAGTGCATTATTATTCATGATCTTTTATTTGTGTTACTTTTCATGATGCAAAGTGATTGCTAAGTTTCATTGTTAGAATTACATCTATCATGCTCGTGTTTAAAGTACTATGGTCTCAGCGTACATATGTTTTTACTTTATGATGATCAACTTTCTGTTAGTAGCATGTCACCTCAGAAATTATTTGTTTTTATCGTTTACCTACTCGAGCACGAGTAGGAACTAAGCTTGGGGATGTTGATACGTCATAAACGTATCCATAATTTTTTATGTTCCATGTTGTTTTCATACTATGTGCTACATGTTTCCTTTACACTTTATGCCATTTTTTATCGATTTTCTGGGACAAACCTGTTGACAAGATGCCACATAGCCAGTTCTTGTTTTCTGCTGTTTTTAGTTTCAGAAAAGTTGTTCTGGAAATATTCTCGGAATTGGACGATTCGAAGTTCTGAAGTCTTAGAAATCTGTCGTGCACACGAAGTTCGGAGGGCACCCGGAAGGGGGCCACAGGGGCCCCACACCATAGGGCGGCGCCCCTCCCCCCTTTGGCCGCGCCTGGGGTGGTGTGGGCCCCATGGTCGCCCACCGACGTTGCCCTCTCGCCTATTTATACCTCTCGGGAGGTTAACCCTAAGTACCCGAGTCTTTTCCACCAAAAATATCCGCAGCCACCGTCATCGTCAATCCTAGTTCGAGAGGGTTCTGGAGCTCTCCCTGGCACCCTGCCGGGAGGAGGAATCATCCCTGGAGGGCTCTACATCACCATGCCTGCCTCCGGAGTGATGCGTGAGTAGTTCATCCCTGGTTTGCTCGGATGAAATTCTGAGGGTGGCTTATTAGTCATAGATGCAGTTGGATAACGGTCTATGTATCTTGTTGTAATGCCCACATGAATCACATAGTAATCATCATGTCATGCATATGCACTATGGTGCGGCCTTTGTATCTGTCAATTGCCCAGCATAATTTGTTTACCCAACATGCTATCTATCTGTTTTGGAGAGACGCCACTAGTGAACTGTGGACCCCGGTCCATTTCCTCTATACTGATAATACAATCACTGTAATCTCTGTTTTCATACGGTTCCTACTGTTTTCCTATTGCCATCACTGTTCTCTTTTCATTTACTACAAACAAGTATTGTTTTCTAGACCATACGTTTAACCTCTTTGTTTTCAGCAAAACCGGTGAGATTGACAACCTCACTGTTTCGTTGGGGCAAAATGTTTTGATTGTGTTGTGTAGATTCCACGTTGCTTCTAAACCTGTAGTGCGCCCTACCACATCAGCTGCACGAACCTTTAGAAGTGGTTTCTTTCTCCTACTGGTCGAATTCAACCTTAGTTTCTTTCTGCGGGAAAACTTTCCGCTGCACTCTTCACACCCTACACTTGGGGTCTTCCAGCGAACATCAGCCTCACGTCTAGACATCCATCAGTATTGTCAGTTCCAACTATTGTAGTTTCAGTACAAAGCAACTTTGGTAGGGGAACAGTTTGGGCAGACAAACTGTGTCCCGTTGAGCTTATTTTTTGTAAGCATCTTGGGAACTCATATGCCCGCTTGTCTATGAAGGTTTGGTGCAGTTTGAATATGTGGTTTTAAAAGAAGTTTGTTGATTACTCAAGTGGACAAAAAATTGTGATACTCCTCTTTACTAAAATCTTGCCTCTTGTGCTTGTTGTTGATGGTTCCAATGAGCCGAATTATGTTGTAATATCTAATGTTTTATAGAAAATTTTGTACACAGGTTGCTCATAGTGAAACTTGTGTGGACCGCTTGGTCCATAGCCGTGGTTTTTCCTCCTCACGCCGCGGAGGTTTTCCACGTAAAATCCCTATGTCACTTTTGCATGTGATTGTATTTATTTCTGCTGCATATCCGTTGGTTGAAACTACCCTCTAAGTTCATTGCATCCTAGCGACCCGTGGTCGGTTGTGTATCTCCTGCTCCTTGCCTTAATAGATTGCTTCATAACCAACATGACTACTGACACTACCGTGTGACGGGGAATATCCGACCGGATAGGCCCACGAAAAGAGACGATCCAGAAGACAGGGTAGAGTATGATCCTCTTATGGCTGCCCATATCCATGGGTTTACACATGACAAGGTGGGACGACTAGGGATCACATCGAATCAAGATAGAGTTGACGTACAAGACGGTAGCTTTACTTGGAAGGTCATACAAAATATGAGGATGATTCCAAGTAGGACACCGACCTTGAACCGACATAGGGATAGTTTTGTCAAGAAATTATCAGTACCACCATAGCCATAGAGGGAATTGGTAATCGATACAACAATCAATACAACCAAATAAGAGTTGGTCTTTACCTCCATCGTGATGGGCTAAATCTAGATACATCGTGCATACCAATCCTGTCTCTGGAATTTTTAAGTCGTCTAGCTCCACGACTAGGTTTCTTAGATGTTTGTCTCCTCTCCTTTGCGTAAGCCTCTCCGCCTTAGGTTTTCGGAGAGTGCTCTTGCACGTGCACGATTGCTGGATTGTTCTCCAATATGGCTAAAGATGTAGACTACTTCCTCATCTCCTTTCCTTTTTGCAGGCCTTCCCGTTTTAGTTTTTGGAGAGCACTCTTGCGGGAAAACTGGATTCTTCTCCAACACCACTAAAGACCTAGATTGCTTCATAACCAACATGTCTACTGACACTACTGTGTGTTGCGAATATCTGACGAGATAGTCCCACGAACAGAGACGACCTCAAGGTGGAGTCTGGATGGCTTATGATTACCCCTCTCCATGAGTTTACACGTGACAAGGTGCACCGGCTCGAAATCATGCCGAATCAAGATAGAGGTGATGTACAAGACGGTAGCTTAACTTGTAAGGCTAGGCGGAAGGCGAAACTGATTCCAAGTAGTACACTGACCCCAAAACGACACGAGGATAGTTCCGTAACCATGAGCCGGCCATGTATATAAGGCGGTCAGCAGGGAGCACCCTCAAGAGGCAAGCAAATGTCGATACCACCATAGCTATAGAGCGATCTGGTAATCCATACAACAATCAATACAGCCAAGCAAGAGTACGGCTTTACTTCTATCCCGAGGGTCGAACCTAGGTACATTATGCGTGTGTCCCATAAATTTTTAAAGTCGCCTAACTCCACAATTCTCTCTTAAACCACCCTATAATGGCTACCCGCGTCAGCGGCGGAACCAAGATTAGAGATTAAGGGGAGCCCAACATGGTAATATTCCATTAGAGGTGCCAAATAAGGTATTTTTATCTAAAAATTTGTTTAAACCAGGTTTGTATACTAAGAAGGTCCCCCCCCCCCTCTCCCCGCGCCGGGTTCCACCACTGAACGTCGTGCCAACTCCAGGATGCATTTTCACATTGTGGTCTCCTCTATTGGGATTATGTTTGAACTAATGCTACGGGCAATCATTTTGGACAAATCACATGTTGTTTGGTATCTACTCGGCTGGTCATGTTTTACATACTGCCTTTATAAGTAGACTAGCAAACATACCCGTGCGTTGCAACGGGAAAAAAATTACACACCTATCTCAAAATGCATGGTTCAACATTGCATCACACCCATGCCGCTGCTTATCCTCCTTATCGAAATTACCGACGGTGGCGGCTGATGGGCCTAATAAAAATGTGTTTTTTTTTTTTTGTACAAGAAATAAAAATGTGTTTGTACATGGTTAATAGCAAAATAGTGAGTTTGGCCACCACACAATATATCTCCTTATTGAACCACACAAATGAGGACATGTTTAATACTTGTAAAACTAATCTCGTCGAGTTGGACGCTAGTTCCGCCCTCACCTCCCTGGCCGTTTTACTGGACACACACATAACACAACAAAACACCAAGTATCATCAATCAGTTTCTACCTAGCACGCAAGGGACAATAGTATTAATTTCTCATACAATCACAAGAATATGCCTTGGAGGATAGAACAATAAAAAAGATCAATGTGGCAGTAGCAATAATCCAAGGAAATAGCGATAATTTTTTTCTCTTCAGCAGGCGCACACAAAGCATCATCAGTACAACACATAATTTAAACAGTGAATTCCACACAACCTTCCCTATTGTACGGAGCAGTGAACATGAAAAAAGGATGAAGAGAAAGTAAACCAGCACGCTTTTGTACAGGATCAGAGGGAAATTTAGAAGCAACATCAAGGCTGCTAATAGTGAATGAATCAGAAAAAGGATAACTAATACAGTACATAGTTACGACTGGCACAAAAAAAAAAAAATAACCCACACAATCTTGATTGCCATAGCCTGCAGCAGCACCAAATCCTGGACGACGCGAGCAGCGCAGGTGCCATGTCCGGACATTATGTCGAGCAAGTTGTACGCTACGGAGTATTACCAACAGTTCTACGCACAACAGAACTATAGGCGCAGGTTACGGCCTAGGGCGCGACCATTAAAGGTTGAGATGATCCCCGGCTTCATGACTTGTCTTCCTCTATGAAAAACCTCGTGCAACATGAACCTGGAGCGAGAAAATGCACGTCGCCGGAACAACTCCAGGAACAACCGAACGGGGAGCGCCAAAACATGCCAGAGCTGGGCGCAAGAGGACCAGTGCCCTAGGCCTCCAGGAGGCTGTACAGCCACGCATCTCGTGCTCGCGGAGAATACAAGCGCGTTCGTGGCTCGTGTGGTTGTAAACGCCGGTGATCTCCGTCCTTTTTACCCCGCCCCCAACACTGCACCCTGCTTGGCGGCGCTCACCAACTCGACCAACGCCATCTCCCAATCCGCTGACAAGGAGGTGCCGAAGAGGTCGCATGCAAGCTCCGATCTGGCCGGGCTGCAATCGCGCTGCGCTGGAAGCGCTGGTTGGGTACCTCCGGTGATGGCGGCGAGAGCCTTTGCTGCGGATCCGCAGCGCGCCTGTGGCCGTTGAACTCGATGTATTCTCTGTACTACACGAAGCATATATAGTAGAGGAACCCGGTGGACATCTAGGACGAGGAGGCGCTCGAGTTTCAAGGTAGATACAGGGAGGAGAGTTCCCTGAGAGGAGCGGCGATGGGAAGGTTAGGAATTGGAGAAGGAGGCCCAACCGCCGGTGGTCTGAGCCGCGGATGGTGCAGGATCAAAACCCGAGGGACGCGACTATGGGCGGAGTTCGAAGACGGCGTCCACCGGTGGTCTCTCGTGCGAGCGGGGATTTCAAGGGAAAAACGTCTCGGCTAGGCTAAAGAAAACGATTCGACTTTGTAATGGCAATGTGGGTAATTTTGACCAACTCTATGGGCAATTTTAATGACGTACCAAACCAAACCAGGGAAGGCTTAACGCCTTTATTATTAGGTATAGATTAAACCGTATACAAAGTTGCACATGCATCCTGTATTCTATTGCCTCTCGCGCGAAGGGTCCTCGAGTTCGCCAAGAAATTAAACTGAAGCGTAGATTTGGCTCCTCGACGCAAGCAAGATGTCGGCAGTAGAAGCAAAGGTCAGCAACCATGTTGCGGCTGTACGTTAGGTAAAGCAAGCAAGGCATGCATCGGGATTCATGCTGGCCACGTCACCCAAATTCATCGCCCCGCACATGCACCTGGCCGGCGAGAGCTTGGAGTATGCGCAATGCTCTAATCAGCGATCACATGCCAATGATGCTCGGTCGCGGGTTTTATAATTAAGAGGACGCATACATGATGTGATTTGACAAATTGGCGATTTTTATAGTAAGCCTGCATGCTGGCCCTACGCATGATGCTTATGTGTGTGGATTGTGGAGTGGCACGACTGCTGACGCATTCCGGCCTTTTGGAGCTTTGCCGGGAAGGAAAAAGTACCTGCCGGGGATGCAGTTTCCGTTAACAAAATCGGACGGCCAGTTTCAGCGAGCTGGTCGATCCAAAGGAAACAAAGTTTTTGTTTTGTGAGGCCATCGATCCTTGATTGGTCCAGAAATTATTAACAAGAAGAAATTGAGCGACACAAGGGTGGCCGTCCCTCTCCAAGGCTCCAGCCATACATGGTGTGGCGTGCGCTGGCCCATGGTTACGTCTGGCCTCCTCCCGGAAACTAATGGCAGTAGTTTTCTTATCCCGGCTTGGGTGGAAGTGACGCCTTTTCCCTTGGATCGCAGTCGTTGCAGCACTAACTTGATTAGATAGCTTAAGATTGCACTAATCGACAGGAAGATAGATGGTGCCATGCGCACGTTTCATGCTCCACGGCGCAGCGAGCTCAGCTGATGCCTTTTGTGCGTTTTGTCGCCACTACCGGTGACGGGCACGGCACCTTGCGTCTGGGACGAATTATGTGACTCGGAATCTTCTTTTTTCTTTGGGTGACCGGTGAATCTTCCTTCATATTCTGGGAATATTGACCACATTCTGAAGTGAGCCAATACACTCTACGATAGCTCAGCAGTAAAGCAGGAACCATGCGTTTATGTCCTCTGTGTAGCTAATCAGACTTTTTTTTTCTTTCGAAAAAGGAGTGTGTGACTGATCAGACTAGGTTAAGGTGTTTTTATTCCATACCGTGTGCTGCGTGGGAGCCCTTATGTGAGATGTTGATAGCTGTGATCTCAATCCATTCTGTACCGTCAAAGCAATGAAGTCGTATTGGGCAAAATAATCCAAGTGCCATACATGGAACACAACTATGTCGGTTTTGTCTTTTTTTTTTTTGAACGATGAAAACAAAATCTCTTTCATTAAGTAAGAAAATGAGAGCTGTCCGATAAATTAATAGAAACATCGGCCAAAAACAGGTAAATATAATAGGAGGCAAACCCACGCGAACACAACCAAGCCAAGCCCATACACCACTCCACCGAGACCAGACTCCATAAGAATTGTGCTACTTCGTTCTTTCCTATCCCAATTGGGGTGCGGAAAAGGTTAGATTTTTTCGCTCCAGATTTTTTTTGGCAGAGTGACCAAAATAAGAGAAAATATCGTTTAACTAAGTGGAAAATTATTTGTCGTACTAAAAACCAAGGGGGGGGGGGGGTATTGAGGTTCTTTAGATAAAAAATAAATGTCTTTTGAGCAAATGGTTTTTAAGATATTAAATGAACAAGGTGTTTGGCGTGATTATGTAATAGATACCTTCATGACAAAAACTAGTCCACGTGGAAGTAAAACCTCGTGATTCTTCCTTTTGAAAAGGTCTCAGGGAAGTTAAGAATTCCAACAGGGATCTTTTTGAGTGGGCAATGGCCTTCTGACCCGAATTTGGGAAGATACTTGGTTGGGGGATACACCCTTGGCGACTCAATATCCATCCCTGTTTAGCATAGCCAGAAATAAAAATGTTTTGATGGAGCATATTTTGACAAATAACCCTTTAAACATTGAGCTCACACGGAATTTGATGGGATAAGTGGACAACCTGGGTGGATTTAGTAGAGAAATTGATGGGTGTTACTCTATCCACTGATAGTGAGAACTTTCGATGGAATTTGACACCTAATGGTTTTTTTCTATGTGGTCGATATATGTTGATTATATGCATGGACACACCCCTTATTTGCGCAACTATCTTTAGAAATTGAAATTACCTCTGAAAACTAAAGCATTCATGTGGTTTCTTCAACACATAGTTCTTCTAACCAAGGACAACTTAGCTAAAAGACGTCGGACTATCTATAAAATGTGCATTTTGTCATTCAAATGAGTCTGTTAAACATTTGTTTATATCTTATCCTTTCGCTAGGCATATTTGGAGAATTATCCACTTTATTTTTTAGTATATCTCCATCAATAAGTGTTGTTAATATGTTTGGTCATTGGCGTGATGGGTAGATAAAAAAATATTAAAGCATATAGTCGCATTGGTACTTGTGCTATTGTTTGGGCTATATGGAATTGTCCGAATGATGTTGTGTTTAACAAAGTGAAAGATACTTATTTTTGCAGGTTGTTCATCGCTCTACACATTGGATACATATGTGGTCCTTTCTCCTATCACATGCGTAATAGAAACTTATGGATACCAGATACACTCGATTGATGGTGGTCGTTCGGTCTATCTTTAACTAGTTTGGTTGGTAGCATTCTAGAAGATTTCAACATGTGTAGTCTTTTGCATTTAGCACAGTTCTGATGGCTGGTCTTTGTGGCCACAATGGTTGATCCATGAGTTGTAGTATTTGAGATGGTACGCGGTTACTTTTTACTTTTTAATATACAAATTTGTGTGCATTATGATGATGCAGAGGCTGTAGCGTTGCTCCCATTTTAAAAGAAAAACAGCTAGTGTCAAGAGCAACCTCATCGCGCACACTAACACGAGATCGTCACACTCAATACCTAGTAGAAAATAGCCTAGTGGTGACATGTTTTTGGCACACAACTAATAAGTGTCAAGAGTGGAGTGTTGTGGCCACGCCATTGGTATGTGTGTATACAGTGGCGTGCACATGACACGTCGGTCAATGATAAATGTGTCTACGAGTGCCTGATTTGGGACCGAAATACAAATTTTAATCGTAATTTGCAAATTCAACTATAATTTATTTGAATTTGCAAATTTAAAGCTTCAATTTAAACATGTGAATTTCATTCAAATTTTATAATGTGTTTGTTGGGACCAGTGCCATAGGGACGACACCATCCGAATTTATTCATAAGACATATATTGTGTAAGCTTAAGAACTTGTTATTGAGTATGTGACTCAAATATAGAATATTGTATCTATTAAGTTTATGCATATTTGTCCTTAGTCGGTTGATGTTGTAGATGGACTCACACCGCCTATACTAATGTGTAAATGGTGAGATGGCCAAGTTATCCTTTCCATACCTAATTGGGGAGGAATTGGTGGCTTCTGCTGCGCCCTCCCAACAGGCCCACATGTCGGTCACTGAATTTTATTTTTTGCGTGGCCTCGGCTGGCTGCGGATGGGTCACTTGTATCTCTGTGTAGTGGGTTGTTCCTGGGTCGGTACTGCATGCGATGCATGGTCGCCGCGTGTCGCGTGCCGCTGTAGGTCGGTTCGTCCGGCGGTCAAAAGGCACTACAACTCGCCTATGCTCCTCGCCTCGCTCTCCTCCTTCATTCTCCTGGTCGAGGTTCGTGTTTCTTAGGTTGGAAGGCTCTGTTTTCCTGGATTCCTGCTTCATCTCCTTCCTTTAGAGCTCTTGTTTTATTTTGTGCAGATTGGCTGTCTTTCCTCTAGGGTTTGGGGTACGGCGGCGTTCCTGCTCCGCCCGGCGATGGGTGGGCTGCCGGCGGCGGCCTGCAGGTAGTGTTTCTTTTTTGTCGTCGTGATATTGATTTGGGTCTGATTGGGAGTGTTACACCTGATTTTACAGAGATTTGGAGAGGCGTGGTGCAGCCCGTCCGCCAGTGTCTCGCCCTCGGCCGGCGGCCCGTTTCCCTCCTCACATTAAATGGTATCCCATCCGCCTCCGCCTCGCTCTCGGCCACCCGTCCGTACGCCGCCACCGGGCCTTCCTCCCGCTAGACTATTCCCTATCCGTCGTTCGCCTGCACGAAAAAGTTAGCCGATCTTGCTCGATTTTTGTTGCGATTTGTGATTTGGGGCTCGATTTTGGTAAGGGTTTTTTCGTTTGGGTTGGATCGTATTTTGATTTTGGGTTGTCTCTAGAGGAGATGTGCTATGGCGATCCAGGAACTTGATGAAGGAGAAGACAGGAGTTCCCGACAGTTGAGAAGAGGAAGCAAGCTGAGAAGGGAGTAAGAAAGTTGCAGCTTATAGCTTTGCTGGCCACATAGCAAGGACATGCTCCCAGTGCAGCAAGTTTTAGCAAATAGAGAGAATTTTTATACCTGATTTGCGATTTGTTAATTAATGGATGGAAATCATTGATGTATTTCTAATTAGAATCAAACAAAACATGCTTGTTGTATTCCAAAGAAGATTGTCTAGGTACGAGGAATGCCAGATGAGGACAGCGACTGTCGAGGCGGCGACAGGGGCAGGCATTGGATCTCATTTCTTATAAGTGATTGAGATTCTGGAATTTTAATACCTCTAGATTATTTCCAGTTGAGGTATAGTTATTAATTTGTTTGGCTAGCTAAATTTTCTTGACCCAATGATTGACACAATTCCTAAAACCTTTATAGCTGTTGGACTGTCATATTGATTTGTTTCTCTTTGCTCCTTTGAAGCTCCATAATATTCTCTATGGCCATTATTGTGGGTGGAACAAGAGAATTGAGTGTTTCCTTTCATATATTCCCATCAGGAATCAACACGCGAAGGTAGTTCACCATGGAATCAATCCTTTGTGCTATTTCGCTTGGTTTCCATTTTAATTGACTCTCTGTTCTTCTTTATATTGTCAGTACCAAAGGCATAATGTACAAGTTTGAACGCCACAACTCCATTCTGGTCTACATGTTGTCCTGGACAGTGAAAGAGTCTCCAATATGCACCTTCTTCTGATGGCAGGATCGTAGGAGAACTGCCTTTGAGTTAAGTATATTTATAAGCATCCTAAGCCCGTAATATTTAGTCTTGAGAGTGCACACATTTGAGCATTATTTTCTACTTGCGTGCTAAATGTTATTGAAAGATTAGGTTTAGTAGTAACATCTGCACACAGCAAATCAAAGTACTTATGTTTATATTAGTGGGTCATTGTTTTAAAAGCATAACCCTATGGACTATAAAATATCATCTAAAGAAGAATAGAGTACTGAATTGAACAATGAATGCATAGGTAGGTTTGCTTGGATGATGCTTAAATTTGTCCGTTGTTGATTTACTTTAAAGCTCAGTTGTGGTGCTTGAAACTGATCTCCGGAGAGTTTGTCCCATCTATATATTTCCTCCTAAATATTATATGTTCTGTTGCAGCATGGTATTACTCCATACTTCACGTCCAAGTGTTGATATCTATTATGGTGATAGAGGTAGGAGCAATAAGTTTGATTACATTTTTTTCGACGCACTCACTCTCAAATGTCATATTAGTTCGGTACTTTTACAAACTTGCAATATGAGGATATATTGGTATCGATTACTTTTCGTTTTTCTTCCAGTAACTATGGTTAATAGACCGCACTTATCATTTTATTTTGGGCTCAATGTAGCATAAAAATGCATATATAGTATTAAACTGGAAGAGCTTGACGTTGTAAGAAGTGTACCTGATGCTATTTATTTGCAAAACATGCTTCTTCTGGTAATTGACGAATCAGTTGTGATATTATAATAATCTTGGCAAGGCTTTCACACTTTATGAGCCGTGGATCAAGTAGGTATCATCATTATTAACTTGGTGGATACATGGTATCAATACAATTATAAGAAGGGAAAAGTGTGTGGATACCATGTATTTCAGAAATAATATAACCTGATATGCTTTAATTACTATTCACACACACCGATAGGCAATGGATGCTAAAGAATTGTAATTCATGGCTACAAATCAGGTTCCCTTCATATCATTCAGTATTTGCACTTATAGCAGCAATAATTATGCACAATGATGTGTATTATTATTATTCATATAGCTAGCAATGTAGATTTCTGCACGGGCTATCACATTTTGCAGATTAGGCTCCATGAAAGTTCATGTTTCCTGTTTAACCAGAATATTGTAGGTTCTCTGGCTTTTCACCTACAAATATATGTGTCCTCATGGCTATTTCTTTACTGTCCTTTTCTAGAACTTTTTCTTCTCACGTGCCTACCTTTGTGCTGCATAAGGTATGGTGATGTCATTTGATTCATCCATGCTATTTGAATACTAGGCCATGTTACTTTGCTTTTCAAGCACATCAGACCGCATTCTATTCGTTAAAAATGGGGTCCTTCCTATGACAAGCCAATGACTCCATTTGTAGGATTAGCAGTCAGGTCGAGTTTTTGTTGATATGGTCCCGTTGTGGATTATATTTTCGGATCACTAATATATATTGAATTTCTCAAAACGATATAGAATGTAACAGACATACAGGAAAAAGGATCATGGATACACGATGACAACAAACAAACGGGCGCAGCAAGGCGCGCCTCTCCCTTCTAGTACTCTCCATAGGGCATGGAGATGCTGACCCGATTTACACTAGTCGTGCTAAAGAGTTAAACCAACTAGACTGGCCCAAGGATTCGAGTCGGCATGAGTAAGTGAACTGACTCGTATAAGGTAATGATTAGTCCCGAAGTGTTCGCGTTATCTGAGTTGCATATCAACCGGCTTAGAGCATGATGGGACCCAAGTACAACAATGAGTATTTCCACACGGTCGTGAGGGAGTTGCTCGGCCACTAACGACTTGACCAAACGCTTAAGAACATCGTGATCCCCACCTTCTACATCAAACTCCTCCAATATGATCTTCTCAACGTACGACATACATGAAGACAGAACGCGCGCACATTCATGCACGGTCGTACACTTACTCAACACACGCATTTATGTCAGCCATGCACTCACTGAGCGGCGAAGCACGGTAAAAAAATTAGATATGACGGAGTAAAAAACATATGTCATTATCTGATTAGGGCGGCTCCAATGCTTAGTCATATGGAGACCATAAGGTAGGCCCCACCGTTTGAGCTATAGCAAGCTAAATCACCAGGAATGTATGTGGACGAGCCGTGGCATAAGGTGGAGCCCACTTGACAACATTTTCCCTGTTCTTTACTCAACTTTTCCTTCATGCAAGCTATCTCATCCACGTTGTATAAGAGAAGAGGATGAGAAATCCATTTTCTATTCCTTGTGACCGATCCATATCGGTAGGGGCGACCGTAAGCTTTTTTCTCTTGTGGCCGAAACTCACAATTCTTATCCAGCCTAAGGACGACCTTAAGGCCTTATGGCCCATGCTTATATCCACATTGGAGATTCCCTGATAAATATGGGGAGGGAGGGGGCAATTGCCCCCATCCCCATGGTAAAATGCAAAATGTATTTAACATAATTTTAAACATTAATATACATATACAAGTTTCAGTTGTCCAAAGTAGTTAAATTTATAAATATTGTCAAAATTCACTTTAAGTGGCATCAAACACGAATTAATAAAATATCATTAAGTTAGACCGAACAATCCTTCCAAATTTCTGGATAATAGGAATTCATTCTCACCGAGTTAGACTGACTTCTCGCACTTGGAATATTCTCTATCTAAAATAATGATATTTGTATGAGAACATGCATATTTAAAACTGCAAACATCATATTAATATTATGATAGCACTTTGCTTTGATTCATTGATATAATAGATTCACTGGTTTGCATCACGTCGTGATCTCGGTTGCAGCAAAGCAAACACTCTCACTTTTGTCAAAGAAATATTTCTCTAACATGTTTTGTCGAATTCAAGACAAGTTTCAAAAGAAAAATCAAACAAAAATAATCAATAAAAGAGAAGTTCTGAAACAGTTATGACGATAGCTCGTTTAAGTGATGATCAAAGATGTTCACACTATAAAATAATTGATAATGACCCTGTGTCTTCCCCTCTTCTTCATTTGCCCCTTTTTGTTACCATCTTATTATAACTTAGTATCATGATATTATTTCTCGCAAATTGATATTTTCTAAGGGAGCTCTCAACCATTTTTTTTTTCATTTGAGCAAACATGTCTGCACATTCTTAACCAACGGCATTGACTAAACTAATACAATCAATGTGGGTCAATAAAATATACGAATCTAAAGTATCATATAACATAATTCATCAAATATCTAAGGTTGGTTTAAGCCACCTCATAAACTGGCCAAAATACTCTCAAGTACTAGTACTTAAATACCCTACCTAGAACATTGTTTTGAGCCAGATTTCATTAGAGTGAGAATTAGCTATTGCAAAAGGAGAAGTGTTGATTTCAGATTAGACTAGAGCCAGTCCTTTATTCCGATCCAGAAATAGTTTGTGAAGTGTTGACTAAAACAAGTATAACTTTCTGATACTAATTCCCTTTTTAAGTACGAACACTCAAATTATTCAGAATAACACTTGTATATGTTTTCATAAAAAAAAAAGAGATAAAGACCGCCGTGCTATCTGGGCCTCTGCCGGGCGAAATGAGATTGTGAAAGTATAGAGTATTGAGGTTTACGCCTCTGCCGGACGAAATGGAATTGTTGGACGTCCTTTTTGCGTTGGCTTTGTTTTTTTTTTTTTTTTTTTTTTGAGGGAATTGCGTTGGCTTGTTTCGGCGGTTCCATTTACTTTCTGGCCTCGCCGCTAGATGGATCCAGTAGCTGGTGAAATGAGACACTGGGCTCAAACGCAACCGACTATACCAAACCAAGTAGGTAGCGAACAACCTGGAAAAGTTGTTGGGCCGAAGATATCCATCGTGTATCTCAGTTGACGGCCCGAAGGACATGTAGTATGGCAAAAGGGCTGGCAGACATTTCAGACGTCGCGATGGGCCGAAGTCTCCTATTGCCATGAACTGCGATCGGGTTTCTTCTCTTATTTCCTCCAAAGAATTAGTAAGGGCTTGCTCCTTTTTTTTTCCCGTCCATCTCTTCTCGACGTGTTCTTGGACTTGGAGGATGACATGGCAGGCGAGCTTACTATGTTTCTTTAAAGCGAACTACGGCGGGAAATATCTGAAGACAGATATTTCCGTTGAACATTGTACTTGTACACGGCCGGGATGTCAAATGTGAGTAGTACGTGAAGCCGAGCCGATAGCAACAGCGTGCGTGCTTGTATACATTTTAAATCGTTGCCGCTATCCAATCCACGTCGGACTTCATTAATCAACCATTAGTCGAACACAACTTGATCATTATGGAACTAGTAAGGGCACTTGATTCGTGAGATCAAAGGAAGCCGCGTCAAACCAAGTAGGAGTATAACCAACTAGGAGTAAAAAATCGAGGCAGGGAGTGGGATGCCTGACGCGAGCGGTGAGCGGAGCCAGGGCAAAGTCATCTTCCCTCGCTCGCTCGCGCGTCAGCAGCGGACCGATCCGTGCCGTCCGATCGTCCGCGAAAGTCTCTCTCGCGTGTGAATGTAAGTTTGAACGCGGCTGCTGTGAGTGAGATCGACGATAAGATCGGATAAAGCATGTGCGCTCAAACACACGCTTTCAGCCGTCCAGCCAGTATACCCGGATAATGATTTTGCCAATAGTCACCACGCCCACGCGGATGGCTGGGTTAGCAGACAAAATGAGAAAACTACTTTCAAGTTTCAAAGGGACCAGAGAGCTCGTACCTGACAAGCAGACCGGTCTTGGCCAGAATCGTTTTGATATCCAACGTGCATCACAGACCGGTCTTGGCCAGAAGCAGGGCCAGGAGTGGAAATTTTCAAGAATCCAAGTCACTGGAGCTTCTAAATCGCGGCACATATGCGCTGATGAGGACATGTCGGGCCCCTGAGCTCGCCCCGACCAGTGAGATCGACGATGGCAACTTACGTTGACTTTGACCTGACTTTTTTTGGGGGGTCGTTTGCGATGCCTTTGCCCTCTGGTTGATCGAACCCTTTCGTCTAGGCCAGTTATTCCGACCAATATGCAGATCGGACGGTTTTTTATGTCCCGAACAGACCCAGTATATCAAGCCGGCCTGTAAAAATATTCCAGGGAAACAAGCGGTCCGGCGGCGCTATATCTAGGATACGCGGACATGTTTAGCGTACGAACAGTCGAACACACGGTATGTGTTGCCGCATTTCTCTCATCCCTCCGTCGGTAGGTTAGAAAACTCCAGCGAGCGATTTCACCGCGAAAATGGCAGGCATGAAGGAGGAGCACCTGCACCGGATCCGCGTTGTGGCCGATAGGGCTGGGCATTCAGTTCTTTCGGCCTTTTCGGTTCGGTTTTTCGGGTTTTTTAATAATTCGGATTTTAGAAAGTGACACCCGAATTAACCTATCATTTTTCAGGAACCGACAATTCGGTCCCTTAAAAATTCGGTTCGGGTTTCGGTTTAAACCGAATTAACCGAGATTGTAACATTCAAAAAATTTAAATCAAGAATTAGGTAGCAAAAACAAGTGGATAGGGTGTGGCTGCATGGGGGTGTTATGAAAATTCGTGCCAGCTTGTACTACACGACGACTACTTCGAGCTATCGCCGTTGCCGCCGGGGAGATCGCCATCACCTCGAGGAGCCGCTCTTGCTGTTGTAGCTTCGACGACCTCTTCGAGCACGTCCTATTGGCGTTCAAGCGCACTAACGACACCGAGGACGAGCTCTTCATCGTTGGCGCCGACGCGATAGGTGTTGCGGACCGGCTCCAGGCTGACGAGTTCGAACTCGTCTGGACGTTGCGGAAGATGGTCGAGCGCGAAATTCTCGGAATACATCGGTGAATTTAGGATTAATTTCAGTTCTCGTTTGATTCCAATTCTAGTTATTGATGCTGAACTTGTTAACTTTCTCGCGCAAATAAGATTGTTCAAATTTTCGGTTTGATTTTACTGTATTTTGCCCTGAGTGCCGTCCTAGAAAAACTATTTCTGAAGAGAGATATTTCGGTTGAAAATTGTACAGTGCTTGGGGACAGGATACATGGACATGTCAATTGTCAAATGTGAGTATGTGAAACGAGCCGATAGCAACAGCGTACGTGCTTGTGTACAATTTAAATTGTTGCGATATACAATCCATGTAGGATTTTATTAATTAATTTTTAGATTGGAGACAACTTATCATTATGAAATTAGTAAACGCACTAGATTCATCTGATCAAAGGAAGCCACGTTAAACCAACTATAATCAACTAGTAACGAGAGCATCTCCACCGCCATCCTAAATAGTGCGTCCGACACTTACTGCCGCACATGCTATTGGGGTGCTAGCACGTGTTGCCGCTTTATTCGGGGTGTTGCGTCCGGCACTTACTGCCGCACATGCTATGCGTTGCCGCTCTATTAGGGACGTCGCATTCCACCGCACGTCTTAATATAAAAAAAATAAACAAAATGTTAAGAACGGCGAATTTCATTCATATTAGATAAAATATCAAACTTTGGCAAATTTGATGAAGCTAAGCAATATTCAAAATAAATCCTAGATCTAGAGCCGAGTTCAGCTCCGTAACTTCCATGTTGTTGGTCCGTCGGAGTTAAAGGTTGCGTCGCCTGTGCGCCGGCTTTGAGAAAGTTGCATGCCTCGATGGTCTGCCAATTGTGGATGCGGTGGGACACCGTTCTCCTCATTAGGCTCGTCGTCGTCCCAGTCCCAGTCGCCATCGCCCTCGCGAGAAAATCTGTAGAGGCCCCCTCCTACTCCTCCTTCACCTTTGCGTCCCAATACGGCGACGACCACCGGTACTCAGGGTTATGACGCATCTCCAGCGGAAGGTGTTGCTACTCTTCTTTGATGAAGTCCAGCCACGCCTGGACCTTCAGTGGTGGCATGAAATATAGTGAAATATGTGGCCCACCCGTCCGGTAGGCTGGCGTTGGCGCCAAACACCGGTACGTTCGACGCCATGTAGCGGTGGAGGAAGTCCTCCGACATGACGCGCCGCGGAGGTGCGCGAGACAAGCTCGCATCGTCTGCGCAGAAGCAGCAGAAGAGCGCCTCCTCGCGCCAGATGGCCTCGCGCCGTCGAGCGGCATGCTCTTGGTCCTCATAGCGGTCCCACTCCCGCGCTGGCCGGTCGTTGGCCTGCATCTCCAGCGGCCACCGCTAACCTACTTCTGCCACCACCGCTGCCTCAGCCGCCATGTGCCTAGACCGTTGCCTCCTCGCGTTGTCGCTGCTGGCGCAACATCTCCCGGCGGCGTGCGATGCGTTCTTGGGTGAGCATTCACGCACGCACTCGCCATCTTCACACCAGGCTCCCCAGCGGCAGCTGCACATAGAAAACCCCATGGCGGTGAAGGAGGAAGAAGAGGATGACGAGGACACACGCACCTTGAAACTTGGCCTCGAGCAGTCCCTCCTATTCGAAGAGGCCCAGTGGAAGAACAGATCCACGCCTCCGCCGCCTTGGCCTTGTCCGAGCGAGCGGCGAATGAGAAGCACCCTGGTATGAGTACATGAATTAGGAGTAGAAGCAGCGCCTCCTCCCGCACGAGCTCTACAAGGAAAACTGGGTCATGTGGTGCCCTAGAGGAGCCCCCAGGGTCGCCACCGGTGCAGTAGATGGATCAGGTGCAACCGCCACCGGTGCAGGAGATGGAGCAGGTGCAACCGCCAGCCTGTGTCCCACCGGCGTCCTCTAGAAGGCATTGGAGTATATCGAGATGGACTAGGCGTTTCGGACAAAGCCACCGTCGACACCGCCCGTTGTTTTATTTTATTTTTTATTATGTAAAACTACATTTGTGACCCGTCCCAATATACATATATGTACGCAATATGGCTGATGCCAGCGCTGAGCGAAGCAAGGGAAAAGACATCTCCGCTGCTCGCTGGACCATCAGCAGTGGACCAATCTGTGTCGTCCCATCGTTTTGGAGAGTCTATCATGTGTGAATGTAGTTTGAACACGGCTACTGTGAAATCGACGATAAGATCAGAGAAAGCATGTATAGGTTTAAACACACGCTTTCTACCGTTCAGCACAAATCTCTCAACAACGCTAAGGTCCCTAGAAATGGAGAGTTGTGAACTTGTTGTTGATTCAAATAAGGTATTTTATGTCAAATTTGGTCTTTCGCCCAAACTAATGCCTCGGTATGAGTATCGACTAAAACTAATTTTAAATCCCCTCAAGTTAGCATAAAAAAGGACGAAGTTGAACTGTTGCAGGTCGGTGCCAACAAAATCCCTCGCTGAAGCAACGTCAATGTCAGGCTTCTTGGATCCAACCCCTTCGGAGAAACGTCTTGGCACCGACATGCATAGTTTGATTCCATCCTCTTTGGAGCCGATCTTAGAAGATATATTTGCAAATAGTTACGCGAATAGACCAACTTGGGATTAGTTTTGTAAAGTGTTGAGATCTGGCAAAAAAAAAGACGAGGACGCTGGTCTGATTGCCCACATGTCAGGGTGATTTTTTGCAATCAGTACCATGCTATATTTATAATTTTTAGGGAATCATGCGCTTTATTGATCAACAAATCATAATGTCATTACAAATTGCCAGCCGGATCACCTCCGGGGGTAGACCACGCCTAACACAGCTAGGAAAATAAGCACACGCTCTAGGTAAGAGATGAGCAGCCATATTAGAGTCATGAAAAACATGTTTGAACTCACAAGAGATGAAGGACAAGGCCGCCGACTTGATATAAGCGAACATCGGTCCAAGCACTGAACGATCCTCAGTCGTACACAACAGACGTTGGATAACCGAAAGGCAATCAGAGCCAATGATGATCTTGGTGAAGCCCTCTCCTCGGGAAAAAGTGATAGCATGCAAAATAGCCCGTGATTATGCAAGTTCAGGGATGACGACCTCCTCAAAGCGTTCTCTGCCAGTAGACAGAAAGGAACCGTTGTGGTCTCGGATCACCACCTCTGCCCCATGCACCGAGTGAGGGCAAACAACACCGCATCGACATTAACCAAGACTTTCCTTCCGGCGGTGGCAGCAATTTATGTGTTGAAGGAGAGGATACACACCTGTGGATGGGATTCTGGTTATAGAGGTGAGAAAATATCGTGTTCAGGTAAGCTTTGATCTTCATTGTGACGGACGTCGGCTGACCAACAGCTTCACCCTCACGAGTTTTGTTCCCGGCGTTCCAAATGTGCCACATAGTAAACATGACTGTAGTGGCTTGAGCGCTGGAGCATCGATCCAGGAACGCTATAGTCCATTCCTTGGAGAAACAAAGGAGCTTCTTCAGAGCTAGACAGGAAAATCAGACTGAATCTGATCCCAAACCTCCCTCGCAAACTGACATATCAGAAGAGAGTGTTCAATTGTCTCAGGTTGGCTGCAGAAAACACAAGTAGTCTACGCTGGGATGTGTCTCTTTTGCAGCTGGTAGCCACTAGGGAGGCAGTTGTGGGGAATCGCCACAGAGTGATCTTCATCTTCCCTTCCGCCTTCATTTTCCAAAGGGTTCTCCAATGTTTGGCATCATCAAAACAAGAGGATGAAGACCCACGCCCGACTCGGCTTTGCTCGGCAGCAAATTTATCAGTGCGGGCCAAGTAGTACGCCGATTGGACAGTGTACGTTCCAAAACAAGAATGTGGCCACGAGGCAAAGTCTTCGCCATCATGTCGGCTGATGGGTATTTGGAGGATCCTGGTTGCAATATTCTCCGGAAAGATGGCTTTGACAAGCTCCACATCCCAAGAACAGGACTCAGTATGTATCAGCGTGTCAGTTTGGTCTATTGGCAGAGGAACTAGAGTATGTACTATTGGAGGAATAAAACCCGGAATCCAATTGTTGGTCATGATCTTAGTAGTCATGCCATTGCTGATGCCCAGTGCACTCCTTTAAGGAAGAGGTCCCTGCTGAAGAGGATGTTGCGCCAGGTGTACGATGAAGTCCGAGGCTAAGAAGCATCCCAAAAATCGCAGGCGGGGAAATATCTTTCTTTTAGCACTCGGGCTCACAGGGAGGGCTGGTCAGTTAAGAGGCGCCAACATTGTCGACCTAACATAGCCTGATTGAAGAGTTTCAAGTCTCTGAACTCCATTCCACCCAAATATTTGGGTGTTGATAGGTGATACGTCATAAACAAATCCTTAATTTCTGATGTTCCATCTTGTTTTCATGTTTTTTCCCACATGTTTGTTATACACTTTATGTCATTTTTATCGATTTTCCGGACTAACCTATTGACAAGATGCCACAGAACCAGTTCCATGTTTTTTGATGTTTTTAGTTTCAGAAAAGTTGTTCTGGAAATATTCTCGTAATTGGAAAATTCGAATTCCGGAGGTCCTAGAATTCCCGAAGGTTCCATGGAGTCCCGAAGAGACCCGGAGGGGGCCACATGGGGCCCACACCATAGGGCGGCGCGCCCCTGGCCGCGCCTTGGGGTGGTGTGGGGCCCCCAAGCCTCCATAGCCTTTGCCCTTTCGCCTATTTATACCCCCCGAGACGTAAACCCTAAAGATATACCACTTTGTCCCAAAAAACACCCGAGGCCGTCGTCATCGTCATCCCAAGTTCGGAAGAGCTCTGGAGCTCTCTAATACGTCTCCAACGTATCTACAATTTCTGATGCTCCATGATAATATTGTGCCAATTGCTACATGTTTTCTCCCTTCTTTATGTCATTTTTACACGTTTTCCGGGACTAACCTATTAACAAGATGCCAAGTGCCAGTTCCATGTTTTCTGCTGTTTTTATTTCAGAAAATTTGTTCTGGAAATATTCTCGGAATTGGACCCCACAAAGCCCGAAGTGCCTATTTTCCCCGGAAGCATCCAGAAGACCTGAGGAGGAGTCGAAGAGAGGCACCAGGGGGCCCACACCATGGGGTGGCGCCCCTCCTTGGCCGCCAGGGGGTGGTGTGGGGACCCCAGGGCTCCACTGCCTCTGCCCTTTCGCCTATTTATTCCCCCCAGATGGAAAACCCTAGGCACCTGATCAAATATCCCCGAAAAGGTCCGCAGCCGCCGTCATCGTCAACCCTAGATCAGGGGGTTCTGAAGCTGTCTCTGGCACCCTGCCGGAGAGGAAATCATCACCGGAGGCCTCTTCATCACAATGCCTGCCTCCGGAGTGATGTGTGAGTAGTTCATCCTTGGACTACGGGTCCATAGCAGTAGCTAGATGGTTGTATCTCCTCATATGCCTCCATGTATAGATCTCGTGAGCTGCCTAACATGATCGAGATTGATCTTATGTAATTCTCAGTGCTGTCTTTGCTGGGATCCGATGAATATGGAACTCATGCCAAGTTTATTATAGTCTTTATTTGCATATGCTATTTGTGATCTTGCATGCTTTCCATTTCTAGCTGTTTCTCTGGCCAAGTAGTTGCTAGTGACTCAAGAGGGAGTATTTATGCTCAATAGTGGGTTCATGCCTCCTTTTCGCCTGTGCTCGAGTGATAGAAACGTGACGGGGGAGGATGTGTTGTTGCCACTCGGGAGAAAACAACGGTGAGAGTGCCCGCGTGTACAATCATTGCTTACATTACACACATAGTTTAATGCAGTTATCTGTTGCTTGTAACTTAATAACTAAGGGGGTTCGGATGATAACCTGAGGGTGGATTATTAGTCATAGATGCAGTTGGATTACGGTCTACGTATATTGTTGTAATGCCCTCACTAAATATCATAGTAGTCATCATGTCATGAATGTGCACTACGGTGCAACCTTTATTTGTCAATTGCCCAGCTGTAATTTGTTCACCCAACATGCTATTATTTATGGAGAGACACCACTAGTGATCCTATGAACCCCGGTCCATTTTCTTACATTGTTAAACAAACCTTTACAATTTCCTGCTTTCCTTACTTATTGCAAGCATACACCATTTTCCACACTATACGTCTAATCTTTGTTTTCATCAAGACCGGTGAGATTGACAACCTCACTGTACCGTTGGGACAAAGTATTTTGGTTGTGTTGTGTGCAGGTTCCACGTTGTTGCTGACACCGGTGAGCCATCACCACCGTTAGTGGCATCAACCTTGCAAAGATCCTATTTCTCCTACTGGATTGATAATCTTGGTTCTTAACTAAGGGGAAAACGCCTGCCGCTGTGCTCATCACACCCTCCTCTTGGGGTATCCCAATGTGTGCAAGATCTGCACCATCAAGGACTTTTTCTGGCGCTGTTGCCCGGGAGGAAGAAATCTTCTGGCGATGATAAATTATTCAGAGTGGCACACTGAGAGAGCTCCACAAGGTAAGAAGGTAAATTCTGTTGAGGAAGCCTCCTCTTTGATTGAAAGGCTTGATGTTATTATGTCTATGCTTGTTAATGGTAAAGCTCAAGTTGATCCAAATAATGTTCCTTTAGCCTCTTTGGTTGCTCAAGAAGAGCATGTTGATGTGAACTTTATTAGAAATAATAATTTTAACAACAATGCTTATAGAAATAATTTTGGGGGAAACAATTATAAGCCCTATCCTCCTAATAATGGTTATGTAATTCTTATGGCAATTCCTACAATAACAATAAAAGCTCTACCTCTGATCTTGAAAACATGCTTAGAGAATTTATTAGCACACAAACTGCTTTTAATAAATCTTTTGAGGAAAAGCTTGGTAAAATAGATGTTCTTGCCTCTAAGGTAGATAGCCTAGCTATTGATGTTGATTTTATAAAACTGAAGGTTTTGCCACATGATGTTAAAGGAAGTAAAACTTTGAATGCCATCCAAGTTCGAATTGATAATAATGTTAGGTTGATGGCCGAATTGCGTGCTAGGTGGGAAAGAGAAAATGAATTGGCTAGAAAGAATAATATTGCTAGAGTTTACAGTATCATAGCCACTAGTAAAACTGAAGCTCCAAGTGCTAGTAAACCTCCTACTATCAATGGTAAAGTAGTTGGTGTTAACAAAAACTCCACCCCTTCGGTGAAACGTGCTAAGTTGCCTCAAATTGTTGAAATTGCTTCTGATAAAAGTGCTGAAATTTTTAGAGATGTGGGAGATAATGGTCCCATTACTTTTGATGATAATAATATTGATTTTTATGATTGCAATATCTCTGATTCCCAATGCTAGTGCCATGAATATTTCCTTTACTAAACATATTACCAATGCTCTCATGAAAGTTAGGGAAGAACAGCTGAAACTTGAAACATCTATCCCTAGGAAATTAGATGATGGTTGGGAACCTATCATTAAGATAAAAGTAAATGATTTTGATTGCAATGATTTGTGTGATCTTGGTGCTATTATCTCTGTTATGCCTCAAAAGATTTATGATATGCTTGATCTATCACCGTTGGAACACTATTATTTGGATGTTCATCTTGCTGATAATGCTAAGAAGAAACCTCTTGGTAGAATTGATGATGTTCTTATTATGGTTAACAATAACCTTGTCCCTGTTTATTTTGGTGTTATTAACATTGAGTGCAATTCTTCTTGTCTTATTGTTTTGGGAAGACCTTTTCTTAGAACTGTTGGTGTTGTTATTGATACGAAAGAGGGGAGTGTTAAATATCAATTCCCACTCAAGAAAGGTATGGAACACTTTCCTAGAAAGAGGATGAAGCTAACTTTTGACTCTATTGTTAGATCAAGTTATGATGTTGATGCTTCTTCACTTGAAAATACTTGAGTTTCTTTTTATGCCTAGCTGAAAGGCGTTAAAGAAAAGCGCTACCGGGAGACAACCCGTTTTATTTCTCTATTTTCAACCCGTTTTCCTTTGTTTTCTTTTGTGTGCTTTGCACATGGGTGTTGTCTATTTCCTTAGCAACCCTGCTGTATCTTTTCTTTTGTGTTTTTGTTGACCCAAGTAAAGCCTCTAGTGGAAAGTTGAGGCTATATTTCGGATTTCTGCGCAGGAAACAGATTTCTGCTGTCCACTGTTTATTCCGTATAAAATCACAGAAAATTCAAAATGACCTGAGTTTTTTCGTGCGTAATTCTGGGTTGTATACGCAACTTTTCTTAGTTGACCACTTTTTGATTTGAGCAACATAAGATTTTCTAAACAAATCATCTTTACCTGATGTCCTATTTTGACAGATTTCTGCCAATACTTGCATTTGCATCTTAATCTCTTTCTTTTGGTGTTCTTTTGAGAAAAAGAGTTTTAAAAGAAGTTGTGACAGTAGCTAATGTGTTTTTGAGTGTTAGGCGTGTGTTGAAACTGAACCATGTGAATTTATTATTTCGATTGCACTAACGTTGCTAATGAAGACTGTGAGAAGTTTGCTGTGAAGGAAGTTTTCAAGGGTCAAGAGAAGAGGATGATATGATGTGATCAAGAAGAGTGAAGAGCCTAAGCTTGGGGATGCCCCGGTGGTACATCCCAGAAAATTCCAAGAAGACTCAAGCGCTAAGCTTGGGGATGCCCAAGGCATCCCCTTCTTCATCGACAAATTATCAGGTCACTTCTAGTGAAACTATATTTTTATTCGGTCACATCTTATGTGCTTTACTTGGAGCGTCTTTTTATTTTTGCTTTCAGTTTTTTTTTTTGCAATAAGCTTGGTTGGACCCCAGAATTCTTTTATTGGAGAGTGACACGCTCTGCTTTTTCATAGGAATACTTTGTATTCTTAATCTCTGTATGGTTGTTGCATTTATTAAGCTCACGTTTTGCATGCATCTCTTATCAGAGTTGTTAGTTTTAGTAGTATTATGTGAGTACTCTCATGTTTGCTTGTTGTATCATAAAGAGTATTTTTGTTAAAACATATCTTGTATGGTGCTTGTTGGGAGAAAGAAACTGTTGCTTGAAGTAGAATTTATAACAGTGCAAGTACAAGCTCGTATAGACTGTTGCTAGAACTTTTTCATGCCATGCTAAATGTTATTTTAGTTTTAAAGCCTTTGGATCTTGAGTAGCATGAATAGTATCAAATAGCTGAGAGTGTTTAATATGTCATTGAAAGATTCCTGAGTTGTTCTTGTCATAATGAAGCATAAATTTATGGTATTCTCTTTCGAATGTTTTATTTGGTTGACTTGGTGCATGCTCACACCATGTTTATGACTATGAACCAGTCACGAATAGCCTCCATTACCACTTAGTTTTTGAACTTGTGATACCTCTTATGCTTTAATTAATGATGTTTATGTCGTTGTGCATTATTATGGCTCTTATGCTCTCTTGATTTGTCGCTCCCAGTCTTTTGCTAGCCTCCACCTGTACTGCCTCTGCCCTTTCGCCTATTTATTCCCCCCGGATGGAAAACCCTAGGCACCTGGTCAAATGTCCCCAAAAATTTCCACAACTGCCGTCATCGTCAACCCTAGATCAGGGGGGTTCTGAAGCTGTCTCCGGCACCCTGCCGGAGAGGAAATCATCACCGGAGGCCTCTTCATCACCATGCCTGCCTCCGGAGTGATGCGTGAGTAGTTCATCCTTGAACTACAGGTCCATAGCAGTAGCTAGATGGTTGTCTCCTCCTCATATGCCTCCATGTTTAGATCTCCTGAGCTGCCTAACATGATCGAGATTGATCTTATGTAATTCTCTATGCTGTGTTTGCTGGGATATGATGAATATTGAACTTATGCCAAGTTGATTATAGTCTTTATTTGCATATGCTATTTGTGATCTTGCATGCTTTCCGTTGCTAGTGGTTGCTCTGGCCAAGTAGTTGCTAGTGACTCCAAGAGGGAGTATTTATGCTCGATAGTGGGTTCATGCCTCCTTTTCGCCTGTGCTCGAGTGACAGAAACATGACGGGGGAGGATGTGTTGTTTCCACTAGGGAGAAAACAGCGGTGAGAGTGCCCGCGTGTACAATCATTGCTTACATTACACACATTGTTTAATGTAGTTATCTATTGGTTGCAACTTAATACCTAAGGGGGTTTGGATGATAACCTGAGGGTGGATTATTAGTCATAGATGCAGTTGGATTACGGTCTATGTATATTGTTGTAATGCTCGCACTAAATATCATAGTAGTCATCATGTCATGAATGTGCACTATGGTTTAACCTTTATTTATCAATTGCCCAGCTGTAATTTGTTCACCCAGCATGCTATCTTTTATGGAGAGACACCACTAGTGATCCTATGAACCCTCGTCCATTTTATTACATTGTTAAACAAACCTCTACAATTTTCTGCTTTCCTTACTTACTGCAAGCATACACCATTTTCCACACTATACGTCTAATCTTTGTTTTCAGCAAGACCGGTGAGATTGACAACCTCACTGTACCGTTGGGACAAAGTATTTTGGTTGTGTTGTGCGCAGGTTCCACGTTGTTGCTGACACCGGTGAGCCATCACCACCGTCAATGGCATCAACCTTCCGAAGATCCTCTTTCTCCTATTGGATTGATAATCTTGGTTCTTAACTAAGGGGAAAACTCCTACCGATGTGCTCATCACACCTTCCTCTTGGGGTATCCCAACGAGTGCAAGATCTGCACCATCACTCTCCTCGGCACCCTACCGGGAGGGGAATTCATCATCGGAGGGATCTACACCACCATGCCCTCCTCCGAAGTGATGCGTGAGTAGTTCATCCGTGGACTACGAGTCCATAGCAGTAGCTATATGGTTGTTCTCTCCACTTTGTACCTCATGTTTAGATCTCGTGAGCTGCCTCACATGATCGAGATCATCTTTATGTAATGCTACATGTTGTGTTTGCTGGGATCTGATGAATGTTGAATGCTATGTCTTCTGATTATCAATCTATCATGTTATGTTCATACATATGTTATTTATGATCTTGCGTGCTCTCCGTTATTAGTAGATGCTCTGGCCAGGTAGATGCTAGTAACTCCAAGAGGGAGTATTTATGCTCGATAGTGGGTTCATGTCTCCTTTGCATCTGTGCTCGAGTGACAGAAACGTGACGGACGGAGGATGTGATGTTGCCATTAGGGAGAAAACAACGGTGTTTACCTAGTTTACATTGTTTACATTACACACTTTGCTTACGGCGATAATCTGTTGCTTGGAACTTAATACCCAACGTTTGTTCGGATGATATTTGGAGGGTGGATTATTAGACATAGATGTAGTTGGATGACAGTCTATGTATTTTTTTGTAATGCCCGCATGAATCACATAGTAATCTTTATGTCTTGCATATGCACTATGGTGCAGCCTTAATTTCTGTTAATTGTCCAGCTGTAATTTGTTCACCATGCATGTTATTTATCTTTTACGGAGAGACACCGCTAGCGGACTGTGGACCCCGGCCCATTTTCCTCATACTGATAAAACACCTACTTCTTTCACGCTGCTTTCATACTACTGCTACTGCTTTCATACTGTTTTCCTATTGTTTTCCACACCATACGTTTAATCGCTTTGTGTTCAGCAAAACCGGTGAGGTTGACAACCTCACTACTATGTTGGGACAAAGTGATTTGATTGTTTTGTGTAGGTTCCAAGTTGTTGCTGAACCGGTAGTGCGTCCTGCCACCTCAGCTGCATCAACCTTCAAAGATTGCTTGTCCTCCTACTGGTCGATTCAACCTTGGTTTCTTTTCTGGGGGAAACTTCCTGCTGCACTCTTCACACCTTGCACTTGGGGTTTACCAAAGTTAGTCACTAACATAGTTTTCTGACGCCGTTGCCGGGGATTTCAAAGTCATCAAGAAGCAACCACTCCCCCGTCAACTCTTGCACCATCAATAGGCACTTCCGGGAACGCCAATGGAGTTTCCTTTTTTACGTTCTGTGTGCCCTACCAGAAATTAGGCTACTGATTTCCGCATGGTTTCATAGATGGACACAGGAAAATGAAAGCAACTCATTATATAGGTAGGGATAGACTGAATAACCGATTTGAGGAAGGTCTCTTTCCTAGCTCTAGAGAGGGGTCGATCGGAAGCCCCACTAATGCGTTGCCACACACGGTTGTGCAAGAATTGGAAAGTATTAACTAGAAATTGTCCCACTTTGGTGGGCATGCCAAGATATTTTTCCTCTGGTGCTTCATTATGTACTCCCAGTTTATGCATAACATTGCTGTTGACCACTTCTGAGCAATGACATCGAGAGAAAATTGATGATTTATCCATATTTATCTTCTGACCGGATCCAGCACAAAAATTCTCCAGGGTTTGCTGCACAGCGTCCACACGCCTCTCATCCGAAAGGGCAAAGAATATGATGTCATCCGAGAACAGTAAATGGGTATTTGGGGGTCCAAGTCAAGTGTTACGTAATCCTTGTAGCACACCTTGGACCTTCATTGTTGCAAAAGACATGATAGACCTTCCGTACAGAGAAGAAAGAGATAGGGGCTAATCGGGTCGCCTTGACGACTAACCCTTGTGGGTATAATAGGCTGAGTAAAGTCACCGTTCACACGTACGGTGTACCGTACCAAAGTAACACATCTCATGGCAGTATTGATCCTGCTCTGTGAGAAACCGAGCTTCTCAAGGAAACCTACTAAGTAATCCCACTCAACGTGGTCATGGGCCTTCATCATATCCACTTTTAGGGTGAAAAGGGTATTTTCGCATGTTGTTGCCGAATGGTATGTAAGCACTCATAAGAAATCAAGGTCTTGTCAGTGATCAAATGCACCGGGACAAAATCACTTTGATTTTTAGAAATGATCATTGGCAGAATCAACTTCAAACGGTTTGCTAGGACCTTCAAAGCAATCTTATAGAGTACATTGCATAGACTAATTGGAAGGAAATTCTTTAGGTGTTGAGGGGTTGCTATGTTGGGAATAAGAACAATGATGGAATCGCAGAAGCCCTTAGGAAGCTGCCCCCCCATCTAAGAAAGTTCGTACTGCCTGGCAAATGTACACATGAAAGAAATCCCAGTGAGTCTAATAAAAGAGTGTCGAGAAGCCATCCTGCCCTGGAGCTTTGGTTGGACCCATATGGAATAAGGCGTTCTTGATCTCATCGCCAGTATAAGGCTTAAGTAAATCCGTGTCCATATCATTAGTGACCTTAGGGCATCTCCAGCCGTTCGCCCCCCCCAGGTTTCAGTTCGGTGCTTTCTAGCGATAACGCCACCCCGCACCAAAACCTGGGGGGGCGATTTTACCAGCCGTTCGGCGACCAGGAAAAGAGAACGGCGATATCATTTGAAACTTCCTCTTCCCGCCCCAAAAAATAGAGCCCGAGTTCGGCGATCACGGCAGCCATAGTTTGGGCAATCATATTACAAAAAACGCCACAGGTGGGCGATCAAATAGAGTCTAGATCGAATCACAGACGGGCGCATGCGGCGTGGGCAAAGGTGGGCGATCAGGCAGAGGCGTCGGCTAGCGTTGGAGCAGGCGGCGAGCTCGGCGCAGCATCCTCCAGGTCGATGACGGGCGCTGCATCCTCCAGGTCGACGGCGGGCGCGGCATCCTTGTCGACGACGGGCGCGTCATCCTCCAGGTCGACGACGGGCTCGGCATCCTTGTCGACGACGGTCGTGGCATCCTCCAGGTCGACGTGCGTTCTCGTCGGCGCGGTGGTGTAGCTCGTGCCACCAGACGACGTAGTCGGGGCCGGGGCCATGCTGATATCGCTCAGGATGAGGGTGCACTGCGCCAGGAACCAAGCTCTCACCTCGAGGGTCATTGTGGCTGGGTCGCCCCTGTGAGGAAGGAGAGGTCGTTGTTCCTCTTCTTCGCCGTGGTGCCAGTCCTGAGGAGGTCGATCTTCACCTGCGAGTTAGCCATGAGCGCCGCCCATCTCTGTTTGGCGACCTCCTCCCTCTTGCCGGCCTGGGACTGGGTGTCGGTGATGCAGGTCTCGATGGACGCCTGGAGCTTTGCTGCTGCCGGCGCGCCGTCTCTTGCCAACTTGGCTTTCTTGTGGCCCATCGGCGGACACCCTTCGGACGCACACGCAACCACCGCATCGGGAACGTACTCCTTGCCCTTGCCGATCGACCGCCGCACCTCCGCCCACTTCTCGCACCCCTCGATAACGACGAAGACATGGAGGAACTTGAAGTCGGAGCCCTCGTCGTTCTTGTACGCCTCGAGCATCCGGACGATCTCCATATCGCGGTTGGCGCTGCTCTGCGGCCTCATCGAGATCTCCTCCTGGATGCCGTGCCACTTGTTGCAGGACGTCTGGATGTTGGCCCAATGGTTCGCCATGGCTTTCTGGCCGCGGTCGGTGACGCATGAGGCGAAGTAGGGGTCGATCATCCGGCGCTCGTCGTACGCAGTCTTCACCCGCTTCTAGTAGTTGTCGACGTGCTGGTTGGCGCCGACGATCGGGTCCATGCTGATCGTCTTCCACGCCTCGGCGAGGAGGACGTCCTCCCTGTTTGTCCACTTGATGCGAGGCTCGACGGGGGGCGCGGGTGCCTTGGGTTCCTTGCGGGGACGGCCAGGACCACGGCGCTTTCGGCCTTCATCGTGCCCCTCTGGCCCCTCTGGCGCTACCAGTGTCTCGTCCACCTCGTCGTCGTCGCCCTGCACCTCCGTCGCCTGCGTGCCGGCAGAGCACCCTTCGCCGTAGTCACCACCTCCCTGCGTGAAGAACTCCCCGCTCTGCTCGAGGAAGCCAGGGCTCGCCGCCGCCGCCATCGTGCCAGCCATGATGATCTCCTCCATGTAGCTGTTGTCCTGGGCCTGCAGTCCGGCCATGATCGCACGGCGGTGGTACGGGGAAGCTGTGTAGCCCGGCGAGGCACCATACATCATCGGCGGGTGGTAGGGGAAGGTGAGGATGGGGTTGAAACCGTCCTGGGGGTCGCCTTCGACGAACCACGCAGGCGTCGGGTGCGGTGACGGGCGTGGCGACGGCGACGGCGAGTTCTTCCATCCGGCGAAGATGGGGCTGAAGCCGGTCTTCCGCTAGACGAGCGGCGCTGTGGCTGCGACCCGAGTAGGGGGCTCGTCCGGCGCGGCCTCATCCTCCTCCTAATCCTCCAACTCCTCTTCCTCGGCGGCGGCCTGCTCCTCCGCCTGCAGCTGCGCCATCAACTGCCTCTGCCGCTGCGCCGCCTCCCTCCCCCGGCTCTTGACGTTGGCCGTTTCCAGGCGCGCTCTCTCAGCGATCCACTCCTTGTTGGTCATGCCGGGCGGCTTCTCCTTCGGCACTCTCGGCTTGCGCGGTTTCTTGCCGAGATCGGAGGTCGCAGGAATGGATACGGCGGCGACGGCGGCGCGGGGTCCTGTGAATCGGGCGGAAGCCATGGCGTCTGGATCTCGTGTTGGGTGGAAAATGGCGGGAATGGAGTGGGGGGAGGGGTACATGAGGGTGGAAAGTGGAGGGAAACGCCGAAAAAAGGGAGGGAAATCGTATTCCATCACCGACAGTTGTGGCCCACGCACGCATTTCGCCCCCCAAGCCGAACCCAGCGTGCTGGGTTTGGTCTGGGTTCGGCGGCGTGAAACGGCGCAAAAAACGGCGGAAAGCGGCACTCAATCGGGTCCTAGGGGGCGACTGGTGCGAAACGGCGCAAAAAGGCGAAAAACGCCGCTTGGGGGGCTCAGGGGGGACGGCTGGAGATGCCCTTAGATGGAATTGAATCAAGAATAGTATCGCTAGCAAGGGTAGGTGAAAGTACATGGATGCCGCCTAGAGGGGGGTGAATAGGCGCTTTGAAATAATTACGGTTTAGGCATGAATAAATGCGGAATAAAACTAGCGTTTAATTTATCAAGCACAAAACCTATACAAGCTAGGTTTACCTATGTGAACCAACAACTTATGCTAGGCAAGAAATACAACTATGTGATAGCAAGATAGATGACTTCAAACACGATGGCTATCACAAAGGTAAATACATAAGTAACGAGCTAGAGTATAGAAATAACCGAAGCACAAGGAGACACCGATGTGATTACCGAAGTTCCTTCCCAAGGGAAGTACGTCTTCGTTGGAGAGGTGGGGAGCCACCTAGGCGCTCCTCAATAGCACGGATGTGCACACCTTATTCTCCTTGAGCTTCTTCGGTGAGGGAGATGCTCGTTTCCACTATGAGGTCGACTTGAAGGCGTTGACCAAACCTTACATGGGGTTGAGGCTATCTCCACAATTCAATTGGAGGCTCTCAACGAAGCTTCTTGAAACAAGGTGGAAGCTCCAAGCACTAACCGTCTAGGGTGCTCAATACACCCAAGAGGAACAATGTCTCTGGTGACCAAGCGCCCAAGAGTAACAAGCTCACGAACTTGTCTCTCACGAATCTCGTGGGGAACTCAAAGCGATGCACCTAATGCAATGGAAAGAATACACAAAGTGGTCAAGAACTTCTCTCCCAAATCCCACCAAAGCAACTAATTCTATGGAGGGAGGAAGGAGGAAGAACAAGGAAAACAAGAAATGAATCCCTAGATCTAGATCCAATAGGTTCCCCCTCACAAAGAGGAGGGATTGATTGGTGAAGTGGTAGATCTAGATCTCCTCTCTCTTTTCCCTCAAGTGGAAGCAAGAATCATTGGAGGGATTGGGAGATAGCAAGCTTTTAGAGGTCAAACTTTCCCAAAAGGTTAGGGAACCATGGGGGAAGAAGGCCCCTTAAATAGGTCACCCAAATATCCAACCGTTTTTTTTATAAAAGGGGTTATACCCCAGCCTTTGCATCAAGTGATGCACACAGCTTTTATTACTTATTGAGTTTCAGTGTGTGTTAAGAGATTACAACAACAAACTCCTTATAGGACGGGAAAGCTCCCTCAAACTAATAGCAGGAATAAAACTACGAAAGACTATTAATATGCCGCCACGTATCTCGGGAGAAAAAAATCTTGTGCCACCGTAAGGAGACGTCTGCAGCCATCCACCATAAGGTTCCTCTGGTCCAAAGGAAGTAAGAAAGCCCATAGCTGGATCCAATGTGCTGCCTTGAAGATAACCTGTAAGACATGAAAATAATCTTTCTTGTTAAAAACAACATCATTCCTACAAGTCCAAATGGCCCAACAAATGGCCGACACTCCAATTCTAATCCTATCTTTAGTCTTCTTATCAATCCCATTTAACCAATTCCCAAACATTTTTGTTACGTTGGAGGGGGGAGGAATATTGTAAGAACAAAAAACCACACGCCAAACAAGTTTAGCAAAAGGGCAACAAATAAAAAGGTGCTCATCAGACTCCTCATTCCCCAAAAAAAGAACAATGTGTGTCACCTTTCCACCCTTTTCTAGCTAAATTATCTCTAGTTAGCAATACTTTCTTATCTAAGAACAACATGAAAATTTTAATTTTGAGAGGAATCTTCAATTTCCACAAATAAGTTTTGAGGAAGATTGCATGACCATTCATCATATCCTCATAAATGGATTTAACAGAGAACAACCCATTTTGTGTCAAATTATAATGAAACTTATCCTCAGATGGAACAATAGAAATATTCATCAAACGCAAACAAAGGTGAGACCACAAATCCCAAGTATTACCTATTAAATTCCTATGAAAAGAAATATTAAGAGGTGGAGCATTGTGAAATACATCATGTACAGAAACATTTTTATATTTCACAATATTATATAAGAGAGGGTATTGATCTGAGAGAGGAGTTGTACCTAACCAAGTGTCTTCCCAAAATCTAGTTCCCTCCCCATTCCCAACTTTAAAAGAGTCTCTACGAAGGAAGTCCTCCTTAACTCTTATTAAACCTTTCCAAAAGGGAGAATCATTAGGTTGTGCTTCAATATGAGCTAAAGATTTACTATGAAGGTATTTGTTCTGCAATAATTCCTGCCAAACACCATCTTCAGTAAGAATCTTAAACAGCCATTTACTAAGTAAACACTTATTTTTTAGCTCAAGCACTTCCACCCCTAATCCGCCCTGGTCCTTAGGTCTACAGATAATCTTCCATCTTGTTAACCTATATTTTCGTTTGTTCTCATCACTTTGCTAGAAAAATCGATATCTATAAAAATCAAGTCTCTTACGAACTCCAATAGGAATTTCCAAGAAAGAGAGCATAAACATGGGTAGACTAGTTAACACAAAATTAACCAGCACTAAGCGGTCCCCATAAGATAATAATTTACCTTTCCAACACCCAAGTTTGTCCTCAAAACGACTCTCCACTTGGTGCCACTCAGAATTTTTAAGTTTTCTGTGATGGATAGGGATTCCCAAATAATTAAAAGGTAGAGAACCAGACTCACAACCAAAAATTTGTTTATACTGACTTTCTACCTCCTTAGCCTTTCCAAAACAAAAAACTTCACTCTTATGAAAGTTAATCTTGAGACCCGATAGTTGCTCGAAGATACACAAAATTAAATTAAGATTTAGAGCCTTATCAAGATCATTCTCTAAGAATAAAACAGTATCATCAGCATACTGGATTATAGACAAACCTCCATCAACAAGGTTAGGAATTAGACCCCCAATTTGTCCAATTTCCTTAGCCCTAGCAATAATAATAGCCAACATGTCTGCAATAATATTAAAAAGGATAGGAGATAGAGAATCCCCCTGCCTAAGTCCTTTTTTCGTTTGGAAATAATGACCAATATCATCATTTACCCGAATACCTACACTTCCTCCCTGAACAAATTGCATAATCATTTTGCACCAATCTTGTGCAAAACCTTTCATACGCAAAGCTTGTTGGAGAAAGGGCCATTTGACCTTATCATACGCCTTCTCAAAATCAATTTTAAAAATAACCCCATCCAATTTCTTCTTCTTAAGTTCATGAATAGTTTCGTGAAGGATAACAAGTCCTTCTAAAATGTTTTTCCCAGGCATGAACGCTGACTGAGAAGGACGAACTATCTTATTCACAATTTGGGTAATACGATTAGTACCCACCTTTGTGAAAATCTTAAAACTAACATTGAGAAGGCATATAGGTCTGTACTGTTGAATCTGAATCGCATTATCTTTCTTAGGCGGCAAAGTTATCACTCCAAAGTTCAGCTTAAACATCTGAAGATTACCTTGCTTAAACTGTGTAAACATAGCCATCAAATCAAATTTAATAATCTCCCAGAAAGTCTTATAGAACTCTGCCGGAAACCCATCTCGACCCGGAGCTTTATTCAGTTCCATTTGCGATATTGCCTCAAATACTTCTTTCACTAAGAAATCAGAAATGAGAATATCGTTTTCCTCTGGGGATAACTGCGGTATATCATGATTATGGCTCTCCACCAAGGATAAATAACTGGGAACCGAAGGCCCAAATAATTTTTTATAATATTCAGTAATATAACTTCTTAAATTTTCTTCTCCAACAATAGTTCCCTCATCTTGTTCCAACTGAAAAATTAATTTCTTACGATGTTTCATTCGCAATAAGATGAAAATATTTAGTATTGTCTCCCCCCTCCTGAATATGCCTAACCTTAGCCCTCTGCACCCATTTACTCTCTTCCTCTCTACGAAGACAGCACAAGCGATCATTAGCCTCACGAAGAGTATCCCTCTCGGCAAAAGACAAAGGAACACTCTCAGCTCTGAGATCCAGCTCGTCAATTATCTTGAGCAACCTATCACTTTCAATCCTATACTTACCGCTTAGATTCTTCGCCCATCCCTTAATAAACCGTCTAAGATGCCTAATTTTATTCTGCCATTTCTCTATAGCCAAATCACCTTTGACTACCTCATTCCAAACAGAGGCAACCATCTCAAAAAAACATCCATTTTGAGTCACGAAAGTTCAAATGAAAAACGGCTTTTGTTCCCAACATGAGACCGAGCCCCAGAATCCAAAAGGAGGGGTGTATGATCCGACCCATTCCTAGATAAAGCTTGAATCACGCAGGGGCGGTACCTCCGGTGAAACCACCGGAATTACCGCCCCCGGATGAGTTAGAATACCAAAAGGGCTGGAAAACTGCCCCAGGCACCGGAATCTCCAGTGGCTTGGTGCTGGAAAAAACTGCAGAACACCCGGTACGAAAACGGTCGTAACTTTTGCATCCGGACTCCATTTTCGATGGTCTTGGGCTCGTTGAAATCGCAAAGACGAGCACTACAACAATATGCAGAGAAACATCATAGTCCAAAATGTGAATATAAAACAAAATGATGAAAGGTTTGACCTATCAATAAAGGACAACCGGTAGAAACCTCCAACAACAAAAATGCGATAAGTTTTTCATACGAATACCATTTTTGATGAACTTGAGCTTGAAATGAAGAAAATGACAAGCTATAAAACCTCACATGGAGAAAACCAAAATAAGAACCAAGAAGGATGGTGCCAACTATGTAAAGGTTTGAGCTCTCTACGATAGATACGATCAAGATATGCATTCAAGAGCCCCTCTAGATAGTACGGTTATCTAAGTCATAACTTTGCCTTGCAAAATCCAATTGAGCTATATGATGACGGTCTTAATCACCTCAAGTTGGACCACCTTTCTTGATTGTCCTTCGTTTCGTGAAGACTTGTAAATTGCTCCCCCATAAGCTAATATTAGAGAGCTTCTCACATGACCATATTCACTTGACCATAATCTCCATATGGGTGGAAAGATTTGCACACCTACTTGATCAACCAAGTATCTTCTCTTTATTCATGATGATGATTACTTGAAGGTAAACATGAATATTCACACAATATCCTTCTTCAATACATGCTTGTAATATGGTCAATAGTAGCATGACAACTCTTCTATTGATCATATAGATATATTCATTAAGTGATGATCTTGATAGCATCCAACCTTGAATCCAACACATGGAGTTCAAGTGGTGCCAATGGACAAACCTATAAGATTGTCTCAATGCAAACATTAGTCCATAAGGATTGTCATTAATTACCAAAACCATACATGGGGGAACCATACACTTTCAATCTCCCCCATTTTGGTAATTGATGACAATCCCTTTTACGAGGGTTTGTATAATGAATTAAGAAAGTATGCGGAACAATACACATGGATGCATGAGAATGGAAGGAAAAAATGCTTAAGAACAAAACCAAAGCATTAAACCAAATTCCCTTAAACCCTCTAAACTTCTCCCCCATTGGCATCCATTGCCGAAATGGGCGGAAAAATGTAGAAGGCCAATATAGTAAGAGCTCCCCTACAATTTTTTCATTTCTCATAATATGAGTGAAAACAAATGCATATTCAATGACGAATAGATGGGGGAGATCAAACTAATTGAGGATCCAAAGATTGAAAATAAGATTATATTCCTTTAACACTTCTTCCAAGAGGAGGAGCACAAACAAACAATCCGAAAAACCAATGGAACCAGGGATTTTTTGATTTTAGCAAAATAGTGTTCTAAAGAAAATCATGAAGCTCCCCAATGTTCATGCACTACTTAGAGTTTGTTTTTGCATTTGAATACAAAGTGCACAAAGATGGGATCATCACTCTCCGAATATACTCTAAAACACAAAACAAGTGCAAGAGAGCATAAAAAGCAAACTAGGCATAGCACTTGAAGAAAATAAATGAATGATTGAGCAAAAAGATACCAAATGAACGGAACACAATGAGACAAGGCTCAACCATACATAAGGAAACCAACATGCCCACCAAGATAAGCATGAGAGACAAAAAAAAACTCAAAAACAAATGAGTGCATAAGATGAAATAATATAAGACAAGCACTCATAAGGAAAATACTTTCCGGAGTCACCAAAAATGAAAGGGTATAAGAAGGATGGACTCCAAAGGACCAAAAAGAGATGTAACTCCTCTCATGTGTATAACTTTCTAAGTGGACACAAATCATGATAATATGTATCCACAAAGAAGCATGTACACACAAAATAGTTACGAAGTGAAGAACATGATATCCAAGAGAAAGTCATAAATACACCAATAAGATTTTTTGTATTGAAAGCATAGCACATAGCTCAATTTTATCTTAAAAGGGGATAAATTAATTTCCAAGACAACCCCACCAAAGACATCACAAATACCAATAGGGAAAAAATAGATAGTTGCAATGTTTTGGAAGAATCAAGTATCACAAAAGGATAATAATTTTACAAATAAAGAATTTTCATGCCAAGATGCAACGTACACAAGGTTGAATTCAAGAATACTATGCATGAGCGATAATTGTTACCAAGATCACATTGGAGATGTTGTTGTGGATAAGAGTTAATCTATCATCCTAGCTTGACTCTGATAAGATCATGGTGACAACACCTTCCTTGAGAATGAGGCAAGCATCCAATGCATCTCAAATGTACCTAAAACACATTTAAGCACAAAATGGTCCCCAAACTTATTGGGTCCAAAGTAGTTAGAAAAACTACAATACATAGGATAAGATCCACATAAATATGTGCAATAGATACTCTTACCCAAACCAGCCAGTACCCACTCTCCCGCACCGGCGGTAGTACCGGTGTTACCACCCGGTACTATCGGTGCGGCGGTCAGTGTCCCAGAGCTACTCACCAGTAATCCGCAACACCGGAGGTACAGGTGGAATCAGCGGTACTACCGCCCACCGGTACTACCGGTGGCCTCCGTCGTTGCCTCCGTGATGTACCAACAGAGCGTTGGTTTGGCGGTACCACCACCGGTACCAGCCCCGGTGGTGGACAGCCCCTGGAATCCTGAGGAAACGCCGGAGGTACCGGTGGCACCACGGTGCTACCGCCCACCGGTACTACCGGTGGCCTCCATTGTGGCCTCCGTGATGTACCAACAGAGCATCGATTTGGCGGTAGTACCACCGGTACCACCACCGGAGGTTGCCTCCCTGGAGATGTGCTGGATAATACCGAAGGAGGTACTACCGGTGGTTTCACCAGTACTACCACCACCTGGACAAAAGGCTGGCCAACTTCCTCCTTTTGAGATTTCTGCCGATTTTGGATTTGGTGGAGTTTACCCTACATAACGGATCAAACAAAGTAAAGTATGACATAACAAATGCATTAGTAAATATGCATGCAAATACCTTCAAGAACCAAAAGGGATATGATGTGGACAAAAACACCAAGAAAACCAAAGAGGGTGCACAAGATTGTGACACGAAAAAAGGTTGTCCAAATCATACCAAAGATCCAAATCAACACATGGTTGATAAGAAACCAATTTGAAAATAAATCAAGTAAAAAAGAGATACACAAAGAACCATTTAACACTTGAAAGAAACCAAATAAGAGTTCAATGAAGAAATGAGATATTGAACTCCCAAAAGAGATACCAAAAGAAAGATTCATTAATGAAAAGAAGTCCGATGTCCAAAATAGATCAATTTGAAATAAATCAATGAGAAGATAACCAACTCCCAAAAAGAGTAAGGTTCCAACAACTAAACCAAACCCTCAACACTTTTCATGATGGCACAAAGTACCAAGACGAAAAAGGTTTGTCTTCCAAATATACACGTCATCGGGATTAAATACCAATTGAGAAGGATCTAAAGATAAATGAAGAAAAATAGTGTTCTAAATAATATAGGAAAGCTCCCCCATGATTTGTGCATTACTTATAATTTTGTATCTGAATATAATATGAACACAAGTGGGATCCTTGCTTTTGCTTTACCAATTAGAACACCAACCAAATACGAGTAAACCAAAGAGATTCTCAAAAGGCAAGGAAGACAATGGGAGTGAGCACAAAGAAATTACATGGCAATAAATATGGGAAAAAGAAGAAATAGCTCAAGTAAATATGATCAATACATTATACCACAAATAAGATTATCACTTGTCAAGGACAAGAAGAGGAGTTATTACTCGGTGGTATGTTGCATACATATTCATGATCATATTCACAAAACAAAAGCTTACGAGAAGGATAGGAATGAAAACACCATGCTCAAATCGATATTCTTGGTGGCTTCAAAAGTCGAATGATCATGCAAAGCAATGATTAATATAGCATGAAGCAACCGGTTTCCGAGAAGGTAAATACTAGTGCATATTTGAGGAAAACCGTACCAAGAAACTCTCTTACAAACAAGATACCAAAAGATGAACAAATAAAATCATTTAAGCAAACTGAAACTTGTTTGAGCACACATGCCACATAGGAACAACATAATTAACAATATCAATTCTAGGTGGCAAGACCTCAAATGTTCACATTCTTTAGGCTTGTGATATGCACAAAGCATATTACTCCCCCACAATGGTGATAATACTTATCTTCTTAGAAAGAGGCAAACAAATACAACTAGAGATAACTAATAGACATTAGAATTTAAATTTCTCATGAGTATGACATACCACACACAGACTAGATAATATTGAAATATCAACACTAATTGATATTCCTCATGTATACACAATTTAGGACTGTGAAGTGCTAAAGGCGTATTACTCTCCCAAAATGGGATAGTCCATTAATCACTCAAAAGAGCCAAATAAGATACAAACATGATGAAATTAGGCTCAAAGCAAAATCATACATACATGTTGTGCGAACCAACAAACACATACTAGATTACTCAAGGATAAGTAAGTAGTAAGCACAACATATACAAAATACAAGCAAGGTACAAAACTGATACATGAAAAGGGGCAAGCAACTTTCAATGTATATATATATAATGTAAATACAAGTTACCACAAGAAGGAGCATGGAATATGAGATAGAGACATGATAATAGAAATGACTTGGCTTAAGGAAAATATACGTGATGAAGATCCCTTAATTCTTCATGATATAGCCAAGACTCCAATTCCCTCCAATAACACCTATTGATCAAGTTTGAGATTGTTGGTCCCCAACCAAGTTGGGTCCTAAGAGGTTAGTCACAATAGGCTTGGCAACCCAAATGGTTCTTTTATTGACACCACTTTGAGTACCAACATATTTGGCAAATACATTGCCCATATTATCCTTCCAAATGGAATAAACATCATAAATTATGATTGGGTTGGATAATGTACCATTAGTGCATGAAGAAGAAAGATGCCCCTTTTCACGGAATAAATAGCAACAACGACTCCTTCCATTCTTTTTAGTTGATTTCTCAACTTGAGAAGCATTAGCTTGAGTCTTCATGGGAGGAGACCTTTCTTCAACTTGAAGTTGAGATAGAGGTTGGACTTGTGGCCGCTTCCCTTGTTTCTTCTCACTAATTTGCTTCTTCTTCAAAGGGCATGATCTAACATGATGCCCTTCAACCTTGCACTTGAAGCAAACAATCTTGGCCAAATTCTTGAATTGTTCATGGCCCTTCTTCTTGTCGACCTTGGACTTGTTTTTGTGATAAAGAAATGAATCCAAGTCCTCTCTTGTGATTGGGGGATTTTTGTACACTCAACATATTGTGAAGTGTGGACTTCCCTTTATGACACTTCTCCAATTCTTTCCTAAATGAAGTAACTTGGGCCTTGAGCTCTTTGATTCCATATACATGGTTAGTATCAACACAAGAGCTAGAGGAAGTAGATGCATCATTATTAGAGCAACAAGGTAAGGAAAGCAATTGATCATAAGATGTGGGAACATTATGAGAGGATGAATTACTAGGACTAGCACAAGGAAATATAACATTTAGAGTAGAGATTGTGCCTTTATCCACATGAGGCTCACAAGATGTTACCTTAGTTAAAATAGCCTCATGAGCTAATTTTAGCCTCTCATGGGAGAATAGAAGATCCTCATGAGAGATTGAGAGATTTCCATGAGTTTCATCCAATTTCCCATAATTACTAGTTAGAAACTCAAGTTGAGCCCATAGCTCAACATTCTCCTTTAATATGGATGCTTCACAAGAAATAGAGTTAGTAGCACAAGCATCGTCATTTTTAGCTTTGAGGTCATTAGCAAGAGAAATAGATGATTCATTGTCCCTTCTAAGCTTAGAAACGCTAATAGCATAGGTTTCTTCTAGACCATATAGTTTCTCTTCAAGAGAAGATCTCAGGGACTGTTCTTTCTCAAAAGCCTTTTCAAGCTCTTTGTCCTTGATAGAATGACTACCACTATGACTTTCCAAAGTCACGATGATATCTTCATTTTCATCTATAAGAGAGTTATCCTTATCAAGTTGTTCTAGGAGAGCATTCACATTTTTCTTGGTATCACCATCAAGGCTAGCTAACCACAAAGCTATCCACTCATTTCTATCAGTGATGGAGGGATAATAACCCGGTAGGCCAACTCCAAGGTGTAACCCGGCCCAACGGACGCTGCGCAAGATCCGGCTAAGGATAAAGAAACTTCTGGAAGGCCCAAGTTTGTAGGCCTCGTAACCCGGATTGTGGGTTACGGTAAAGGAAAGTTAGGGTTTGCATGCGGTGTCCGGGTAGGATTCAGGGTGCGCCTTGGAGGGTAAGCCAGGGGTACGGGTGCTTTATAAACCGACCCCTAGGTTTAGTTGAGAGAAATCTAAGAACCCTAGCAAGATCGTTTGGTATCGAGTATCCAGTGTAACACGAGAGTCGAGTTAATATCTTGAGATCGGAGACTCGGCGACTTGATTGCCGGCTACCAGATCGAGTTCCATCATGTTTTCCTCTGAGCTAAACCCTCTCCCAAACGCCTGTGTCGTCTTGCCCCAAGATCCGTTACCCCCGGTAACGTCTTCCGTGATTATCCCACGACAGTTGGCGCCCACCGTGGGGCCTGCGTCCAAAGGTGTTTACATCACGGGAGAAGCTCGGAAGAACATGGAGAATCTTGTCGTCGGCGAGATCTACATCGACCACGAAGGAGAGAAGATGGTGGACGATTCCGGCTGGGGGGGCGGAGTCGGATCACCTCGAATCTGGATCTATTGTGACGATCGGCCAGATCAGCGTCTTCATCGGTATGGTACGTACATCTGATTTAAAAGGACAATATCATGTGCATACCACAGGAACTTCTAATAGGGACAAAAAGATACTCAAGCAAGCTGTGAACTCGGTTTCCTCGGCTGGTCCGGGATACCTGAGATGGGCGGAGCAAGAGATAACGTGGAGCAGAAGAGATCACCCGGAAAGAATAGAGCACCCAGGAGTCTTAGCATTGGTAGTCGCACCACAGGTTAATGGTTACGAGTTAAAAAGGGTCCTGATGGACGGTGGAAGTAGCATCAATATCTTGTACTGGGAAACTTTTTCACGCATGGGTCTCAAAGAGTCCCAGCTACAGAAAAGCTCAACAATTTTTCATGGAATAGTGCCGGGTCACTCGGCATGTCCCGAGGGGAAAATCGCATTGGAGGTAGCTTTCGGAGAATCAACGGATAATTATCGAGTCGAGTGGCTCACGTTCGAGGTGGTCAAATTGCGCAGTCCTTATCACGCACTATTTGGAAGACCGGCTTACGCCAAATTCATGGCCAGGCCGTGTTATGTGTATTTGCAGCTGAAGATTCCGGGTCCTAAGCAGACCATCACCATACATGGAAGCTGGGATATAGCGGCCGAGTGCGACGAAGGAGATTCGGTAATGGCCGAGCAAGCTTGCAGAAAAGAAGAACTCAAGTATTATCGGTCTCAAGTAGATCCGGATGATGGAACCGCATTGAAAAGGCCGAATACTGAGGACGAAAGAGCAAAATTCAAGGCAGCACAGGATACCAAGATGATAGATTTTGTCGAAGGTGATCCCACTAAGCAATTTACTATAGGGTCTAACTTGGACAGCGAGCAGGAGAAGGCACTTGTGGAGTTTATTCGTTCGAATGCGGACGTATTCGCCTGGACACCTAGCGACATGCCGGGTATCCCTACAGAGTTGGCAGAGCACAGTTTGCATGTAGATCCCAAGTCCAGGCCTGTGAAGCAGGGCTTGAGGAAGATGAATGAGGAAAGAAGGAAAGCTATAGGTGAAGAAATTGCTCGGCTATTGACAGCCGGCTTCATCATGGAAGTATTTCACCCGGATTGGTTAGCAAATCCGGTGCTAGTGATGAAAAAGACCAATGAGTGGAGAATGTGCATTGATTTTACGAGTCTCAACAAGCATTGCCCAAAGGATCCGTTCGCACTACCAAGGATAGATCAGATCATAGATGCAGTAGCTGGGAGTGACTGTCCCACCCGGACTTCTAGGGGATACTCACAGTCCGTCAAACAGTAGATAAATGGCTTACGGGGCATACCGGCACCCGCATCTCAATATGAGCAGGCCAACACGTAAACGTGTGACAACCATTCTCTTACTATTCATCGTCTGCGCAAACCATCCCGTAGAAATCCAGATACTTCCATTGACGTACTTCAAAACATACACACATGGTACGTCAACGGCATTGGAACAAGTGATATCACAACAGATATCTACGACACAAAAGATTGAAATAAGTTGCAAATAGCTCTCACTAGAGCAGAGATAGCAAATACAATCATCCAGAGGGCACATGCCCCAACATATCATCATTACATCACAGCGGAAGCATTCAACATGTCTGAGTACAGACAAGAACCAAATAGGCCTAAGAGGCCGGAAACGAAAAGACGGAGCCCATCCACGAAGTCTCGGATCTTGCCCGGGTCCGCTATCTACTCGTCAGCAGTCTCGTCATACTCCACGTAGTTGCCACCATGGGGATCCTCGGAAACGTAGTCTGCGGAAACCACAGCCCCAAAGGGGTCAGTACATAAACGTACTGGCAAGCAAGACTCACAGTTCACCAAAGTGTAACCCGTCAACACCAAGCACAGATGCCTTGGGTTCAACGGAAGAAGGGGGATATAAAAGATGCTGCAACTGGCTGCTCTAACCAACTACAGAGTTACTACCACTTCCGGCTAACAGAAAGGAGATAAGATCGCGTATCGTAACCAACTATAGCTAACTCCAAACAAACCCATCCTGGACCTCGCCCCTTATCCAAAGAAGCAATCCGAGGATAACTCACACAGTTGAATTAATGATGGTTCAGATTATTGTGTCAATAAACCTATTACTAGTCAAGTTGTTAATCATTGGGTGTAAGGTTGTTAATCATTAGGTTGAAGTTGTCCTGAGTACTTGTTAGCCAGTACTTTCACCAAGTAGTCCATAACCGCGGAAAACACGACTTCTCGAGAAGATTTATCCCTGCAGGGGTGCACCAATTTGGCCGTACACGTAAGAATATCCCGCCAGACGGGGATCAAACCCACCAAGCGAGGTACTCAACACAACTCAACTCTTCTTCGCATCAAGCCCAAATCACCTTGGGCGCACGGCTAATCAAGCCCCGAAGAAAAGGGACCCTCATAGCACTCTAAGACCGTGTCCCCCTATATGCCGACTACAAAAGTTCCACCCTGGCCTGGGCTCGCAAAAACATGCATGCAGCAAATGGAAAACACGAACTAAATGAGGCGATTTGGACGAGATGCGAATCGAATCAAATTGAGGGGGGCGCCCATACTCGCTTCCCACATGCGGTTAGTGCGCTCATCATGGATCAGTAGACAAGACCCTTTTCCTAATTAGGGTCGACACTAGCAGGCCTCAAAACCACTCAGGGCCTCCTGCCGGTGCCTTATCATCAAGTTATTATTTAACCATAACATTAGCATGATTCATTGTTTAACATCGAGCCCCCTAAACATACTAAAATAAGATAACAGAAAGTAACTGACAGAAGACTCGAGCAAAACAACCCTAAGCATGCTAGTAAGACACGGGCAACAAGCAAAAGGTTATAGGTATGGAGCTGAGGCAATATCAGGGTTAAAGGATACATGTGATAGGTTCGTAACAGAAGCAACTATTCATAGGGCTAGCAGAATAGACAACGGAAAGTATCGGTATCCAATGTTGAAAGGAACACGATGGTTCATGTGAGTGAATACTTGCCTGCAAACCCAGTAGCCTGGTACTGAGCTAAATCCTTAGAAGGGGTGTCGTAAGTATCGTCGGTCTCAACGTCGTCGTTTATCCGAGAAGAAGCAAACAATCAATGCAGAAAGATAAACAATCAATAACATGGCATAGTGCACAAACATGGGATGATGCATGACCATTTAATTGATGCATCCAAATAAACTAGTTGACATGGTAACATAACATAATTAAATGGACCCACATGCAATTGGATTGCATATGGAAAGCCCATGAATTATGGTTGAATTAATTGTTTTACAACTAATCATCATATGAAAGTGGATTAGCATGATGCATGGATGAGGAAAACAGCAAAATAACAACAATAGAAGCAATTAGAAATAAGTTTTACCAAGTTTAGAAATTCATTTATTAAGTTGTGGAATTTTGGTTCCTTAAAGGTGTCACACAAGCATTTGTTGTTTTCACCAATTTTAATTGTTCAAAATAGGTAACAAAGTTTATATTTGAAAAGAACACCAAATTTTAGGTGGATTACATGTTTCACTTGTTGAAAAAGGATTTCAAATAAATTATTTACGAATTAAACAGGTTTAAGCAAGAATTAAATGAATTTAATTCAAACATGAACTTATTTGAATTTTTATTTGTTCAAAACATTAAACCAAATTCATATTTCAAAAGTTTATACTTTTATGGTTGGAAGACATATTTTATATGTCCCAAAAGGTTTTAATTTGATCAAATTATGAATTTAACAATATTAAATGATTTAAACAAGGTTTAAATCATTTAACCAATTTTAATTATTCAAAACATGGAACAAATTTTATATTTGGAAAGGTGGTTTAATTTTGCATGGAAAACATATTTCACTTGTTGAAATTGGATTTAAAATGAGCAAGTTATTATTTTGGCAATTTTAAATGCATTAAAAAAGAAACAGTTGTTTTCAGCAATTTAAATTATTCAAAACAGCAAACAAAATTTATATTTGGAAAGTACATGAAAATTTGATTGGAAAACATATTTAGTTTGTTGAATTTGGAATTTTTATGCCCAAGTTATGAATTTTGCAAAATTAAGTGATTTAAACAAGAATTCAAATGTTTCACCAATTTAAAATATTCAAAACAGTAAACAAATTTTATATTTGGATAGAGCATTTAATTTGGGACAGAAAACATATTTAAAAAGTTAAAATTTGAGGTAAGATGAATTAATTATGCAATTTACAAGATTTGGTGCAAACCTGCCATTTTTAATTCATTAGGGACATGGAAAAAAATATTTCAGGGGTCTAGAATTAATTAGCAGGGACCTGTGTGTGAATCTGTGAGGTTGCTGTAACAAAACAATTAGAAATAAAAGGTTGGTTTTATTGAGGGAGGGGGGGATTCGAACCCCTCACCTCCTGCTTCCTGCGCACAAGGGAAACCAGATGGGCTGCTGCTGCTCTGTTGACAGATAAGGGGATCGAAGGGGGTTATGGTTCAGCAACTGCCCTGAATCCAAATCGGAAAAATAGACAGAAAAGGGGTGGGGCTGGGGATTCGACCCTGGGACCTGGGGCTTGCGCGCTGTGTGCTGCTACCAGTGGGGTGGATGTTTGGATGGTGATAGGAGAGGGGAACTCGGGAGGATAAGGTGTGGTCGGCGGTGGTTTTTCTCTGAATCTAATCTGCACGTAACTGTACCTGGGCGGACAGGAACGAGGAGGTCGACGAGGGCCATCGCGTCTGCTGCTCGCCGGAGGGGGACCAGCCGTGGGGGGTGCGGGCTCGCGGGAGGAGGAGGGAGGCGAGAGGGAGATGGGGTCGATGAGAGGTCACTCACCTCGGGTGGGCAGGAGGAGGCGGTCGGGTGCAGGTCGGGGCAGCAGCAGAGGTTGGCCGGCGCCTTGGAGCGGACGGCGGCGGCGATGGGAGGCCTCCCGGCCCGAGCCGAGGGGGTGGAGAGGGAGCCCGCGGTGGGGCGGCTCCATTCCCGCCCTCGCCGCGGCCGGAGGGGCCCTAGACGGCCGGCGATCGCCGGAGGGAGGTGGAACCTTTCGGTGGGCTTCAGAGACAGAGAGTTTCAGAGAGGGGAGCAACAGAGAAGAAAGAGAGGGAGAAAAAGAGAGAGGACGGCGGGGAAGAGGGAGAAAGAGGAGAAAGGAAGTAGGGTTAGGGGCTAGCCATGGAGTTTATAGGGAGGGTGGAGGAGTGGTGGCCGTTGCCTGCTCTCTGAACCACGTGGACAGCTCCGATGGTGACCGTACGAAGGAAGAAGAAGGCTGAAGGGGTATGGGCTTTGGGAGTAAAATGGGCTGGGCTGCTGGTGCTCTCTCTCTCTCTCCCTGCTAGCTTTTATTCTTTTTATTCTTTTTTTTTGCTGCAAGAAAATGGAAGGATTTGATAGGTTTTAGGGCTAGGAAAAATTTAGAAAAAATATGGTTAAGTTAGTTTTGACCATAGCAACTAATTGCCAACTTGGTTTTCCAAAAGTTTTCAAATTAAATTGCTGTTTGGGAATTAATTCAAATTTGGAAGAATTTGCTTAGTAAATGATTATTATTGAAAACAACAATTTTAATAGGGTGAACCCTATTGCTAATTGGATTAAAAGATTAGAATTGTTTGGTACTTTTCATGAGTTGAAATTTGGTGTTGTTTGTGAATGTGATTTGAATTTTTGAATGCAAATTGGAATTAATTGATTGATTAAGAACCACCATTTTATTAGTTGATCATTATGGAATAATTGGAAACAAATGGTTGTTTTTTATTTGAACTTTTTATTTGAAAGATTGTAAAATAACAAGTATGAACAAGGCATTTGGAAATTGGTTTGGAATTTCAAATGTTTTTGGTATTAGATGAATTTTTGTTAGAAACAAATCAATAGCTTTGGAATCACAACTTTAATGGAAGCAAATAATTGTTTTGATTTGAAATATCATTTTGGAAATTGTAACATCACAAGGATGAAACAAAAGGTTTGGATTTTGGTTTGAAACTCAAATAGAAAACAAAGGAAAACAAATGAAAACAGTTGGAAAACAAATGAAAACAGAGGAAAACAAAAGGAAAACAAGCAAAACAAATGCAATGAACATGATGCCATGATGCAAAACATAAAATAACAGAGAGCAAACATTCTAATGGCTATTTTTCATACTTGGGATGTTACAAAACGCCCCCCCCCTTGAAGGAATCGCGCCCCGAGATTCCTACTGAGAAAAGAAAAGGTCCGGAAACTTCTTGGGAAGATCCTCTTGAGCTGTGACACGTGAAACACATCGTGCACCTTGGTTAGTTTTTCTGAAAGTTGAAGATGATAGGCATTCCTGGCAACTCTTCTGGAAAGATGTCAGGGAATTTGGAAACCACCGGAACATTTTCAAGTAAAAGGAGAGGTTTTGTATGTAGGGTGTATAGCTGAATAGAACTTGATTCATTTGGAGAATAGATTATATGGAATGTGGTGATTCAGGAATGCTTCCTCGAAACAACCCCAGGTGATAGGAATGCCAGCTCTCATAGCCTGGTAGTTTTTGAAACAACAACAACCTTTCTGGCCAGATAGACTTGATATTTGGAAAATTTTGATTAGACGCCGGTAGAAGAATTGAAGTGGAAAACAACAACAAGATTTCAACGGACGAAAAGGATGTTGAGAAGAACAGGATAACGAAGCAACACCGGGAAAAACGAGAACAAAACACCTGAGGTACTACGGAAGAACCCATCCGGGCTTCTAAAGGATCAATATCTACTGCTTAAGGAATAGAGGATCTGCTTCCGGGGCTTACACGCCTCCGTTCTCAATCATGAGTAGGCAACATGATAAATCATGTCACAACCACCTCCATTCCTATGGTCTAGTAGAGATAACCATCCTAGAGAAACCAGAATTCGTGAAAACCTAACTTGAAAGTTTAGATGAGAAGGGAAAACAACGTTGCACTTCCTTACCAGAAAAAGGGAGGGTGGGTGGGGAAAGAAGAAAAAGAACAGAATTCCTACTCTCACGTTTCATTTTTCCTATATAGCTACAAAAATAGTTTCTAGACTCAACTGCGGCCAGTAAAAGGGATCCTACATGCAGACAGGCTCTGATACCATTTGTCGCACCCGGACTTCTAGGGGATACTCACAGTCCGTCAAACAGTAGATAAATGTCTTACGGGGCATACCGGCACCCGCATCTCAATATGAGCAGGCCAACACGTAAACGTGTGACAACCATTCTCTTACTATTCATCGTCTGCGCAAACCATCCCGTAGAAATCCAGATACTTCCATTGACGTACTTCAAAACATACACACATGGTACGTCAACGGCATTGGAACAAGTGATATCACAACAGATCTCTACGACACAAAAGATTGAAATAAGTTGCAAATAGCTCTCACTAGAGCAGAGATAGCAAATACAATCATCCAGAGGGCACATGCCCCAACATATCATCATTACATCACAGCGGAAGCATTCAACATGTTTGAGTACAGGCAAGAACCAAATAGGCCTAAGAGGCCGGAAACGAAAAGACGGAGCCCATCCACGAAGTCTCGGATCCTGCCCGGGTCCGCTATCTACTCGTCAGCAGTCTCGTCATACTCCACGTAGTTGCCACCATGGGGATCCTCGGAAACGTAGTCTGCGGAAACCACAGCCCCAAAGGGGTCAGTACATAAACGTACTGGCAAGCAAGACTCACAGTTCACCAAAGTGTAACCCGTCAACACCAAGCACAGATGCCTTGGGTTCAACGGAAGAAGGGGGATATAAAAGAGGCTGCAACTGGCTGCTCTAACCAACTACAGAGTTACTACCACTTCCGGCTAACAGAAAGGAGATAAGATCGCGTATCGTAACCAACTATAGCTAACTCCAAACATACCCATCCTGGACCTCGCCCCTTATCCAAAGAAGCAATCCGAGGATAACTCACACAGTTGAATTAATGATGGTTCAGATTATTGTGTCAATAAACCTATTACTAGTCAAGTTGTTAATCATTGGGTGTAAGGTTGTTAATCATTAGGTTGAAGTTGTCCTGAGTACTTGTTAGCCAGTACTTTCACCAAGTAGTCCATAACCGCGGAAAACACGGCTTCTCGAGAAGATTTATCCCTGTAGGGGTGCACCAATTTGGCCGTACACGTAAGAATATCCCGCCAGACGGGGATCAAACCCGCCAAGCGAGGTACTCAACACAACTCAACTCTTCTTCGCATCAAGCCCAAAGCACCTTGGCGCACGGCTAATCAAGCCCCGAAGAAAAGGGACCCTCATAGCACTCTAAGACCGTGTCCCCCTATATGCCGACTACAAAAGTTCCACCCTGGCCTGGGCTCGCTAAAACATGCATGCGGCAAATGGAAAACACGAACTAAATGAGGCGATTTGGACGAGATGCGAATCGAATCAAATTGAGGGGGGCGCCCATACTCGCTTCCCACATGCGGTTAGTGCGCTCATCATGGATCAGTAGACAAGACCCTTTTCCTAATTAGGGTCGACACTAGCAGGCCTCAAAACCACTCAAGGCCTCCTGCCGGTGCCTTATCATCAAGTTATTATTTAACCATAACATTAGCATGATTCATTGTTTAACATCGAGCCCCCAGAACATACTAAAATAAGAAAACAGAAAGTAACTGACAGCAGACTCGAGCAAAACAACCCTAAGCATGCTAGTAAGACACGGGCAACAAGCAAAAGGTTATAGGTATGGAGGTGAGGCAATATCAGGGTTAAAGGATACATGTGATAGGTTCGTAACAGAAGCAACTATTCATAGGGCTAGCAGAATAGACAACGGAAAGTATCGGTATCCAATGTTGAAAGGAACACGATGGTTCATGTGAGTGAATACTTGCCTGCAAACCCAGTAGCCTGGTACTGAGCTAAATCCTTAGAAGGGGTGTCGTAAGTATTGTCGGTCTCAACGTCGTCGTTTATCCGAGAAGAAGCAAACAATCAATACAGAAAGATAAACAATCAATAACATTGCATAGTGCACAAACATGGGATGATGCATGACCATTTAATTGATGCATCAAAATAAACTAGTTGACATGGTAACATAACATAATTAAATGGACCCACATGCAATTGGATTGCATATGGAAAGCCCATGAATTATGGTTGAATTAAGTGTTTTACAACTAATCATCATATGAAAGTGGATTAGCATGATGCATGGATGAGGAAAATAGCAAAATAACAACAATAGAAGCAATTAGAAATAAGGTTTACCAAGTTTAGAAATTCATTTATTAAGTTGTGGAATTTTGGTTCCTTAAAGGTGTCACACAAGCATTTGTTGTTTTCACCAATTTTAATTGTTCAAAATAGATAACAAAGTTTATATTTGAAAAGAACACCAAATTTTAGGTGGATTACATGTTTCACTTGTTGAAAAAGGATTTCAAATAAATTATTTATGAATTAAACAGGTTTAAGCAAGAATTAAATGAATTTAATTCAAACATGAACTTATTTGAATTTTTATTTGTTCAAAACATTAAACCAAATTCATATTTCAAAAGTTTATACTTTTATGGTTGGAAGACATATTTTATATGTCCCAAAAGGTTTTAATTTGATCAAGTTATGAATTTAACAATATTAAATAACCAATTTTAATTATTCAAAACATGGAACAAATTTTATATTTGGAAAGGTGGTTTAATTTTGCATGGAAAACATATTTCACTTGTTGAAATTGGATTTAAAATGAGCAAGTTATTATTTTGGCAATTTTAAATGTATTAAAAAAGAAACAGTTGTTTTCAGCAATTTAAATTATTCAAAACAGCAAACAAAATTTATATTTGGAAAGTACATGAAAATTTGATTGGAAAACATATTTAGTTTGTTGAATTTGGAATTTTTATGCCCAAGTTATGAATTTTGCAAAATTAAGTGATTTAAACAAGAATTCAAATGTTTCACCAATTTAAAATATTCAAAACAGTAAACAAATTTTATATTTGGATAGAGCATTTAATTTGGGACAGAAAACATATTTAAAAAGTTAAAATTTGAGTTAAGATAAATTAATTATGCAATTTACAAGATTTGGTGCAAATCTGCCATTTTTAATTCATTAGGGACTTGGAAAAAAATATTTCAGGGGTCTAGAATTAATTAGCAGGGACCTGTGTGTGAATCTATGAGGTTGTTGTAACAAAACAATTAGAAATAAAAGGTTGGTTTTATTGAGGGAGGGGGGATTCGAACCCCTCACCTCCTGCTTCCTGCGCACAAGGGAAACCAGATGGGCTGCTGCTGCTCTGTTGACAGATAAGGGGTTCGAAGGGGGTTATGGTTCAGCAGCTGCCCTGAATCCAAATCGGAAAAATAGACAGAAAAGGGGTGGGGCTGGGGATTTGACCCTGGGACCTGGGGCTTGCACGCTGTGTGCTGCTACCAGTGGGGTGGATGTTTGGATGGTGATAGGAGAGGGGAACTCGGGAGGATAAGGTGTGGTCGGCGGTGGTTTTTCTCTGAATCTAATCTGCACGTAACTGTACCTGGGCGGACAGGAACGAGGAGGTCGACGAGGGCCATCGCGGCTGCTGCTCGCCGGAGGGGGACCAGCCGTGGGGGGTGCGGGCTCGCGGGAGGAGGAGGGAGGCGAGAGGGAGATGGGGTCGATGAGAGGTCGCTCACCTCGGGTGGGCAGGAGGAGGCGGTCGGGTGCAGGTCGGGCCAGCAGCAGAGGTTGGCCGGCGCCTTGGAGCGGACGGCGGCGGCGATGGGAGGCCTCCCGGCCCGAGCCGAGGGGGTGGAGAGGGAGCCCGCGGTGGGGCGGCTCCATTCCCGCCCTCGCCGCGGCCGGAGGGGCCCTAGACGGCCGGCGATCGCCGGAGGGAGGTGGAACCTTTCGGTGGGCTTCAGAGACAGAGAGTTTCAGAGAGGGGAGCAACAGAGAAGAAAGAGAGGGAGAAAAAGAGAGAGGACGGCGGGGAAGATGGAGAAAGAGGAGAAAGGAAGTAGGGTTAGGGTTAGGGGCTAGCCATGGAGTTTATAGGGAGGGTGGAGGAGTGGTGGCCGTTGCCTGCTCTCTGAACCACGTGGACAGCTCCGATGGTGACCGTACGAAGGAAGAAGAAGGCTGAAGGGGTATGGGCTTTGGGAGAAAAATGGGCTGGGCTGCTGGTGCTCTCTCTCTCTCCCTGCTAGCTTTTATTCTTTTTATTCTATTTGTTTTTTTTTTTGCTGCAAGAAAATGGAAGGATTTGATAGGTTTTAGGGCTAGGAAAAATTTAGAAAAAATATGGTTAAGTTAGTTTTGACCATAGCAACTAATTGCCAACTTGGTTTTCCAAAAGTTTTCAAATTAAATTGCTGTTTGGGAATTAATTCAAATTTGGAAGAATTTGCTTAGTAAATGATTATTATTGAAAACAACAATTTTAATAGGGTGAACCCTATTGCTAATTGGATTAAAAGATTAGAATTGTTTGGTACTTTTCATGATTTGAAATTTGGTGTTGTTTGTGAATGTGATTTGAATTTTTGAATGCAAATTGGAATTAATTGATTGATTAAGAACCACCATTTTATTAGTTGATCATTATGGAATAATTGGAAACAAATGGTTGTTTTTTATTTGAACTTTTTATTTGAAAGATTGTAAAATAACAAGTATGAACAAGTCATTTGGAAATTGGTTTGGAATTTCAAATGTTTTTGGTATTATATGAATTTTTGTTAGAAACAAATCAATAGCTTTGGAATCACAACTTTAATGGAAGCAAATAATTGTTTTGATTTGAAATATCATTTTGGAAATTGTAACATCACAAGGATGAAACAAAAGGTTTGGATTTTGGTTTGAAACTCAAATAGAAAACAAAGGAAAACAAATGAAAACAGTTGGAAAACAAATGAAAACAGAGGAAAACAAAAGGAAAACAAGCAAAACAAATGCAATGAACATGATGCCATGATGCAAAACATAAAATAACAGAGAGCAAACATTCTAATGGCTATTTTTCATACTTGGGATGTTACAGTGACCTATTGTGCTTTCTGGACGCTTATTCCGGATATCATCAGATTAAGCTTAAGAGGGAGGATTGGGAGAAAACATCGTTTATAACCCCTTTTGGGGCCTTTTGTTACAAAACCATGACATTTGGGTTGAAGAACGTTGGCGCAACTTATCAACGGTGTATTCAGAAGTGCTTCGAGGACCAAATTGGACGCAACGTCCATGCTTATGTGGATGATGTGGTTATCAAGACCAGGAAGGCAGAAACATTTATCGATGATCTAAAGGAAACGTTCAAGAACTTAAGGAGGTATCAGATGAAGCTTAACCCGACAAAGTGCGTATTTGGAGTTCCAGCCGGGAAATTACTTGGCTTTATCGTTTCCGAGAGAGGAATTGAAGCAAACCCGGACAAAATCAAAGCTATCCAAAGTCTGAAAAATCCGGAAAATTTGAAGCATGTTCAAAAGCTCACGGGCTGCGTAGCAGCCTTGAGCCGATTTATATCAAGACTCGGAGAAAAGGCAATACCCTTGTACCGGCTCTTGAGGAAATCCGACAAATTTGTATGGGATCAAGAGGCGGATGAGGCGTTCGAAGCACTAAAGAAGCAGTTATCTGAAGCACTAGTACTAGCGGCCCCGGGTCCTAAAGAGCCTATGTTGCTATACGTGGCAGATGGCCCCCGAGCCGTCAGTGCAGTAGTGGTTGTGGAGCGTAAAGAGGATGGGAAAGGTTATCCAGTCCAGAGGCCGGTTTATTATGTCAGTGAGGTATTGTCAGAGGCAAAGCAGCGCTATCCGCATTGGCAAAAGCTGGTTTTCGGGGTCTTTATGGCCAGCCGGAAACTGAAGCCGTATTTCCAGGAACACCCCATAACAGTGGTTAGCTCAATACCAATGTCGGATATCATCAGAAACTCGGATGCGACCGGAAGAATAGCCAAATGGGCGATAGAAATGGGGGATTATCACATCAGCTACGAGCCCAGGTCAGCAATCAAATCTCAGGCTTTGGTTGATTTCGTTAATGATTCGACACACACAGGCATGATTACCATGGTTCCAAACTCCGAGTCATGGATTATGCACTTTGATGGATCAAAGCAGTACGAGGGATCAGGAGCTGGAGTGGTGCTAACATCACCCAAAGGAGACAAATTGAGTTACGTACTACAAATTCACTTTGACTGTTCCAACAACGTGGCCGAGTATGAGGCCCTATTGCATGGCTTAAAGGTAGCCAAGGAGATGAACATTAAGAGGATACGATGCTTTGGAGATTCGGACCTTGTGGTACAGCAGGTGTCAGGAACTTGGGATAGAAAGGACGCAACTATGGCAGCATACCGCAGGGAAGTTGATAGGGGTGCAGGATGTTTTTCCGGGTACGAGGTGGAGCATATAGACAGAAGAAAGAATGAGGCAGCCGACGCCCTCGCTAGACTCGGCTCGCGCAGAGAGCCGGTTCCACCTAACGTTTTCCTGGACGAATTATGGCGACCATCAGTTAAAACCGAGTCAGAGGAGGAATTGGCAAATCAAGACCCAGATTTAGGACTCGTGGCCACTGTACGTGCTATTCCCGAGTGGACAGAACCGTTTTTGGCCTACCTATCACGGGGCGAGCTACCACAGCAAGAGGTGTTAGCAAGACAAATTCTGCGGCGAGCAAAGGGATATTCGATCATCAATGGGGAGTTATACAAGAGAAGTGCAGCAGGAGTCTTTTTGCACTGTGTAGCACCAGAAGAAGGCCGACAGATTCTTAAGGAAATCCATGAAGGTGATTGTGGGCATCATGCATACACAAGATCCCTTGTGGCCAAAGCTTATCGACACGGATTTTTCTGGCTCACGGCTCTAGCAGATGCGGAGCGCTTAGTGGCAAGGTGTGACGGATGTCAAAGGTATGCACGCCAAACCCACGTGCCGGCTATGGAATTGCGGACTATTCCGTTAACTTGGCCATTCGCGGTTTGGGGTATGGACATGGTTGGTCCCTTTCACATGTCACCTTGCAAGAAGACACATCTTTTGGTGGCTATTCATAAGTTTACCAAGTGGGTTGAGGTTATGCCAGTCACCAACTGTGAAGCAGTTACAGCAGTAAAGTTCCTGAAAAGAATTATCTATCGGTTCGGGTATCCCCACAGTATAATTACCGACAATGGAACCAACATGACGTAGCAATGGAATCCGACTTGACGTAGCATCAATGGCTCATCCGCAGGCCAATGGACAAGTGGAGAGGGCAAACCAAGAATTACTTCGTGGACTAAAACCACGACTGCGAGTCCCTTGCATTAGGGCTGCGGGTGCATGGGTCGAAGAACTACCTTCCGTGGTCTGGGGTATCAACACTACGCCTAACAGATCTACTCAGATGACACCATTCTTCATGGTTTATGGTGCGGAAGCAGTGCTGCCGAGTGATATTATTCATGATTCACCTTGAGTATCAGCTTACGTCGAGGTAGAGAACGAGAAGACCCGGCAGGACGCCGTAGATATGTTAGAAGAGCAAAGGGAACAAGCCCTGGAAAGATCATCCATATATCAGCAAGATCTACGGAGGTATCATAGCCGGCGCGTGAAAACCCGGGTATTCCAGGAAGGAGACTTGGTTCTGCGCCTGGTACAGTCAAACGAAGGAAAACACAAATTATCACCACCATGGGAAGGACCGTTTATCATAAGCCGGAATCTGCATAATGGATCATATTACTTGGTAGATGCAAGGGAAGAGTCGGCTACAGTTAATGACACCGCTCATACCACTTCATCTATGCAAGAAAGAGACAGACCATGGAACGTGGCTCAGCTACGTCCATATTATACTTAGTAAAGACTATATTGGCAAGTGGAATTGCACGATGTAACAGGCAGCAGGTTTCAGACGTACTCTTTTCCTATCCAGGGTACCCTTGGGGACTGGATGGGTTTTTAATGAGGCGGCTTGCTGACCCAACATTCTCATATCAAGAAAAGAAGTGGTTATTCTCATGTTCCTTAATCTCAGTACGTTGCATATATATAGGTCTTGGGGGCTGATTGCTTGAATAGCACAGTTGCAAACTCAATGACCCGGCCTTGATGCCTATGAGTTATAAGGGCCGATTACTCGCAAACGAGTACGGCTGCAATCTTATAAACGGACAAAGGAGCCAAACTTTCTTGACTTTTCTTACTTAAGCTCGATGTGACTCGCAATAAAAGTGGCATGATTTGCTCGCTTACGATTACAATCAGCCATGAAGCCCAATGGGATTTGCCTGACCCTGTTTTCGTATAGATGTAAATCCATGATATCCACGCGAAAGCCGGCTTATAGTACAAGATTGTCAAAAGGGTCATCTAAACCACAAGTTATGCAGAGTATAAGGCTAATAGCTGGAAACTCAATGTTTATCAAGCATAACTTCATTACCTATGTGAAACGGCTCCGGGTTTGGGCTTAGCAAACAACAAAACTCGTTCTCTTCGAAAAGACCACATATCCCAGACTCGGAAATTCGGGTCTTGGCGATTCGGGATTTTGGAAAGGAAAAAGTAGCTTAGTTGCTAAGGCTCAAAAAACCCAAACATCCGAGTCTTGGGGACTTGGGGGCTTAGAAGCAAGTCCGCTCGTCAACACTCACGAAACTCGGAAACGGAGTCTCACAAAAGGAATCGTAAAGAAAGTCGGATATCAAGAACAAGTTGACTCAAAAGTGGATAAATTTAAACGATCAGAAGAAGTACAAAGTGTATCAAGAACTTAGAGTGCATTACAAACTCCAGCAAATAGTACCAAAGGTGCACAGGCGCACCATCCAAAAATAGTTGTTTTAACGACACATCGATCAACTGACGCGTATGAAGTAGCATCAGGCATCAGGTATCACTCGGCGTTCTAGGCCGCGGTGTCCATCTTCGCCTTGCCCTTGCTATCACTTGGGGTAACAGCAGCACCCGGATCAGTAGTACCGGCTCGCGCGGGAGGAGGAACGACTGGTGTGGAGGTAGCGGGTGCAGAATCGGCTTCAGCTTTCTTTTTGGCAGCCTCCTCCCTCAACTTAGCAGCTTCCTCCTTCCATCGGGCCAGCATGTCATACGGCTCGGGAAGATCCGACTTAACCGCTTCACCAGCAGCATCATATGCAGGAACGAGGGAATCGACATCTAAGCCGTCAGCAATCACGCTGGCCGGGTAACGGACCTCCTTCTGGACGGCCTGGAAATCCTTCACGGAGAACTTGGACCCATCAAGCTTGTATTCCGGGAAACCGCCCATAAGCTTGGCTAGCTCGAGCTTAGGGAAGTAAGCCTTGGCAAGCGCAAGACCCCGGGTTACTCCAACCCGGCAGGACGAGCGTTTCCAGTGCCAAATCCACTCGGGGATAGTGGAGCAAGCGTCTAGCATTCTCTTCAGGTCGCCATGCCCTTTACCCGGCCACCGTATTTCTTGAAGGATCCATTTGGTTCCGGCGCATAGCTGCCGGATAACGCTCTTGATAGTTTTCAGCCTGGCAATGTCACCCTCGTCCGGCATCACTTCATCCGGACCTGCGGAAATGGAAACATGAGTCAGGAAACTCCGGCTATTTATCAAAAGGATAACCCGGATGAAGAAACGTACCAAGCAAAGCACGATACGTATCAGCAATTTGAACAGAAAGGCTCGTTAGATCATCTTCTGCTGTGTGAGCCCTCCTCCTATACTTCTTCATTATCGTCCTGCTCCTCCTGGCCTCAGCCTCGGCCGCCTCACGCAGAGCCACCTCCTTTTCAATGAGCTTGGTGGCCTTGGCCAGTTTCTCCTCAGATTGAGTCACGAAGGACTGCATGGATGCAAGGAAGGATTAGCCGGGTAAAGGGGCAAGTTATCAGTCGCTTATATCGTAAAGTTCCAAGCAAATTGTGAATCAATTCACTCGGAACTTGGGGACTGGATAAGGACACAAGCAATATTAGTCGGGTTTACCTCGTGTTTGGCTATTAAAGCCTCCAAGATGTTTTCTTCATTAGCCCTCAAAGCGCGTAGGGTTTCAAGCATCTGGGCAAACGTCAGGTCCTCGGGTCGGACACCGGAAGAGCCGGCAGCCTGGTCGCCTGATGGGGGAGCTCTCCCCGCCCTTGGGGTCGAGACCCGGACAGTCTGAGTATCCGGGTTGGGAGAACCCATCCTCGTGTCTGGAACCTCGATCTCCTCGTCCACTGGTTCGGATGAAGCAGGAGACCCGGCGGCTTGGTGAAGTGGATCGCCCAAGGGGCCTTGTTCCTGGTTGTTCTCAATATCACCGCCAGTCGCGGCATCTACGTTCTCAGTCGGCTCCTCTGTCTGACGGTTATCCATCTCCACATTCTCCGGGTCACTAACGGTGACTTGAGCGCTAAAAGAAAGATGAGAGGAGGCAGTTAGCAATGGTGATTGAAAATTGTCAGGTATCAAAAGATGTCATATAGCAAAAACTTACCCGGTATTTACGGCGTAATCCGGCGGGAGCTCGCTGCTGGAAGCAGACGAAGATGTCAAAGGGACCGACAGCGGAACCCGGAATTGCCCGGCACGTGGATGGTTAGGAGAAGGGTGGCGCTGAGGAGAATTGGAAGGACGATGCGGAGGAGCACAGGCACGATGGACGGGGGAGGTGGAGATGCCCGGGTTAAGGGGATCCTCACCCGGGGAACTCCGAGTTACTCTGCGCTTGGCTGGAAGAGAATCCTTCAAGTACGACGAGTTCGATAATTGATGGTTAAGTTGTCTCATGGCATCAAAGGAGTAAGGTTCAGAGGATATAGAGGAGAAAGGAACCTTGGACACTGCCCCTCTGGTCTTCCTCTTGGCTCCAACTGTTGCCTCTTGGTCAGATTCGGTAGCCTCCGGGTCATCTTCGTTATTCTCACCTTTGTCCTCCAGCCCTGCGAACCGAGTGTGTGTTCGTGGGAAAAAGTTAAATGGGAGGAAAATGATGCAAGTAAAGATAATACAAAATCCGGGCAAATACCTTCATCACCGTCAGCCGGCTCATCTTCTTCTTCCGGGTCTCTAGAAGGGGGGAGGTTTCAACTGTCCAGAAAGGATCATCGACCTGAGACATAAAGATGAAAATAAGAACTAGGAGCAGTATCGAGTCAAGATGAGGAAATAAACTTATGAGAATCGGGTCTTACCGCTGGGGCCGGGTTTTCCCGAGTAAACGGAGGTAACCCGGCGACGTTCTTTATCACCTCCAGCTTCTCTGTCAAGAAACCCTTGATGGTTTTGTTGGTATCCCCGGCTGCAAAGCTCTTGGTGGAATATCGAAGGGCGTCTGTGGTGTGCCCCGAGTATTCGCACATCAATTTGGAGCGGATAGAATTGGGTTGGATCCGGAAGTCGACCCAAATTTTCAGTAAGTTGAGCCCAAGAAGGCCTTGGGCTGAGAGAATGGCTAACTTAGCTAGCAAAGGTATGATTGCCTCCCTGTCTGAGTCAGGGGCGAAAGCGTTGAAATTCTCGGAAGTATTGAGGAGGCCCTCCGAGTAACCCGGCAGTCTCTTCTCGCCGGGTGGAGATGTGTCGTGGTAGTAGAAGAAGGATAGTTGCCAGTGTTTAACATGGGAGTTCAGATTAAGGGTTGGCATTGGGGAGTTTTTGCGGCGTTGGATGGATACCCTGCCGCAAGTGAGAAGTGCTCCGTCACCGCTTTCGCGGCACGGCTTGCACTGGAAAAGTTCAATAAAGAGAGTCAAACTTGGCGGAGTGCACAAGTATGACTCGGATAGGACAATGAAGTGGGTAATATTCAACATAGAGTTAGGCCCTATGTCGAATACCCGGAGGCCGTAGTGGCTCAGGACCTCGCGAAAGAAAGGGTGACCCGGAGGGCGGAATCCCCGGGTCACGTGCTCTATAAAACAGATTACCTCGCCGTCGGCGGGTGTGGGCCGGGTCTCGTCACCCGGCGCCCTCCAGTGAATGTCCTTCTGAGGGGGAAGAACCCCCAACTCGGCCAATTCTTCCAGCTTGGCCTTTGTGACAGTGGATCGCCCCCAATTGGAGGATATGGATTGGGTTGTCTTCGCCTGGGCCGGCTGTTTCCCTTTCCTTTTGGGAGCCATTGGATCAACCTGCAAAACACAAGGGAAAAAAGGTACAGGAAATAAGACTCGGAAGTATTGGATTATCCGAGTCTGGGGTATCAAGAAAGTATGAAAACTAAGAACTATCCGGGTATCACGCCATGGAGTGGAGATTGCGAGGTATCCGGGTATTAAGTACAACTATGGAGATTATTGGTCACTTACGTATGGAAAAGTATTTGGGGAAGACGGATGGTTGACCATGTATCTACTGCAAGCAAAATAGCCGGAAAAGGAGGATTTTCCGGGTGTCAATGTTATGCGCGGAAAATTAAGGTGAAATGGATCTAGATTGGAAAACTTGCGAACGATTCTACGAAGAAATTGGTGATTAATAATGGTAGGAGGATGAGGTGTAATCATCAAACAGGTGGTTAAAGGAGTTAGCGAGCGTCAAATCGATCTAATCCGGTGCAATAGGAAGAACGGCCCGCAGGTTGACCTAGATCCAATCTAAGGTGAATCGAAAAATTGCGGAGTTATCTTAACAAATACTTACTGGGAGGAGCTTGAATCTGGCGTGGAGGCGGCCGATGTCGCGGTCTGGATGTCCCCCTGCAACCCTTGATGAGCGGAATGAAGGCGCGGTGGCAGAGTTTGGCGGCGGCGCGGAACAGTTCAAGGATGAACGTGGCCGACGGCGGCCTTGCTACGATGGCGGCTTGAGATTCTTGTGGAATTGCGGAGCGCAGGGAATAAGGAAGCAAAGGGAAGGTTGGAATGAAACGTTGGGATCTAAGTTACCCTCTGGGCTCTATTTATAAGATGCGGGTGGATAAACCTATCCTAACAGGCGGAATCAGGAAATTTTGGGATAACGGTCATCTGTGCGGATTTTTCGAGATATGCTTCAAGTGTTGAACGTGATATCCGGGCAGAAATAAGAAGGAGATATTTTCCGCGATATCAGGGTTAATTATCGAGTAAAGTAAGTCGAGCTTTTGGCATTTTTTATCAAGGTTTAGACCTGGAGAGCTAAGCCAAGTACTTGGAGAAAAGCCGGTTACTATATGGCCACCATGGAGTTAGGCCTAGCTATTTATCAAAGCACCTTAACCCGGCCTCCATACACTTGTGCGTTTGATATTTTTGCGGGGAATAGCAGGCGCTTCAAGGACGGATCCGTGAAGCCCAAGCTATTCTGTGGGCTACTGATGGAGGGATAATAACCCGGTAGGCCAACTCCAAGGTGTAACCCGGCCCAACGGACGCTGCGCAAGATCCGGCTAAGGATAAAGAAACTTCTGGAAGGCCCAAGTTTGTAGGCCTCGTAACCCGGATTGTGGGTTACGGTAAAGGAAAGTTAGGGTTTGCATGCGGTGTCTGGGTAGGATTCAGGGTGCGCCTTGGAGGGTAAGCCAGGGGGTACGGGTGCTTTATAAACCGACCCCTAGGTTTAGTTGAGAGAAATCTAAGAACCCTAGCAAGATCGTTTGGTATCGAGTATCCAGTGTAACACGAGATTCGAGTTAATATCTTGAGATCGGAGACTCATGAGCTAATTTTAGCCTCTCATGGGAGAATAGAAGATCCTCATGAGAGATTGAGAGATTTCCATGAGTTTCATCCAATTTCCCATAATTACTAGTTAGCAACTCAAGTTGAGCCCATAGCTCAACATTCTCCTTTAATATGGATGCTTCACAAGAAATAGAGTTAGTAGCACAAGCATCGTCATTTTTAGCTTTGAGGTCATTAGCAAGAGAAATAGATGATTCATTGTCCCTTCTAAGCTTAGAAACGCTAATAGCATAGGTTTCTTCTAGACCATATAGTTTCTCTTCAAGAGAAGATCTCAGGGACTGTTCTTTCTCAAAAGCCTTTTCAAGCTCTTTGTCCTTGATAGAATGACTACCACTATGACTTTCCAAAGTCACGATGATATCTTCCTTTTCATCTATAAGAGAGTTATCCTTATCAAGTTGTTCTAGGAGAGCATTCACATTTTTCTTGGTATCACCATCAAGGCTAGCTAACCACAAAGCTATCCACTCATTTCTATCAGTGATGGAGGGATAATAACCCGGTAGGCCAACTCCAAGGTGTAACCCGGCCCAACGGACGCTGCGCAAGATCCGGCTAAGGATAAAGAAACTTCTGGAAGGCCCAAGTTTGTAGGCCTCGTAACCCGGATTGTGGGTTACGGTAAAGGAAAGTTAGGGTTTGCATGCGGTGTCCGGGTAGGATTCAGGGTGCGCCTTGGAGGGTAAGCCAGGGGGTACGGGTGCTTTATAAACCGACCCCTAGGTTTAGTTGAGAGAAATCTAAGAACCCTAGCAAGATCGTTTGGTATCGAGTATCCAGTGTAACACGAGAGTCGAGTTAATATCTTGAGATCGGAGACTCGGCGACTTGATTGCCGGCTACCAGATCGAGTTCCATCATGTTTTCCTCTGAGCTAAACCCTCTCCCAAACGCCTGTGTCGTCTTGCCCCAAGATCCGTTACCCCCGGTAACGTCTGCCGTGATTATCCCACGACAATCAGCATGAGATATTTTGGGGTTCAAAGTAGAAGATAACTTTGAATCCTTGGCCATGAGGCAAAATGTGGTAGATGATGATAGATCATTACTTGAGGCACCACCCAAGTCCACATCTTGTTCCATAGAGAGTTGGGTTTCCTTTACATTGTTATGCATACAAATACTAGAGGAAACACAATCATTTTTATGATGAGAACAAGATAAAGAAAGAATATCATCATGAGATTTAGTCAAGCAATGTTGACATGATATGCAAAGACTATCAACACAAGCATGTAAAACATTTTTTGCTCTAGTTGTGTTTAAGTCCAAAGATGAGGCATGGCAATAAGATAGAGATGAAGGATCATCAATAATAAGCTCACTATCATTATTGCAAAGCCTACCACTACTCGCCATCTCATTAGTTTGTGGCTTACCACATGTTGGTGAAGTAGAAGAAGTTGAGAACACATCACGACCGGAAGTGGAGGGATAACAATCATCCTCTACAACATTGGACACACCATATTTATCTTGAAGCTTTGTCCATAACTCATGAGAATTCCCGATAGGAAAGAGTGGTTTAATAACTACAAGGCTCACAAGAAGGAAAACGCATTAATAGCAAGAGCATCGAGAGATAAGTTTTTCTATTACTCTAAAGTTGGATTTTGAGGATTATTTGGAGGATAAAAACCCCATCTCTACAATTTGCTCCATATGTGGGTCCATGACCCGAAAATAAATAAGCATGCGAAATTTCCAACCATCACAGTTTGTGCCATCGAAATGAAATGTGGGATCATGCACTAATTCACTAAGCGACATAATTACTCTCAAGGCGGTGAAGCCTAACAATGAGAGCCCTGGCTCTGATACCAATTGAAAGTACAAGGATTCCGCCTAGAGGGGGGCGAATAGGCGCTTTAAAATAATTACTGTTTAGGCTTGAGTAAATGCGGAATAAAACTAGCGTTTAATTTATCAAGCACAAAACCTATACAAGCTAGGTTTACCTATGTGCACCAACAACTTATGCTAGGCAAGAAATACAACTATGTGATAGCAAGATAGATGAATTCAATCACGATGGCTATCACAAAGGTAAATACATAAGTAACGAGCTAGAGTATAGAAATAACCGAAGCACAAGGAGACACCGATGTGATTACCGAAGTTCCTTACCAAGGAAAGTATGTCTTTGTTGGAGAGGTGGGGAGCCACCTAGGCGCTCCTCAATAGCACGGATGTGCACACCTTATTCTTCTTGAGCTTCTCCGGTGAGGGAGATGTTCGTTTCCACTATGAGGTCGACTTGAAGGCGTTGACCAAACCTCACACGGGGTTGAGGCTATCTCCACAATTCAATTGGAGGATCTCAACGAAGCTTCTTGCAACAAGGTGGAAGCTCCAAGTACTAACCGTCTAGGGTGCTCAATACACCCAAGAGGAACAATCTCTCCGGTGACCAAGCAACCAAGAGTAACAAGCTCACGAACTTCTCTTTCACGAATCTCATGGGGAACTCGAACCGATGCAGCTAATGCAATGGCAAGAACACACAAAGTGGTCAAGAACTTCTCTCCCAAATCCCACCAAAGCAACTAATGCTATGGAGGGAGGAAGGAGAAAGAACAAGGAAAACAACAAATGAATCCCTAGATCTAGATCCAATAGGTTCCCCTCACAAAGAGGAGGCATTGATTGGTGAAGTGGTAGATCTAGATCTCCTCTCTCTTTTCCCTCAAGTGGAAGCAAGAATCATTGGAGGGATTGAGAGATAGCAAGATTTTGGAGGTCAGCAATGGAGGTCAAACTTTCCCAAAAGGTTAGGGAACCATTGGGGAAGAAGGCCCCTTAAATAGGTCACCAAAATATCCAACCGTTGGGGGCAAAATCGCGCAGGTGTGGTACCTCCGGTGAAACCACCGGAACTACCGCCCCCGTATGAGTTAGAACACCAAAAGGGCTGGAAAACTGCCCCAGGCACCGGACCCTCCGGAGGCTCCGCCACGGGCATCCCGAAAGGGTTTCCGGCTGAACCAGCACCGGAACTTCCGGTGCTGGAAAAAATTGCAAAACACCCGGTACGAAAACGGTGGTAACTTTTGCATCCGAACTCCGTTTTTGATGTTCTTGGGCTCGTTGAAATCGCAACGATGAGAAATACAAGAATATGCAGAGAAAAATCATAGTAAAAAATGGGAATATAAAACCAAATGATGAAAGGTTTGACCTATCAATAAAGGTCAACCGGTAGAAACCTCCAACAACAAAAATGCGATAAGTTTTTCATACAAAATCCATTTTTGATGAACTTGAGCTTGACATGAAGAACATGAAAAGATATAAAACATCACATGGAGAAAATACAAATAAGAACCAATAAGGATGATGCCAAGTATGCAAAGGTTTGAGCTCTCTACGATAGATACGATCAAGATATGCATTCAAGAGCCCCTTTAGATAGTACGGTTATCTATCCTATAATCCGGTCTCTCAACTAGAATAGTGAGAACGGTAAAATAGAAACCCTATATAAGTCATACCTTTGCCTTGCACAATCCAATTGAGCTATATGATGACGATCTTAATCACCTCAAGTTAGACCACCTTTCTTGATTGCGCTTCGTTTCGTGAAGACTTGTAAATTGATCCCCATAAGATAATATTAGAGAGATTCTCACATGACCATCTTCACTTGACCATAATATCCATATGGGTGGCAAGCTTTGCACACCTACTTGATCAACCAAGTATCTTCTCTTTATTCATGATGATGATGATGACTTGAAGGTAAACATGAATATTCATACAATCTCCTTCTTCAAGACATGCTTGTAATATGGTCAATAGTAGCATGACAACTCTTCTATTGATCATATAGATATATTCATTAAGTGATGATCTTGATAGCATCCAACCTTGAATCCAACACAAGGAGTTCAAGTGGTGCCAATGGACAAACCTATAAGAATGCCTCAATGCAAACATTAGTCCATAAGGATTGTCATTAATTACCAAAACCATACATGGGGGAACCATACACTTTCAGTAGGTTCATAAGAAAAAAGATTCACATAAAAATACTGAACCATACCTTTGATCCCTGCTATATCAGCGCACCTTGCACCGTTGTCCCTCACCAGCATCTTGATGCATTTTGTTTTCTGGCGGGCCGATGCACGGGCATGGAAGAACGATGTGTTACGGTCCCGTTCACGCAACCAATCCACATGGGATCAGTTCAGTTCCATAACCTCCTCCCTCTCAAAATTTTCGCAAAGATCCTTCTCAATAAGTTGTACTTCGGCCGTCATATCATCCGACATTCGGAGGTGTTTCAGCTTACTTCTAGCTTCTGAATCTTGTTACGAATTACCTCGAAAGATTCACGTCTCCACTCCTCGAGAGAAACCACCACCTTCTACAGTTGCACCACATTTCATGCAACGGGTGGTCACCATGGTCACCATCGGACCATCTCCTTATAATCTGGAGCACGCAGTCACGCGTCTTCAAAGCAAAAACCTACAACGACATGAGCCGTAGAGGGACAGCCTCTTAGCTTGGAGAGGTTTATGGAAATGGCAAGATGATGAAAGGTGGTGGTAATGATGTTCTAAACCACATAGTCATCAAATATGGTCGTGAAAGCACCATTAGAAACCGCTCAATCTAGCCGAACTTTGACATGATCCTCAACATTCTGCCTATTATTCCACGTGTATTTAGGCCCTATGAATCCGAGATCAAACAACTCAAAGTCTCGAGACAATATTGAAAAAAAACTTCATTGGGAACTCTGATCTGTTGCGAGCACCGCAATGCTCATCTTGGTTGAGTGTTTCGTTAAAATTGCCACAACAAATCCATGACCCATTCCATTCCGATCGGAGACGACATAGCAGTTCCCAAAACTCATGTCGTTGTTCTCGGCGCGCCTCTCCATAGACAAAGGTTGCCCTCCATGGTGCGCATTCCCCTGACAAAACCATGACGTCAACACAGTGTGAATTAAAGCCCTTGAGTGGCACCGTGAATTCTGGCAACCAAAATAAACCTTGACCTCCACTAAGGCCCGCAGAACTGACAGCAAAACTGCCTGAGTAGCCCAAAGACCATATGAAATTTTGAGATCCAGTGTCCTTCATCTTCATCTCCGACAGAAAGAGGAAGAAGGGTCTGTAATTCTGCACTAACCAGTGGAGCTCTCCAACCATTGAGTCTGGCCCTAGACCTCGGCAGTTCTAGCATAACAGTCTCATCGCGTTTGGCGGGAATGCACCGCAACCACTGCCTGATCTGCCGATCCCAATGATGTCACAGTGGCATCTATCTTGTGTTTCTTATTCGAGTACGATTCTATAACAGTTTCTTCAGTTTCCAGCGAATTGAGAGGCACCTTTGTCGTGTTTGTAACAAGAACTACTGCATTGGAGACTTCAGGAGTGGGAGCGTCCTTAGCAACATAAACTTTCCATTTTACTCCACTCTTACGAGCACCCTCATTTGAAGCTTCAGCTTTACCATTGGGCGTATGCACCTCCTCCCTTGGCTCCTTAGCTCGAGATTTCTTGGGTTTTACCGGTGAGGTAACCTCACCATGATCATCTTTACCATGTTAGTGAGCAGGTCCATATGCGTGCAGGGAAGGGCCATGACTACCATTGCGGGGCCAAGATCCTTGTCCACTAGAGACTGAGCCTTGACCCGAGTTAGCGCTTGTTTTAATCTTGCGATCATCAGGGACACATAAGAGAGGACCATGATACAGGAGAAGCCCATGTGCATCTCTCTCGGGTGGGGTTGGGCACGCTAGGGTGGAGTGGCCGACTAACCCGCACGAGAAGCAGAAAATTGGCAGGCGTTCATACACTAAGTACATATCTGTGATATGCCTCTTGTGGGAGAAAATCGAGATGTAGCGCATCAAGGGTTCTGAAATTTTTATCGTGAGACGAAAACGAAGATACTCTCCCCATGACCTTCCAGAATCATCCACATCCATCTTCAGAACTGTACCCACACTTCGTGCGAGGCTCCTGCCTCGTTTGTCATACATCAGCACGAAGGGAAGATTCAGTATGCGAGTCCAAATAGTGAGCTCCTCGAAACGGAAATAAGAAGGTTTCAAGCAAGGATCAAAATCGTTAAGAATGATTGCATGTCTTCCCATTGTCGACGGTGATCATTCCATGATGCGTTTCTTGTCGTTCTCACAACCAAATTCTGCCATAAAGATGTTAGCTCCCATTGGGTGAAGTTCAAGTCCTTTTGGGTTACCCCATGCCGGACGAAGCGCATATCGGATTGTTGAGATGTGTGATACGTCTCTAACGTATCTATAATTTCTGATGCTCCATGTTGATATTATGCCAATTGCTACATGTTTTATCCCTTCTTTATAGCATTTTTACACGTTTTCCGGGACTAACCTATTAACAGGATACCATGTGCGAGTTCCCTGTTTTCTGCTGTTTTTTATTTCAGAAAATTTGTTCTGGAAATATTCTCGGAACTGGACCCCATGAATCCCCAAGTTCCTATTTTCTCCGGAATCATCCAGAAGTCCGAAGAGGAGTCGAAGACGGGAACCAAGGGGCCCTCACCATAGCCAGGCGCGGGCCACCCCTTGGCCGCGCCTGGGGGTGGTGAGGCCACCCTGGTGGCCCAGCGACATCGCTATTTCGACTATATATGCCCTGAAACCTAAAAACCCGAGGGGGTTCGATCGTTTTCCAGAAAGAAGTCCGTAGCTCCGCCGCCATCGCAAATACTTTTTCGGGGTTCAGAAACTCCGTTCTGGCACCCTGCCGGGACGGGGAATTGGAGAATATCATCGCCATCGTCATCACCAACACCTCTCCATCGACCATCCATGTTTTCCCCATCCATGTGTGAGTAATTTCCCCGCTGTAGTCTGAAGAGGATGGTAGGGATAGATTGTTCATGTAATAATGTCATGATTGTTAGGGCATAGTGCCTAGTATCCTCTATTAGTGCTATTGATATTGTTGCAACTTGTTATGCTTAATGCTTGTCACTTAGGGCCTGAGTGCCATGGTCTCAGATCTGAACATGTTATTGAATCACGATGATAATTATTGTTTCATGATCATAACTGCAAGTTGTTTACACATATCGTTGTCCGGAACCCGAGGCCCCAAAGTGACAAAAATTGGGACAACCGGAGGAGATGGATGTGATGTGAGGATCACATGTGTTCACGGAGTGTTAATTCTTTGCTCCGGTGTTCTATTAAAAGGAACACCTTAATTACCAGTAGTTCCCTTGAGGCCCCGCTGAAAACCGGCTGGTAGGACAAAAGATGTTGTGCAAGTTCTCATTGCGAGCACGTACGACTATTTACGGAACACATGCCTATGGTTACTTAGTGCTTGGATGTTTTATCTTATTTATCTGCAATGCCCATGTCTTAATTATTATATGAACTATCTTATCCATGCAACGCCCGTCCATCTATCCCTATGTCTACAATATTTAATCCCGTTGTTTACTTCAAACACTACTGCTGTTTTCATTTCACTGCTGCTATTATTTCACTACTGCTACTACTATAAAACTGTTACTACTGATAAACCACTGCGAACAAGTCCACTTTCAGGTGCAGGTGAATTGACAACTCACTTGTTAAGGCTCACAAATATTCTTTGTCTTCCCTTGTGTCGAATCAATAAATTTGGGTTTTACTTCCCTCGAAGACTGTTGCGATCTCCTATACTTGTGGGTTATCAATGTGAGGGTGTTTGGGGCAAGAATCTTCCCCACCAGAGCCCATTGCAGGCAGCCAAGGTCATCATCTCACTCATCCTCCAATAAAAATGCCTTGAATTCCTGATTGGTAAGTTTTAGGCGTTGCAGCATCTCAGTCATGCCGTCGTCGGCAGACTTCCCAGCTGCCGGTGATGAAGAGCTCGGCGCTTCCTTGGCAAGCAGACCTCCAATATGGGTCGCCAGAGTATGGTCACCCGTGAGGGCGGCGGGTTTATTCCTTCCTTCCGGTGGTCTCTTGTCTGCTATCATGTCCAACCGATCGGGGATCCGCTGGAGGGTGCGGCAGGAAACCTGACCAACGCATCGGCGATCTGTGGAGGCTAGGGAATGGAGTGAACGTGGGCCGGGGAAGGAGGGAAAGGACAGGGACAGGGCGATCGGAACCACCACCATCAGACGTCGTCGAGGAAGCCCTAGGTCGCCTCAATCGCGGAAGCGAGAGGAAACCCTAGGCTAACCAACTACCCCCCCTAATAGGGGTTCTGTTATGATATATTTATAGTTGCAGATAGTACATAATATATGGTATAGATACATGAGCTGCCTCCAACGATTAGAAAACAAAATCTAAAAGAACCAAGCAAATATTTAAAAAATTTAAACTATTTCTTCTTCCATGACAAATTTTATATTTTAACGAAGTCAACTATAGAAACATGATATAGATAACAAACCACAAATCACGACACATCCATTAAAATAATCAACCAACAATGGTAAAAGTGCGAGCATTCGTATTTTAGGAAAAAGTGACCGAACAACCTAGTCGACGCTGGAGAATTGAGAGTATGAATCGCTATTATCAGGACATAGCAGCAGGGACAAATACTGCAATGACAATCCTCCTTGCGGCAATCATGAGAAAGAAAATCTAAAATCGATCTGACAAAGCAAGATTTGAAGAACCATATCTAAACAAAGTTAATTCCTACACTGTCATTGACGTCGGAAAAGAGAACTCGTCGTCAAGTGAAGGGATGAAGATCATTTATTGCGGACGATGTCATCTTCATTGACGTGGAGGTAAAAAAGTAGACGGTCACCAAAATTTTCATAATCTATTTAAAACTTCACTCATAGATTGGGTACCCCCATCCCTCTCGACACCGGCGAGGCCGGTCAGAGAATAATGAAGAAAGTGGAGGTCGAGAGGGCAGCTAGGTTTTCTTTCTTGGAGGGACGTGGCATTATCTGCTTTGTTAGTTACGGATACGTGCATCGATTGATGCAGGCAATCTCTAGTTTTAAAATAAGTTAACCAATTTTAGCAAGCTAAAACATAACTTGCTAAAAAAAGGTTATATTGTGAAACGAGTGATACCGATGAATTTGCCAATAATCACCACGCCCACGTGGGTGCTTACGTAGCCGGGATAACAGACAAAATGAGAACACTACTTTCAAGTTTTTTTTTTTGAACAGGGGATGGTCCCGTAGGGACCTAGAAGCTTTCATTAACACAGCGGGAATTACAACAGGGACCTGTAAAAGAAAGAAATAACAGCAAGGTCCTTACAATTTGCACTAAGAACCCTAGACCTAATCCTAAGAACGCCATCGGGTCCAGCTCCAGATCCGCCGCTGTGAAGCTCAGCGC